>CM019175.2:10944450-11101952 GCA_009739505.2 Apolygus lucorum
GAACAACCAGATATTGCTAGTTACATGGGATCAAAGTACAGGTCTTATCAAAGTTCCGGTGCCGTGGTACGGAAACAGGAAACATCATCTGGTTGGGCATCTAGCAGAATTCATGTTTAGAAGAATTTATCCAGATTATAGTGGCCGTATTCACGCTCTTTTTAAAGCGATAGGACATTTGTACAACGGCGAAGACCAATCGGCACCTTCTGAACCACCTCCGGACTCCAACGCCAGTAGTTCATCTGAAGACGACTTCTAAGTAAGTATCTTACTTTTTTACTTTTCCGGGCCTCAATAAATATAATTCCTTTATTTACAAGCATAAATATTACAAATGTCTTCATACTGAAAAGTTAGAGGTGACAAAGTATAGTAAACAATTACCGATTCAGACACTGGGACCGTCACAAGAAGTGGGAGACGAGTTAGGCCACCGTCGAAGTATAAGGACTTTGTTGTGGGGAAGAATTAATGACAGTTAGGGAAGGGATGTAGTGTCTTACTTCACTATATTATAAATATCATGCTTTTTACAGCTGATCAGATGTTAGAGAATGAGAGTTTCCGTTGAATAAAGGCATTCTGGTTTGAATCATTATATTGAAGTGTCGTTCTTAATAATTTATCTATATCTAAACTATTTAAATACACTATAAGAACCACCCCCCCCCCCCCTCTCAACAGTTTCCTGTGGAAAACACAATCAAACCCCCCCTCTCAACAGTTTCCTGTGAAAAACACTATCAGAACCCCCCCCCTCAACAGTTTCCTGCGAAAGCACAATCAGACCCCCCGTTAACAGTTTCCCTTGGAAATCATTCACCCCTCCTCCCCTCAACAGTTTTCTGTGAAAAACACAAAACTGGGCTACACAGGTATGACGGACGAGGGGGGGCTCCGTGGATACTCTCCGAATGCCTCGCTAATATCCATCTCCTCCCCTTCGAGCGCCCGCGAAGCACTAGACGTTAGTGGGAGACTTGCCTGGCTTCGGCTTTCGACGAACAAGGCCGAACATTGCCGAGTCGAGCTGGGTTCACACGAGCGCGGTCAACGCGGTTGTGCAACGAGGCGGATACGCGTTCGGGACGCGGCTGTCTTTCGCGCTTTTTCCACTATCATGACGGTCTCCTGTTATCAATTTCGTCTTGGGATGGGATATCGATATCGGACAAAAATATCGGAACTTTATGATCCTCTGGCGATTGATAATTTGAAACTCTGGAATTTTTTTCTACTTGTCAATATAGTGAGATTGTCAGTGTTCTGTTTTGGTTTTACTTTCCCCCTCAATTTTGTATTTAACCTAGAACTTGTTTCGAAATGTATGAAATACCCCTGTAACAATTACTTGACAGTATTTCACTTTACCTAACATCTCCAATAATTTCAATTTCTCCTCTTATTTTCGAAAAGTAGTTTGTAGACTATTTTTTTACAACCAAGAATTTTACTTCCACACTTTTTAAATTATGAAAGTACTTTCATTCTAATTCAAAATGAGTTGCATTGGACTTGAACAGTGAACTTATAGCAAACTCTACACTTTTCACTAACAATGTTGGGGCCTAAAACTAAAATCTGAACACATCCGAGCCGGAAAGGTTTGCTAGTTAGTTTACTAGGTATCAGCCCACAATTTTCTCCCAACCCTAATAATTCCAGAATAATTATGGTATTAAACTCACAAGAAACCGTTTAAAATGAAAAGAAATTTATTACAGAAACATTTATATATACATGGAGTAGGGAACTTCAGATCGGTCATTGAAGTTCGTTTCACGTTGTTCTCAACCGAGAATCATGAATTAACAAACACTTGAGTATAGATACATTGCAAAACAATTAGGTAAATAACTTGAGGTGGAGTGACAAAATAAATCAATAAAATGACTAACCCAATTAGGTATCCATTCTACATAGCTTACAAAATTTTTAAGCTCCAAAATTTAATTTTGGATTCAGGAGGTATCAGAAGCCCATTTCTGTTCAAGACGTTTCAGAAGCCCATTTCGTTCAAGAGGTTTCAGAAGCCCGTTATCTTCATTGCAGTCATCTCCAACCGTCACCATCTCATCTGCAGGTACCATCATGACCGAGAAAAAATGAATAAACACAAAATAAGAAAAAAGTAGGTACTCTGAACCAACAAAAATTGTTAACAAAACTTGGCTTGATCTACGTGCCCACGGCGTAAATGATAGCAACCTGGAACATGTTGTAGACGCATTTAGTGGAGAACGTTTAGTCGTAGGTAGGTATAATACAAAAGTTATATTATCCCAAGCAACACATATAAAATGTATTAAAAAAATACTTCGCTACCTACCTATAATAATATATTATGCTTTCTCTTCTTAATATATTGTTTGTTGACGTGTAACAAACTCCTACCGCGAATGTTGTTGACAGTTCTTTTAACTCAGGGGTACACCTCAGTTTCATCCATAATTTAAGCGGTTTCGGCTGTATATAATTTTTGCATAAATTTAGGGCTTTCCAACGAATGGTGAACGATTTTTCTACGAACACGAATGAAGAAGATGAAGTTTCGTAGCAACGACTTGGATGTAAGTGGAAATCATTGCGAAATAGGAGGTTTGCTTTTCGAAACACATTTTCGTGACAATTTTGGCCAGTTAGCCCACTGCTAAAACATGTTCCATGTTAAAACAACTGAGTAATTAAGGGGTTCGCAGTTGATCGATGTTCGTTTTTAGTATTTACTGAAATTGAAGGCGCAAAAACTTAAAAAGTTGTTCCTGAATTTGAAATTTTAAAGGATTTTAGAAATTTATTAGTGCACGGCCAAAGGGAATTGAAAGACTGAAATATTGCCCCCGGAATCATCAAAATCGAACAATAATTGCCAAAGAAAAATGGGAAAAACTACTGAATAAACGGTTTTTTCATATTTCTCTGGCAATTATTGTTCGATTTTGATGATTCCAGCGGCAGTTTTTCAATTCCCAAGGCCCATGCACCATTTAATTTTTTAAATCCTTGAAAATTTCAAGTTTAGCTACATTTTATAGAGGCGTCTGGATCTCCAGCGGCTCGTCCTCGACCCAAGCGCTCCCAGCGGCCTTCCTGCTAACTCTATCTCCTCCGTTTCCATGGACCTAGTATCCTACTAGAGATCTACATGTCTGTTTCTCACTTTTTCATCAACTCCACTTCCACCCGGTTTAGCATTAACTTTTTGATGGATTGCTTTTATGAAAAACATTGTTTTCGACAACAATATGAATCATTCTCGACCTAAAATTGAATTGCAAAGACAGAAAAGTCCAGAATGTTTTTTTTCCCGAAAACGTCCCTCCGCCCTCCTAGTTTAGTATGGGCGAACGCAGTTTTAATTTTATATCTCCTGGACCACTTGCTCTCTCACCTTAAGAACTTGGTGAGGATGTTGGGTATGTAGAGAGGAATGGATTCCGCGAAACACATTTCCCCCTCCCCTCCGTCCCTGACGGCCGCCCGGGGAAATTGGAATCCATTCCTCTCTACATACCCAACATCCTCACCAAGTTCTTAAGGTGAGTGAGCAAGTGGTTCAGGAGATATTAAATTAAAACAGCGTTCGCCCATACTAAACTCCGAAGGCGGTGGGACTTGACGTTTTCGGGAGAAAAACATTCTCGACTTTTCTGTCTTTGCAAATCAATTTTAGGTTGGGAATGATTCATATTGAACGTAAAAAAAAAAATGTTTTTCATGAAAGCAATCCATCCGAAAAGAAAAAAAGTTATTGCCAGAATCTATTGCTAGGTTCCCCATCGATTTTTTCTGTTGCTAGAATCTATTGCTAACTTCACCCCGTGTTTTTTTAGACGATTGCAATAGCTTCATTTTTTTGGAAAATTCGCTACAAATTGCCTTCGGTTACCGAAGAATGAAGCTTGTCTTGTGAATACAATTACCTTTTTTTTTAGGTAGGTACTTAGAAAGAAAAAAGTTTTTGTATTGACCTGGACTACCTACCTCCAATCATTGATGAGACCTCACCGAAGTTCATCATGCACCGCCTATTATTATTATTAGGTACCTGCCTACCTATTATTATCATCATCACGGTTGAGAAAACGCTGCCAATTAGGGTTGAATGGGTTTATCAATCAACAGTATCAATCAACGAAAACGAACCTGGAGCAGTAGGCCTTTCAGAAGATTGAAGTTTTTGAACGCTAAGTGCCGTTTCCCCCACTAAAGTACCTACAGCTTGCCAGGTGATGATCCGGGACTGTTTTCAATGGTTTCAGCCTAAAAAAAACAGCCTAAACAAAATAATAACAGCCTAAATAATAACTAAATAAAAACCTAAAAATAAGTGGAAAGTGATAATCCACTCGCTAAGTTTCTCCGAGTATGACCGATTTTCCCTCTTTAGTAGCATTTTATGCTCAACTCCAGTAGGATACTAGGTCCATGGAAACGGAGGAGATAGAGTTAGCAGGAAGGCCGCTCTGAGCGCTTGTGTCGAGGACGAGCCGCTGGAGATCCAGACGCCTCTACATTTTATGGGATAAACATGACTGATTTAACGGTATTCCCATTTTTCTCTGGCAATTATTGTTCGATTCTTATGATTACAACGGCAATATTTCAGTTATTCGATTTCCTAGGGCCGTGCACTAATGCATTTTTAAAATCCTTTAAAATGTCTAATGTAAGTACAACTTTTCAAGTTTTTGCCCCTTCGATTTGGCCAAATACTGACCCGCAACGAGGATAAACGTCGACCGACTGAGACCCCCTTAAATTAGTTTTAATATAGTTAACAGTTTACGCAAGAACAGTTTAGCAAATTATGCTATCACGTAGGTATACTATACTTACCACTTGGTAGTTTGCTAGAGGTAGAGTCCTGCAAGTCCCTCGCATGTTTCGGTAATCCTTCCTAGTGGAACCTGTAAAGAGAAATAGTGTGTTTGGTACCAGTGGGGTCAGATCAGCATTCAGGTAAAGCCGTTGCTACTATCCTGATGTATCACCAGAACTATTATTATTTGAGGTAAAACTATTCTATTGAATAAACATAGAAAGGTAAATAAAAATTTACTTACATTTGCCGGTATGTAGGTATTTTGTAGTCAAGCTTAACTGGGGTTTCTTCAAAGTGATTGGAGCAGACGGTGATATCTTTGCATAATATGCAAGATTATATTATAATACCTATATTTGGTACCTTTTGAGACCATACGAGTATTCAGCAAATAGTGGATTTCTTGCAAGATTGTATGTGAACCTAAACAGGACTAAGGAAAGGGGGACGGATCTTTTCTTGGTCTTTCCACTTTCGAGTCCTGTTGCACTCGCCGTATGCACAGTTATGGGATTGTGGAACTGTTCTAGTTTCCAGTTTCTGTTCTATTTGGAGGGATAGGACCAATCTACGACTTCTGTTGAGAGCAAGCACTTCGTCACAGCGAGGTTAAGTATATGCGGAGTACCCGTCGTCCAGATACATATCAACGCACTGGGGGATTCGCGAAATCAGGCAAAACACACGCGGAAAATCAGCAACGCAGAAAACTACTAGAAGTCTACGTAAATTGTGTCAACGACGTTGCCGCGTTGAAGAAGAACAATTTACGCGCCAGCCTCGCTGCGTTAGCGCCTTGATAACAGGAAAACAACAAAGGGGGCCTTCGGCAATGTTCGGTCTTGTTCGTCGAAAGCCGAAGCCAGGCAAGTCTCCCAATAACGTCTAGTCCGCGAAGCCGCCTCCACTCAGTTCGCCGGCGCCGCTCGCAGAGTTACCTCCTTCGCCCTCCAATACTACTCTTCGAAATTTACTCTTTTTTTTCTCTTCCCCAAAATTCGTTCATTCAAAAATTTCCACCCGTCACAACACTTAATTCCACACGTTTTCCACATATATATTTTTTTTAAACAAAATTTCGAATAAACAAATCTTTTGAATAATAAAAGTTCGCGAATCGAGGAGTTAACAGTGCTCGACGATTTTCCGGAATATGAAGTGACGTCTCCAAGAAGAATCGAAGGTCAGTATTTTTTAATAGCTCGTTTTCAACCAAAAATGGAAAAAAAAAATCAACGCCATTTATAACAAATTTCAAAATTGAGACGAAATTTGCGACTTTTAAAGAACGAAATTTGTCCAAACTCCTGCAAACAAGATTGGTTTTTACAAAGGGTTTTGGTTTATTTATTTATTTTTTTTTTTTAAATTTCGTTCGTAGGTTCAAAAATTTGTTCTCGCTTCTCCCAAAGCTCACTCCGGCACATTTTCAATTTTCTTATGTTTCAACAAAATTATTAATTATTTGAATATTTGTGACGAAACACAGTTTCGTTAATCGAGAAGTTGCAGGGGCAATTTTCGAGGGTTTTTAAAATTTCGAAAAAAATTGGGCAATTTTCGGGAGGGGAAACTTTCAGCCCCAAAATCGAAATCGTTTCGAAATAATTTTTAAAACTTTCGACGTTTTTCCACAAAAATTCTCGACCTAATTTCTCATAAAATAGTAAGTATTTACAATTTTGACGAAATTTGCTGATTATTCAAAGTTTTATTTTTGCATTAAAATCAAAAGTGAAGAATTTTTGAGAAATGTTCAGTAAATTTCTCATAAATATCAAAAATGTTGACACAATTTGCTATTTATTGAAAGTTTTATTTCTGCATTAAAAACAATAATGAAAATTTCTTCATACATTTTCAAATTTTTTGACGAAATTTGCTAATTATTGAAAGTTTTATTTTTGCATTAAAATCAAAAGTGAAGAATTTTTCAGAAATGTGCAGTGAATTTCTCATAAATATTTAAAATTTGGAGGAAATTTGCTATTTATTGAGAGGTTTATTTCTGTATTAAAAACAATAATGAAAATTCCTTCAAACATTTTTAAAGAACTCAAACATATTCACAATTTTGACGACATTAGCTATTTATTGAAAGTTTTATTTCTTTATCAAAATCAAAAGTGAAAATTTTTTCAAAATTGTTCGCAGAATTTCTCAAAAATATTCCAAATTTCGACAAAAATTTCTATTTATTGAAAGTATTATTTTTGTATTAAAATCAAAAGTGAAGAATGTTTCAGAAAACTTCTCAAAAATATTCAAAACTGACGAAATTTTCTAATTTTTGAAAGTTTTATTTTGGTTTATTATTTTCAATGATGAACCTTTGGAATCGACCAAGAAAAACGCCGCAAATTATTACACAAAGGTTCGTTATTTCCCTGTATAAATCACTCGTCTGCAAAGAACACGGCTTTGCCATTGTCACTATTTATTTTTTGTTTTTGCACCTACTACTTGCGAGAGGTTTCGAGCTGAGGCATTTTTGAAAATTTCAACCCTTAATGGTGCCCTCGATGCTTCGGGTTGAAATTTTCAAAAACGCCCTAGCTCTAAAACTCACGAAGTTAATAGGTACCTATGGTTGGTAAGTGAAAAAATAAATATATAGTAACAATGGCAAAGCCGTGTTCTTTGCAGACGAGTGATCTATACAGGAAAATAATAAACTTTTGTGAGATAATTTGCGGCGTTTTTTTTTTAGTCCACTTCAACAATAATATTTCAGATTTCTACGAGAATTCGCACATTAACGCATGCCGCATGAATGGATTTTTTTTTTTTTTTTTTTTGTTCTTACATCGCAAGATTTGACGTAAATATTTTGTACATCAAAAGTATTCGGTTTGAGGCTTTTCGAAAACGTCCCCCCACTTTAACTTTTCACCCCCTTAGCATTGACTGACAACAACCAAAAGCTTCAGGGTACAACTAGACCCCAAATAGGGCCTTTTTGAGAAAAAAAAATTCTTCCTTGTTCCCAAAGGTTTGATATTTGAAAACAATAAACCGAAAAAAATTCGAATTTTCGGCAAACCTTTGGCGCACCAATTTGAATTGTTTGGCAACTCAACTCGAACTTTTGACAAATCCGTTACGATTCAACAAATACTGGAGTCTTTGTTCAACATTATTTACTCATTAAATGTTCAATAAAATGTTTATTTTATTTTTTTCGAAAAAATAAAAATAATCCGGAAATGTTTCCGAAAAAGGTATTTAAGCTTGGGTTTTTTTCTCGTTGCAGTTGGAGAGGAGAAAACCTCCGGCCGAAGCCTCAAAATGACCGGATACACCGTACAACTGTCGTTCCTGTGCTTGGCGGTGAGTTCTTGACGTGAAAACAACAAATAATAAATAACAAAAAATGATAAGAAATAATAAAAAGAAAAAGAAATGATAAATAACAAAAATATGACAATTTCCGATAAAACAAACAGAATTTTTTCGAAAAAAAAGAAATAAAAAATAACTAAAATATGACAATTTTCCGATAAAACCGGTAGAACGATTTTTTTTCCCCACTATGGAAAACATTGGAGCTGGTTTTTTAAATAATCAATTTTAATGATTATTAATGGAAATTTAATAATTATTTATTTTAGGAATTTAATAATTAAATTTTTTTTACATTAAAAACCCTTAGAGATTGGTAATTATTTAAAATGTACGTCTGTAGTGAACGCGAAGGTTGCCTACCGTCGGTAGTGAGGAGATCCTGTTCGTTCTAATTCCACCTCTTGCAAAAACAAATCTAGAAAAATACTTGAATCGAGAATTCCGTCGAAAAGGGTTGAGAAAAAAAATCGGCAAATAAACTTTGCATTAAAAATTAAAAGACTGGGAGATTTTTTGTTCTCGAAATTACGTGGTTTTTTCTTGGACGCTCTTTAAGGTAGGTTTAAGGTAGGTGAATATGTTGTATAATTTAGCTGTGTTTCCTACCGTCGGTAGTGAGGGAGCCACATCCACCACGAGTCATTAATGAGGTGGTGGCGCCACTCAGATTTTCTATCTCCTTGAATGTCATTAACGCCTCTATGGTGCCGGACTGACGCCAAAAGAGTGGCGCCACTCACATGTTCTGACTTCTTGAATCTCTTCAACTCCTTTGTGGTGCCAGACTGATGCCAGAGGAGTGCCGCCACTCAGATATTCCGCCTTTTTGAACGTCTTCAACTCCCTATGGTGCCAGACTGATGCCAGAGGAGTGGCGCCACTCAGATTTTCTATCTCCTTGAATGTCATTAACTCCTCTATGGGGCCAGAGTGATGCCAGAGGAGTGGCACCACTCAGATATTCTGTCTTCTTGAATGTCTTCAACTTCTTATGGTGTCGGACTGACGGCAAAGGAGTGGCGCCACTCACATGTTCTGACTTTTTGAATCTCTTCAACTCCTTTGTGGTGCCAAACTGATGCCAGAGGAGTGGCGCCACTCAGATTTTCTATCTCCTTGAATGTCATTAACTCCTCTATGGGGCCAGAGTGATGCCAGAGGAGTGGCACCACTCAGATATTCTGTCTTCTTGAATGTCTTCAACTTCTTATGGTGTCGGACTGACGGCAAAGGAGTGGCGCCACTCACATGTTCTGACTTTTTGAATCTCTTCAACTCCTTTGTGGTGCCAAACTGATGCCAGAGGAGTGGCGCCACTCAGATTTTCTATCTCCTTGAATGTCATTAACTCCTCTATGGGGCCAGAGTGATGACAGAGGAGTGGCACCACTCAGATATTCTGTCTTCTTGAATGTCTTCAACTTCTTATGGTGTCGGACTGACGGCAAAGGAGTGGCGCCACTCACATGTTCTGACTTTTTGAATCTCTTCAACTCCTTTGTGGTGCCAAACTGATGCCAGACGAGTGGCGACACTCAGAAATTCTGTCTTGATGAATCTCTTCAACTCCTTTGTGGTGCCAAACTGATGCCAGAGGAGTGGCGCCACTCAGATTTTCTATCTCCTTGAATGTCATTAACTCCTCTATGGTGCCAGACTGATGCCAGAGGAGTGGCACCACTCAGATATTCTGTCTTTTTGAATGTCTTCAACTTCTTATGGTGTCGGACTGACAGCAAAGGAGTGGCGCCACTCACATGTTCTGACTTTTTGAATCTCTTCAACTCCTTTGTGGTGCCAAACTGATGCCAGAGGAGTGGCGACACTCAGATTTTCTATCTCCTTGAATGTCATTAACTCCTCTATAATGTCGGACTGACGCCAAAAAAGTGGCGCCACTAAGATTTTCTGTCTTTTTTAATGTCTTTAACTCCTTTATGGTGCCAGACGGACGCCAGAGGAGTGGCGCCACTCAGATATTCTGTCTTCTTGAATGTCTTCAACTTCTTATGGTGTCGTACTGACGCCAGAGGAGTGGCGCCACTCAGATATTCTATCTCCTTGAATGTCTTCAACTCCTTTATGGTGCCATATTGACGCCAGAGTTGTGGCGTCCCGCCAATGTAGTAGGTTGGTCATCGTTAATCGCTGATTTCCAGTCTCCCCTACTATCCTAAACTCCATTTTGGTGCCTGCTCGACTCCAGAGGAGTGGCGCCACTCAGATTTTCCGTCTCCTTTTTGATGTCGGAGTGGCGCCATTCAGATTTTTCGTCTCCTTAATGCGGTTGTTAAATTTTGATTTAGATTGTTTTACTTTTTTTTGCGTTTTCCACGAAATTTAAGAAAAAAAAATTAATTCTGACTGCAAGGAATGTCTTCACCTCAGAATCCTGGAGAAGCCAAAAGGGCTCCTAAAAACTCAGATAAGCGGGTTTTTAAAACGAGATAACGTGGCGAGGTGGGGGGGGGGGGGGGTTGATTAGGTATGAACATCCTCACGAAAGATGTAAGTTTTTATCTGCTCTTCAAGGTATTTATAACCCCATAAATACGAGACTTATCTCGAATCTCACGGGTTCGCCTCTACTTCCCTTCGTCTCACCGGAAAAAGGTGAAAAAAGTACCTCCGAAAAAAAAATGTAGGTTCCGTTTTAAAATGGCCTCATTTGACCTGCATATTCACCTTTAACCCTTTGTTGCATCGCGATACCTGCAGGAATCAAATTCTGTTTTAGACCCCCAGCGCATTCTGTTGAGTCTATTTCAAGTTAAATTTTGTTTTCTACAAGCATCAACATAACCTTGAACTCAAGAAGAGATTTGGTCGCTGTACTTTGAACCAAAAAAGTCCGTTCATGCAGCATGAATTAATGAGCGAGTTTTCAAAGAAATCTTTCAGTTGAAGGTATGGTGAAAAAAAGGAACAATGGTGTTGCAATTTCTTGTAGAAAGTTTTTTTTTACACTATTCTTGTTTTTTTTTCGATTTTCAGTATTGCATACTAACACACTGTATGCACGGGGTATGCTTTGAAGATGTTAGGAGTCCATATTCATGTTCTACTCGTCTCCACGAATTCATAGAGTACCCACACGAGTATTGTTGGTTTTTTCGATTTTCAGTGTACCATACCAACATACTGTATGCACTGGGTATGCTTTGAAGATGTTAGGAGTCCATATTCATGTTCTACTCGTCTCCACGAATTCATAGAGTACCCACACGGCTATTGTTGGTTTTTTCGATTTTCAGTTTACCATACCAACATACTGTATGCACGGGGTATGCTTTGAAGATGTTAGGAGTCCATATTCACGTTCTACTCGTCTCCACGAACTCATAGAGTACCCACACGGCTATAGTTGATTTTTTCGATTTTCAGCATACCATACCAACATACTGTATGCACTGGGTACGCTTTGAAGATGTTAGGAGTCCATATTCACGTTCTACTCGTCTCCACAAACTCATAGAATACCCACACGGTGCGGATTCTTTTGTGTTTTTTTAAATTTGTTGTTTTTCAAAATGTTCATTGAGGGATTCGCGAAGTGAATTTTGAATTGATTTGTAGTGGAATGGGAACTTCATTTTGCGGGATTTTACCAAGAATTGATTGCGCTTAGAAAGTAACGATTCGACTGTAATCGTTCGGATATTTTGTTGTGATAATTACAATTATTATTTTACAATAATTAAATAATTATCATTTTGTACACTCTAAACCGATGCGACAGAGTAGGGGTTTATTTTAAAAGAATGAAACCAATTAACTCATATCTTTCTTATATTTCGAAGCAAAGGAAGAGCCTCCCTATCTAGGAGCTCTTTTAGTACGAGAGTTTAGTACTCGTAGTTTAAACAGAATAAAATTGAAATTTTGAACTATTGTTCGGTTATCGACATCAATTGTTTGACCGTGATGACGTCTTTGAAGGCAGAAGGTGATTTTTGCATCGATCTTGGATCATCAGGGCAGCACCTCACCGGCAATTTGCTTGAGGTGCGTCTGTCTGTCTCTTCTTCTCTCCTCTTCTTCAATGGCGCTACAACCCGTCGTGGGGTCGTGGCCTCCTGTAATGATGTCCGCCAGTCCTCTCTGTTTTGTGCTGCTGCTCTCCAGTTTCTTGTCCCAAGGGAATCAGATGTAACACCATCCAACCAGCGAAGTTTCGGGCGCCCAATTCTTCGCTTGGCGTGGATTTTTTCGTCAAGGATCTTTCGAGGGGGCTCCTCTGGGTTCATCCTGGCAACATGTCCAGCCCACCGGAGCCGTCCCACCTTTTTAAATTGGATGACGTCTGGGTCCTTGTATAAATCCATCACTTCTTGGTTAGTTCGACGTCTCCATGCGAATTCCTCTGGATCATAGATTCCACCCAGGATTCTCCTCAGAACTTTTCTCTCAAAGCGGCGTAAATCTTCTTCTAATGCCTTTGTCAGGGTCCACGTCTCGGAACCATAAGCAAGGACCGGTCTGACTAAAGTTTTGTACAGGCGCAGCTTGGTCGTTCGTGAGATCACCCTACTTTTAAGCTGTGGAACCAATCCAAAGTAGCATCGGTTAGCCGCCTGTATTCTTCGCTGCACTTCTGCTACAACTTCATTATCACTTGTTACCAGAGATCCCAGGTAGACAAATTCATTCACAGTGTCGAATGTGTATCCGTTGACTTGAATTCGTCCTGGTCCTCTCTGTGTTGCATCAGTTGTCATGTATTCGGTTTTCGACTGGTTGACTTCCAGTCCAAACCGTGCAGCCGCAGCTTCAAGATTTGCGAAAGCTTCACTCATGGCTGCAAATGACCTACCCATGATGTCGATGTCATCGGCGTATCCGAGGAGCTGCGCTGTGTGATTAAAAATTGAGCCACCAACCTGTATTTCGGACTGCCTAATGGCGCCTTCCAGGGCAAAATTAAACAGCAGACAGGCCAGCCAGCGTCTGTCTGTCTGCTATTGGTCAATTATAATAGAAAAAGTGGCTGCAGCCGCCGCTCGGACTATTTTGAGAAATTACTTCATTAGCTCGTCATGAAAATCTCCTAAATGTTTGTCTCAATTAGCCGACTGTCATGCAAATTTCGTCCGTTGGTGTCGACGCAGAACGCGGAATTGCATCAGTCCATCGAAACAACGAGGAAAAATCGATGCAAATTGCGGATGCCGTCAGTCAAGCACACTTTTTACAGGGAAAACCAAAACAAAAGAGACAAGATTGTGTAATTTCGTGTAATTTTCATCTCCCGAATAAAATTCGCTCAAAACTTCATACACAGGGTGTCTACTATTGGAATAGACCAAATTTTTTCTTAACCCACTTTTCTTCTTTTCGAAACGATTCCCCCGTTAAAATAGCGCGTTCGTGGTGCTCTCAACGAGGAAAAAAAGGCCATTCATGCAGCATGAATTAATGAGCGAATTTTCAAAGAAATCTTTCAGTTGAAGGTATGTTTAAGAATGATGTTGCAATTTCTTTTGGAGTTTTTTTTTATACTATTCACTGTTTTTTTCGATTTTCAGTATTGCATACTAACATACTGTATGCACAGGGTATACTTTGAAGATGTTAGGAGTACATATTCATGTTCTACTCATCTTCACGAACTCATAGAGTACCCACACGGCTATTGTTGGTTTTTCGATTTTTAGTGTACCATACCAACATACTGTATGCACTGGGTATGCTTTGAAGATGTTAGGAGTCCATATTCACGTTCTACTCGTCTCCACGAACTCATAGAGTACCCACACGGCTACTCTATTTCTGAGTACAACGAATAAATGCACTTTTTCATTATATATATAAATACTCGTATAAACATACTTTTCTTATTTTTGGACAATTTTTAATTTTTTAAGAACGCATTGATATCAGACATTTTGTGTTGAATCCAAATATACCATACATGACTATGATTGTGAAGGCACAAAAACCACAAAAGAGCCACAAAAACCGGCACATTAATTTTCATCATTATTATTCCAAGTTCGAGAAACCTACTTCCCCGCCGAAAAATTCGCTCAACAAAACGCCGTTTCAAATTCACGCTCTCTGGAGAATATTCTCGTTTATTTTTTCCGCGTGTCTTTTACGATGACCACGTAGGAGATAACAACACCTCTTCAAACAGATTGCGTAGGTGCGTTTGAAACCCCGTGGACGAGATAAACCGGGAGATTTTTTTATGGGAGAAGCGGAACGCGTGACTCAAAAGCATTTCTGCTCGGTCCTGCCAAATGCACCAGTCATTGGCCGCCCGACGAATTTTTTTTCAAAATTTCATTTTATGAGTAATGCTTTGACTATATTTTTTAATATTTTGAGATATTTTTTGAAAATCATATTTGAACCAGAAAAACAATTTGAGTTTTTTGTTATATTTTTTGAGTAAATTACAAGTGAAAAATTTCGCGGTAAATTACAACATTATTATATAGGTTCTTGGTCTGTTATCTTAAATGAATATTAAGTCACATAACTTTCATTATTTTACAGAATTTGTGAGTTTTTTTCCATACATTGTATGTTACTGTAATTCATGCTGTTTAGCTAGCATCTAAAGCCTCTAAACTAAGGCTCATCTAAAGCTCTCATAAGTCCAAAAACTGGTGATCTTACCAGTGACTGCCACTCTTATGTCTGGCACCACCCCTCTTATCTAATTCTGGCACCACTCTTCTTATCTAAGTCTGGCACCACTCCTCTTGTCTAAGTCCGGCACCACCCCTCTTATCTAATTCTGGCACCACTCTTCTTATCTAAGTCTGGCTCCACCCCTCTTGTCTAAATCTGGCATCACCCCTCTTGTCTAAGTCCGGCACCACCACTCCTGTCTAAGTCCGGCACCACCCCTCTTATCTAATTCTGGCACCACTCTTCTTATCTAAGTCTGGCTCCACCCCTCTTGTCTAAATCTGGCACCACCCCTCTCATCTAAATCTGGCACCACTCTTCTTATCCAAGTCTGGCACCACCCCTCCTGTCTAAGTCTGGCACCACTCTTTTTATCTTAGTCTGGCATCACCCCTCTTATCTAAGTCCGGCACCACCCCTCTTATCTAATTCTGGCACCACTCTTCTTATCTAAGTCTGGCACCACCCCTCTTATCTAAGTCTGGCACCACCCCTCTTGTCTAAGTCTGGCACCACTCTTCTTATCTAAGTCTGGCACCACCCCTCTTGTCTAAATCTGGCACCACCCCTCTTATCTAAATCTGGCACCACTCTTCTTATCCAAGTCTGGCACCACCCCTCCTGTCTAAGTCTGGTACCACTCTTTTTATCTAAGTCTGGCATCACCCCTCTTATCTAAGTCTGGCACCACCCCCCTTGTCTAATTCTGGCACCACTCTTCTTATCTAAGTCTGGCACCACCCCTCTTGTCTAAGTCCGGCACCACCCCTCTTATCTAATTCTGGCACCACTCTTCTTATCTAAGTCTGGCACCACCCCTCTTGTCTAAATCTGGCACCACCCCTCTCATCTAAATCTGGCACCACTCTTCTTATCCAAGTCTGGCACCACCCCTCCTGTCTAAGTCTGGCACCACTCTTTTTATCTAAGTCTGGCATCACCCCTCTTATCTAAGTCCGGCACCACCCCTCTTATCTAATTCTGGCACCACTCTTCTTATCTAAGTCTGGCACCACCCCTCTTATCTAAGTCTGGCACCACCCCTCTTGTCTAAGTCTGGCACCACTCTTCTTATCTAAGTCTGGCACCACCCCTCTTGTCTAAATCTGGCACCACCCCTCTTATCTAAATCTGGCACCACTCTTCTTATCCAAGTCTGGCACCACCCCTCCTGTCTAAGTCTGGTACCACTCTTTTTATCTAAGTCTGGCATCACCCCTCTTATCTAAGTCTGGCACCACCCCCCTTGTCTAATTCTGGCACCACTCTTCTTATCTAAGTCTGGCACCACCCCTCTTGTCTAAGTCCGGCACCACCCCTCTTATCTAATTCTGGCACCACTCTTCTTATCTAAGTCTGGCACCACCCCTCTTATCTAAGTCTGGCACCACCCCTCTTATGTTAGTCTAGTACCACCTCTCTTACCTAAGTCTGGCACCACTCTTCTTACGTTGGTCTGGCACCACCCCTCTTCTCTAAGTCTGGCACCATCCCTCTTATGTTAGTCTGGTACCACCTCTCTTACCTAAGTCTGGCACCACTCTTCCTTCGTTGGTCTGGCACCAACACTCTTCTTACGTTGGTCTGGCACCAACCCTCTTCTATAAGTCTGGCACCACCCTCTTCTTCAAGTCTGGCACCACCCCTCTTATCTAAGTCTGGCACCACCCCTCTTATGTAAGTCTGGTACCACCGCTCTTACCTAAGTCTGGCACCACTCTTCCTACGTTGGTCTGGCACCAACACTCTTCTTACGTTGGTCTGGCACCAACCCTCTTCTCTAAGTCTGGCACCACCCTCTTCTTCAAGTCTGGCACCATTCTTCTTATCTAAATCTGGCACCACCCCTCTTCTCTAAGTCTGGCACCACCCCTCTTATCTAAGTCTGGCACCACCCCTCTTATGTTAGTCTGGCACCACTCTTCTTACGTTGGTCTGGCACCAACCCTCTTCTCTAAGTCTGGCACCACCCTCTTCTTCAAGCCTGGCACCACCCCTCTTATGACAGTCTGGCACCACCCCTCTTATCCAAGTCTGGCACCAGCCCCTCCCATGTTAGTCTGACACCACCCTCTCCCACTTTAGTCTGGCACCACCCCCTGGTGTCAGTCCATACACTCCCACTCAACGGATACTTCTCCTCGGGAATCTAAACGCTGAACACATCCTCCAAATCCCTCCGCCACTCCACGATTTAATTACTCTTTTTTTACGGAAACATCTTATCCCGTATTTCCCTTGCGTAACCTCTGAATCACTCAAGAATGCCACCACATGTCTGCACTGAGCTCACCTTCACTTCAACCTAAACAATATCTTTTTCATCAAGTAT
This sequence comes from Apolygus lucorum, assembly GCA_009739505.2. Taxonomy (NCBI): domain Eukaryota; kingdom Metazoa; phylum Arthropoda; class Insecta; order Hemiptera; family Miridae; genus Apolygus; species Apolygus lucorum. The sequence continues at coordinate 10,961,595 of CM019175.2, forward strand.
CTTTTTCCGAGTAAGATAACAATTCCCAAAATACTAACCATTTGAATATTTACTAATGAATACGATTTTCTGCCACGTTAGAGTTGAATGTTTTTACTTCATCAGGCAGATACCACATAGGTTTATCTATCTAATTGTCGTCTGAATCAACGTTGTTTTATGGGGTCCATAATCATAATTTGTATCGTGTTTCGAACAAATGACTGTATAAATAAATTAAATAAATATAAAACCTGGTTTTGGCCACTTATAGGAACTAATGAAAGAAATTCACAGGATACCGGATGAATCGGAGTCGAGTTTTCAGCGTAGGACGTACCTGACTTATGCGACACGTCTGGGGATATACCTATCTACCTCCCCCCCCCCCCCCCCCCGACACCTACCTGAAGTATTCCGACCCACGCTAGATTCACCTTCATTCATAAGAAGGTTGAATGACCACTCGAAAGAGCGACTAGAGGAACAACAGTTGATGGTTGCGACGAGGAGACCACTTCCGAGTGATCAGGAGGAAGTCAAATCAGCTATCTACGAGATACTAATACTGTCGTTTATTTAAAATCCACCCACATTGTCCATTTCTAAACTCTAATTTTCAGATGGTAGCCACAGATTTTATTGCAAATTTAATCTACTTTAAAAAATGTGTTTATATCATCTGTTCAAAGTCGCTTATTTCAATAAAATATTGTCAAAAAACCAAAAAAATCGCGAAAAAAGTTGACTTTTTTGGACGTCAAAAGTTGAACTTGTCTTCCTGAGGGTTGCAAATCTGGATATAATACTCCCAGAATAGGTCTGGTTTGGTTTAGGCCTTCCTGAACAGTTTTGGTTCCGTGTCTGTCTGTCTGTCGTGAAATCCTTATAGGGGCGAGAAACCGAGCGAAGTTCAGTCCGATTTCGATGAAATTGTCAGATTGTGAGAGTTAAAGTGTAAACAAATAAAAAAAAATAAATAAAAATAAATAAATAAATTTAAAAAAATAAATAAATCTGGCTATAAATCTGGCTTTATTTTGTTTTATTCATAGTGAAAAGATATTACCCCAGAAACATTTAGATTAAAAAAGTCAATGGGAGAACGATGGCATTCGTAGAAAGGTCCCCCCCCCCATCCCCCTTGAAAATGTAGGAATCCCTCGTAATGTCAAAGAGGCGAAGGAGTTCTCTTGGCGGGCTTCCAAATTTGGGAGAAATTCCGTTTGTTTCGGATTCTGAAGGTGGCGGTAGGAGACGTTGACGAATTTCCTGGTCACGGAGGCCATTGTGTAACAATTTGCGTTGAAATTTTACGGCTAAGTCCGATGTGAGGCTGGAAGATACGTATTTTCAAGGACGGTGGGGTTGGATGGTGACAATCCGAGTGGCGTCAGTCCGGCACCATAATGGAGTTTAGGGCAGCAGAGAAGACTGGAAAACCAGTTAAATCCGCGTGACGCCTCAACTCTGGCGTCAATGTGGCACCATAAAGGAATTTAAGACAGTCAAGATTATTGAAAATGCGAGTGGCGCCACTCCTCTGGCGTCCAACAGGCACCATAATGGAGTTATAAGACAGTCGAGGATACTAAAAATGCGAGTGGCGCCACTCCGACATCAAAAAGGAGACGGAAAATCTGAATGGCGCCACTCCTCTGGCGTCCAACAGGCACCATAATGGAGTTATAAGACAGTCGAGGATACTAAAAATGCGAGTGACGAATATTGACGATATCCACTGTATTATATTCACTGGAAATGTCAATTTTTTGCTCATTATGAGTCAAATTCGAGGGGGAATATTCGTTCTTTGATGGGTTTAAAAGGAAATATGCCCCATTTTTTGGCAGAATATTGATTATATTCACTGGAAATGTCAATTTTTTGGGTATAATGAGTCAAATTCGAGGGGGAATATTCGTTCTTTGATGGGTTTAAAAGGAAATATGCCCCATTTTTTGGCAGAATAGGTATCGATGATATCCACTGAAAATGTCAATTTTTTGCGTATAATGAGTCAAATTCGTGGGGAATATTCGTTCTTTGATGGGTTTAAAAGGAAATATGCCCCATTTTTTGGCAGAATATTGATTATATTCACTGGAAATGTCAATTTTTTGGGTATAATGAGTCAAATTCGAGGGGGAATATTCGTTCTTTGATGGGTTTAACCCTCATTGGACCATGGTGTCATTAGTGTCACCGAAAACATCTTGCGAATCAACAACTGTCCTTAGGTGTCACCATATCAACTAGATTTAAATTGCAATTTAAAAATTTACGGATGGAGCTGAATTTTTTAAACAATTTTTTTTAGTTTTTTCAAAATCAAAAAATGATGTTATGACAAAAATTTTGAAATTTTTAAAAAAATTGATTTTTCTGGAAATTTTGTCATGGCTCTATTTTTACCCTTCAAATAGCCAAATTCTGCTGTTCACTTAATTTGAGAAATGCTATTTAATTTTGGTTACTCCAGTGACACTTAGGGATTTCTGTAGAGTTCCTGAGATGTTTTCGGTGACAAAAATGATACCATGGTCCAATTGGGGTTAAAAGGAAATATGCCCCATTTTTTGGCAGAATATTGATTATATTCACTGGAAATGTCAATTTTTTGGGTATAATGAGTCAAATTCGTGGGGAATATTCGTTCTTTGATGGGTTTAAAAGGAAATATGCCCCATTTTTTGGCAGAATAGGTATCGATGATATCCACTGAAAATGTCAATTTTTTTGGGTATAATGGGTGATATTCGTGGGGAGTACTCATTTTTGAGGGGTATAAATGGAAATTTACCCCATTTTTTGGCTGAATATCGATGATATCCACTGAAAATGTCAATTTTTTGCGTATAATGAGTCAAATTCGTGGGGAATATTCGTTCTTTGGTGGGTTTAAATTGGAAATGTGCCCCATTTTTTGGCTGAATATTGATATGCAGTTCAAGTCACTACTAATATTATAGTCATGTGATTTGGTTGTTAACAATACCTACGTTTTGGTTCGCTTTTATAAAAAAAGCGTTGTTGATTTTTCGAAAAAGTCTAGTTTTCGAGACTCTATTTTGTAAAGCTATTTGGCATAATAAATCTGTTTGTGAAATCAGTGTATTACAATATTGACGATATTCACTCGAAATGTCAATTTTTTGGGTTTATCGGTTAAAAAAAAAATTATCGGGGAATATCCATTTTTGAATGTTTTAAATGGTGTGAAAGTAGTGTATAGCGTCTTAAGGGATTGTTTACCTTCGAAAATTCGCTCACGATCCGAATAATAGGTAAGCCTCAAAAAAATCTTGCGTAACGGCTTAGTTGAGTGCATCGCTAGAAATAGAACCTCCTCAACTATGTGCAGTTTGGATCGTTTGAAAAAAGACGACAGACAAATCCTCGCCGACCACCTTCAAGGTCTGCCAAAATTCGACCCAATTGATTTATCGAGTTTGACGAACCGCCAGGAGAGCGCTCTGAGTCACTTCGGGAATCGCTTTTCCCGCGACGGGAGAGAAAAAAATTTTATTTTATTTTCGTACTCTTGTAAAATTCAATTATTTTGCCTGGTAACCTGATAAAAAAATTGTCATTTCAAAAAACCGTTTTATCCCAGTTTTAGGAAATTTAGAGACAAATTTTCAAAACAATTGAAGTTAAAAAAAAATTTTGGATAAACTTAGGGGATGTTGAGATGAATACCTCATATTGTTACGTTTGAATCGTAATTTGCACTAAAACCTCGAAAAAATCGGATTTTTGAGTCAAAATGGGAGGAATATGAGGTTTTTGAGATTTGAATCTGGTTGAAAAACGCTGCAAATTATTACACGACGGTTTATTATTTTTATATAGATCACTCGTCTGCAAAGCCACCAACCATCCAACATGAAGAAAAACATCGATCGCATTTCGGTCAGCTAAAATTTGAACGGAGATTAGGCCTCTTTTGCGATTCACACTCGTGTTTCTGATTTATCGTACGTAAAACCTTCAATTTCTCGTAGGGAGCGAACGGTTTGTCCTACAGAGCTCCGCGTGGTCTCAAAAAATTCTAAAAAATTCTATAGAATCTTAAATTGAAGAAAAAACAATACCTTTATATCGCAATTTTTTGAGTTAGGGCGTTTTCAAAATTTCAAAATTGATTTTGGAACCCTTAAAAGTGACCTACATCAACCAAAAGCTTCGGGGCACAACTAGACCCCCAAATAGAGCCCACATACCAAATTTCATCAAAATCGGTCAATGCTAAGTGGCAAAAGTGCCGCGTACGGCGGACGGACGGCCAAATTTTTATTCGATTTTTGGATTCTACGTACCTTGAAACGTAAACCATCAAATTTTGAGGGGGTGTTAAAATTGTTTTTTCTTGGTCGATTCCAAAGGTTCATTATTGAAAATAATAAACCAAAATACTCCAAATTTTATGAATTTTACATTTTAATGGGATTTAAGAGGCCTCAGTCTTCCAAATCGATGTGATTTATCCAATTCATTGTTGCTGGTAAAATGCAAAAATAATATTTATGGACTGGAATCCGTTTCGACTCGGGGCCCAGAACGCTCAATCGCGATCGAATTTGAGCCACCATAATCAAGCTTTTTTTTTTTGACGAGTTTAGGAACAGCATGAACGAGAAAAAATTCTTCTACGAAGATTTTCCACTATTATCAATATTAAAAACGCTGCAAATCATTGCTCAAAGGTTTATTATTTTCTGTATAGATCACCCTTCTGTATAGATCACTGGTTCTCCATCAATAGCACCTACCACCATCTGTATTCTCCCTTGACCTTCCCTCTCAAATTTCAGCTTCCTGCGTTCAATAGGATTGAAAATGGCTTCGGAGCTCACTCAGCTGATCAGTGATCTGAAGAGTGAAGAAGATCTCCTCGAATGCTGAAGACGCCTGGAATAGCACTTCCATTCAATAGGAGTAAAAATGGTTTTGGAGCTCACTCAGCTGATCAGTGATCTGAAGAGTGAAGAAGATCTCCTCGAATGCTGAAGACGCTTGGAATAGCACTTCCATTCAATAGGAGTAAAAATGGTTTTGGAGCTCACTCAGCTGATCAGTGATCTGAAGAGTGAAGAAGATCTTCTCGAATGCTGGAGACGCCTGGAAGAGCACTTCCATTCAATAGGAGTAAAAATGGCTTTGGAGCTCACTCAGCTGATCAGTGATCTGAAGAGTGAAGAAGATCTCCTCGAATGCTGGAGACGCCTGGAAGAGCACTTCCATTCAAAAGGATTGAAAATGGCTTTGGAGCTCACTCAGCTGATCAGTGATCTGAAGAGTGAAGAAGCCTTTGAGCAATGATTTGCTGCGTTTTTTACCCACCAACATTTCTCTTACCTACCAACTTTTTCTTTTACCTACCACACCATACTGGCTTCACACCTTCACAATCAAGTTTATTAGAAAGAACTAAACGCTTCACACTCGATTGGAAAAATAGAAAGCTTCATATGGAAATTTGATTACTGGTTACGCAGAAGGCAAAACTGTATACAAATCGAAGAAATGAACAGCGATCGCATTTTAGTCCCATAAAATTTGAATGGAGATTAGACCTCTTTTGCGATTCACACTCATGATTCTGTTTTATCGAAGGAAAACCTTCAAGTACTCGTAGGGACCGAAGGGTTTGTCCTACAGAGCTCCGGTTGGTCTCAAAAATTTTTAAAAATTCAATACTATTTAAAATTAGCGAAAAAACGATACCTTTATTTCGAGAGTTTTCGAGTTAGGGCACTCTTGAAAATTTCAACCCTTAATTTTCACCCCTTAGAAGTGACTGACATCAACCAAAAGCTTCGCGGCACAACTAGACCCCAAATGGAGCCCATATACCAAATTTGAACCAAATCGGTCCAGTGTTGCTTAGAAAAGTGCCGCGTACGGCGGACGGACGGAAATTTTTGTATTCGATTTTTGGATTCTACGTACCTTGAAACGTGAAACATCAAATTTTGAGGGGGGGTTAAATTTTTTTTTCTTGCTCAATTCCAAAGGCTCAATATTGAAAATAATAAACCAAAAGGTACTTTTGTGTGTTCAAGATGGTAATTACCTCGAAAAATCTCTATAAAAAACGCTGCAAATTATTACACAACGGTTTATTATTTTTATATAGATCACTCGTCTACAAAATCACCAACCATCCAATATGAAGAGAAAAAAAAAATGAAAAAAAAATAAATAAAAAAAAATTTTTAAAAATTTAAATAATCAAAAAAAAATCAAAATCACCAACCATCGATCGCATTTCGGTAAGCTCTAATTTGAACGGAGATTAGGCCTCTTTTGCGATTCACACTCGTGTTTTGATTTATATATATATATATTTCAATATAAACCCTTAAATTTTCGTAGGGAGCGAACGGTTTGTCCTACAGAGCTCCGCGTGGTCTCAAAAAATTCTAAAAAATCTATAGAATCTTAATTTGAAGGAAAAACAATACCTTTATATCAAAATTTTTTGAGTTAGGGCGTTTTCAAAATTTCAAAATTGATTTTGGAACCCTTAAAAGTGACCTACATCAACCAAAAGCTTCGGGGCACAACTAGACCCCCAAATAGAGCCCACATACCAAATTTCATCAAAATCGGTCAATGCTAAGTGGCAAAAGTGCCGCATACGGCGGACGGCGTACGGCGTACGGCGGACGGACGGCCAAATTTTTATTCGATTTTTGGATTCTACGTACCTTGAAACGTAAACCATCAAATTTTGAGGGGGTGTTAAAATTTTTTTTTTTTCTTGGTCGATTCCAAAGGTTCATTATTGAAAATAATAAACCAAAATCGGCTTTTCGGTCGAATTTTGAAGAGTCGAAAACGGGTTTTTTTTTTTTTTTTTTTAGTGGAAATTACAATTTTGCTCAGATTTCAAATTTCCCTCAAATTGGTGGGTATAAAACGATACGTTTCCGCAGAAACCTCGAAAAAAACGCGGTTCTCGAGTCCAAATCGAAGGAATTCGAGGTTTCAAGATTTTGACTCGTGTTGAAAAAATTTACCTAAAAAAAAAAAAAATACTAAAAAATTTTCTATTTTTCACAATTTTTTTTTATTAATAAGAATGGCTCATCAGAACTGAGAAATTTCATACAAAAGTTAAAAAATTCCAATTTTTCACGATTTTGAGGCGAATTTTCTTGAATTTTTTCAACTAATTTCGAGGCTTTTTCTGATATGACGGAAAGACGACTTATTTTGAAGTGGGTTTTTGAAAGGAAATTCCGCCCTGATCTCAAATGTACCTCATATTTGTGGGTTTGAGACGGTAATTTCCACTTTTATCGAATTTTGAAGAGTCGAAAATGGGGTTTTTTGAGGTGTATTGCATCATTAAAGAAAAAAGGTTTTTTTTTTTGAGGTTTTAGTGGAAATTACCCTCCAAAAACTGACAATTTTCCTAACTCGTCAAAACTGAACATTTTCAACTAATTTTAGGCCCTTTTTCTTTATTTAAGCTAAAGTAGGTTTTTTTAAAAAGGAAATTCCGCCCTGATCCCAAATGTACCTCATATTGGTGGGTTTAAGACGGTAATTTTCACTTTTCTCGAATTTTGAAGAGTCGAAAATGAGGTTTTTTGGAGGTTTTTAGTGGACATTACCGCCTTAAACCCACCAATGTGAGGTATATTTCGGATCAGAGCAAAATTGTCTATAAGAATGAATCACGAGGAATAAGAATTGTCAAGCTTCCGATGTAATGGCCCAGCCATAAGCCACGCCCATCAGGCAACATTCATCATAAAATTCCATAGTAACCTTCCATGCGAGCAACAACTTCACCAACAACCGCTGTCCGCCACAAGCGCATACACACACTTCGAGCGCCACCGTCGCCTCCTCCCCATCGCCGACCAAGATGGCCGAGGGGTTAAATAGGGGTGCCCCCACCACCGGCGCAGCAGTCTCCAAGTCACGCGTCTCGAAGGTGAATCGAACCTAGCTTGTGAACTCATCCCCCATAACTGTAACGACGACAGTACGAACTGAGAACCCACTTGTGCTCCTTCGCGAACTTCAAGTAAAAGTCGAACTGTCTACCCGCCAGTCAGTGATCCGCGAGTTAATTGTTAGCCAAGGCCCAATCTCCCGGACTCTGCAGCCTTCTCCATTTTCGCCGACACGGTCTTCTGGTACGCCGAACGACCCCCGAACCGAGGCAAGAACGCTCCGCTTCCAGGCACCCCCTACATACAAGCCTTCTAGAAACGAGGCCCTGGATACAAACCTGCTACGGAGATCACACTACGATCCAAGCTCGGCAAGGGTGAGCCCATTCCCTCATAGTTCCTAGTAAGCGCTTACTATTCACTCAAAATCTGGCACAATCCCCCATAATCATATAAACACCCTGTAAAGCAAGTAAAGTAAACGTAAAGTAAAACAAACGCATAAAACATTGTAAAAACGCATAAATAATTGTATATTTGTATTGTATTGAAACTTGTAAGTATAAGTATAACAAATAATCACGCTTATTTGGTCTAAGTCAAGTGAACTCGAATTAGTCAAAGTTGAGTCATTATCGAGTCGTATAAACGCATTGTGCATATTAACAAGTATTTTTGTCGGACTGACATAGCAATAATAATAATAATATCTTTTCATTGTATGGTGAAGTAAAATAACTCTTGAAGTACTATTTTGTCATTGCAATAACTCCTTCAGAGTGTAACGTAACTATTCCGCTTCACGGTGAGATATTTTCATTATTTATGTAATGACTCATACTTTCAACTGTGTAGTTCTCCAATAAAGGTCGAGGGAAACCCTGAGTGACTCACACCATGCACGGTAGGTAAGGTGAGGTACGGGGAACAGTGACATCAGTTGACGTCACCTTTTTCCACCCTCCTCTTACCTTGTCAAGTCCATATAAAAGGAGGACTCAGGGCTTCCCCTTTATGCATTCGTCTTTGAAAACTCGACTTGTTTATTTCTCGATCTACCTCGCCTCTTCTCTGAAGCCCACAGTTCATCGGCGGGTCTCGGTATGCGATAAAGCTCATCGCGCCGGCTTCTGCTCCCATTTACCCTAGTCGTCGTCTGCCTCCAACTAGGTATAGGTAAATGTGGTGCATCCCCCGGGTCGGCGAGCAATCGCGCCTAGGAATGTATCCGAGCTGACGATCTTAACACTCTTGCACACGGTCTGCGGGTACCCGCGCCGGGCATCGAGTGTTGTCCCGTCCTTTGTCTTCGTTGAGTAGGAACCAATCAAATCGACAATCCGAAGGAAGCCGATCGCCTTCACGCTCCGACACGCAGTCATAACATTGGTGACCCCGCACGTTTTTGGTTTGCTATTCAACACGAAGCTCACTCGAGGATTATGGACCCACCGCTACCGCCGCCCGCACCGGACTTCGCCGAGGCCACGAAGGTCTCAATCCCGCTCACGCTTCCGCCGTTCTACCGAGAGGATCCCCGGCTGTGGTTTATACAGCTCGACGCGGCTTTCACCGGCGCGCATGTAAACACGCAGCGCGCTCGCTTCACCCAGACCATCCCTCTACTGCCCTACGATGTGGCAGTTCAAGCGGCGGACTTAACACAAGCCCAGCTTGTGACACCATACGACGACCTCAAACAACGGCTCATCGAAATTTTCGAGCCGTCTCGGCATGCGAGGATCACGGCACTCACCGAGCATCGGCCACTGGGGGACCTCAAGCCTTCCCAGCTTTTACGCCAAATGCGCCATCATCTGGGGGACCTCACGCCTAACGACATCCTAAAAGCATTTTGGATCAAGGCGCTACCCATCGCGGTCCAAATGTCCATTGCTCCGTGGATGGATAAAACACCAGAATTCCTCGCGCCGATCGCAGATGCTACGCACGAAATACGTAGCGCCGCAGCGGTTCATCAAATCGAACCGGACTGTAATACTGAGGCGGTAGCTACGAAGCGACCTCCGAGACGAAATAGCCCCGCACGACAGTACCAGCGACCTCGTCCGCAATCTCCGACTCAACAAAAAGGTATGTGCTGGTACCATTTTAAATACCGCGACAAGGCGACTAAATGTCGACAGCCTTGCTCATTCAAAAAGGTACGATGGCAGGAAAACTAGCGGGCCCGCCTGTTTACAAGGCGGGCGCCCCTTTCCAAGACATTTCCAACCGACTATTCGTCAAATGTCATAAAAACAATATACCTTTTTTGATCGATACGGGGGCTAGCATCTCAATTCTTCCGAACTCTTTAGTTCATCGGAAGAACAAAACATCCGACTACCTACTTTTCGCCGCGAACGGCACTGCCATAACGACCTATGGTAATTTTACAACGAAGGTTTATCTACAAAACGACATATACGAATGGACTTTTGTAGTTGCGGACGTAAAACGACCCATTATCGGAGCTGACTTTCTCGGATATTTTGGCTTACACGTTGACCTGAAAAATCGATCATTATTCAACCCTAATTCGCAAAATCCAATACGAGGGTACGTCAACACGGTCAATTCCGGCGTCACTACCGAACCTACTCCGCCGACCTTCGTCAACATGCTCGACAAATACCGACCGGAGAAGCGATCTTCATCCCATCTCTCCACGATAAAGCACTTCATTGAAACCAGAGGTCCGCCGGTCACAGCGAAAAGTAGACGTCTTCACCCCGAACAACTCCGTCAGACAAAAGAGCACTTCAAACAGCTCATCAACGACGGAATTATCCAACCCTCGAAATCACCTTGGGCCAGTCCTCTGCACGCGGTACCTAAACCAAATGGTACTTGGCGCTTTTGCGGTGATTATCGTCGGCTCAACGAACGCACGGTCGGAGATCAATACGCCGTTCCGCATCTTCGAGATTTTTCGTCTCATTTACACGGATGCACGATTTTCTCCACGCTCGATATTTCGCGTGCGTTTCACCATATCGACGTGAACCCTCAGGACATTCCGAAAACAGCGATTATAACGCCATTTGGACTGTACGAATACAGAAAAATGAATTTCGGATTAAAAAACGCTGCACAGTCGTGGCAGCGATATATGGACCAAATCCTTCGAGACTTCGACTTTGTCTTTTGTTTCCTAGACGACGTCTTAATCGCGTCTCGAAACATTAAGGAACATGAACGCCATGTTAAAGCGGTCCTTAACGTTTTCGCTGCGGAGGGTCTCACGGTAAACAAGGAAAAATGCGTCCTTGCCAAAAAAGAAGTGACTTGTCTTGGTCACATAGTCAACGAGACTGGGATACGTCCGGTACCTAAAAAGGTGGACAATCTCACGACATTCCCTCTTCCGACTACTGTCACCGACCTACGCAGGTTTCTGGGGATGTTAAATTTTTACAGACGGCACATTCCGAACGCGGCTATACACCAACAGCCGTTAATAAATGCGATTCCACAGCCTTCCAAAAAGAAGGACCGTCGCACGATTGAATGGACGGAAGAAATGAAATCCGCATTCAATAAATGCAAAAACGATTTGCAAAATGCAACTACGCTGGCTCATCCTTCTCCGAAAGGTCGACTCTCCATTACTACGGATGCCTCGGACGTCGGAATTGGCGCGGTGTTACAACAGGAGGTCAACAACGAGACGTCACCCATCGGATTTTTCTCTAAGACTTTATCAACAGCTCAACAGAAGTACGCCACTTTCGATAAGGAGCTTCTGGCTATTTACGAAAGTGTAAAGCATTTCAGAGACTTCGTAGAGGGACGTACTTTTCATATTATGACTGACCACAAACCGCTCACCACGTCGCTCCATCAAGACCGAAAAACGGCCTCGCCTCGTCGTATTAGGCAAATGGAGTTTATCAGCCAATTCACGACTGATATCCGATATACACCGGGCACCTCCAACGTAGTCGCGGACACATTATCTCGGCCTTCGCTCGAACTTCACGAGCTCACGACTTTTCCGTCCGGAAAAGATATTTTCCTAAATCAACAGACCGATGAATCACCCGAGTTCCGCAACCTTATTTCGACCGGGCGTCTCGAAGAAACCCAGGTACCTGCACTCGACCTCTCACTGTGGTGTGATACGACATCGGACATGCCTCGCCCGTTTGTTCCTAAACGACTTCGCCGCAAATTAATGGAACACTATCATTCATTTAGTCATCCAGGAATACGCGCCACACGAGACCTAATTCGCGCGAAACTTTTTTGGCCTCGAATGAACACGGAAATACGGGAATATGTACAGGCATGCGCCAAATGTTCGAAATTTAAAGAATTCCACCACCCTCAAATTCGCCCAGCGGAATTTGACGATTCGCTTCCCTTCGAAGAATTAAACGTTGATCTCGTGGGGCCTCTTCCGGATTCGCAAGGTTATAGGTATCTATTAACCCTAATCGACAGGCATACCAGCTGGCCGGAATGTATCCCATTACGAACGATAACTACAAAGGCGGTCACTGACGGCATCCTTAACAATTGGATAGCGCGATTCGGTTGTCCATTAACGATTATTACCGATCAAGGCAGGCAATTTGAGAGTGCGGAATTCTCCGAATTCCTAAAAAAATTCGGCATCAAACGCAATCGCACAACGGCCTACCATCCTGAATCGAATGGAAAAATCGAGCGATGGCATAGGGATTTAAAAAACGCCCTACGTACTGCTACTTCCTCGCCATCATGGTCTAAGGATCTTCCGACCATTTTATTAGGGCTCCGCACTACCATTCGGTATTCGGACGGTTACAGCGCCGCCGAACGTACTTTTCGTGCGCCCCTCCGCCTCCCGGCTGACCTATTTCCGCCTCAACCGACGGAATATCACCGAACGCCCGCAAAACCCTCAACGGACAAACGCCCACGGGTTTTCCCCGATACATTCCAAACGCAAAAAAGATGTTTTTGCGAGAAGAAGGGCTTCGGAAAGGCTTGAACCCCCTCTACTCCGGCCCCTACGAAGTGGTTACCAAAGGAGAACGAACGGCTACGCTGCTTATTGACGGCTCACAGGTAACCGTTTCTCTCAGTAGGTGTCGGCCGGCTTTCGGTATTTCCCCCACCACAACAGGGACGGATTTACCTGAGGTACCTCCGGACACAAGCCTACTCGGATCATTCGACGATAGCTACCCAACCGGTAAACAACGCTCCCGCCCGCACGACTCTCAATACAGTCACTTCTCACGGCTCAACCAACTTCGCTCCGATGCCGCGACGAACTCGCCTCGGCGCACATACGCGCAAGTCGCAGCCGCCGGACACCCAACAACAGGTGCTAAAAGCGCCGCGGCTCAATGTCCAACCTCTCGATCTCCCGTTCCACTTCAACGACTCACTGCTCACGATCCACCACTCCTCCATCATACTAGTCAACGTAAATCGAAGGGACACTATGAAGAAGGAGAATATCAACGTAAACCTGCTAGTTGAAAATACGATCCAAGATGTTTTTCCGCCTACGAACAAACCCGTTACTTACGACCATGAAGACTCCAACATCGCCCGTATTGCGCCAGGGGATATCCTGCATATCACGATCAACGTGGAAATCAACAACTCCGCTTCACGCAGCCAGTCTTCACTCGACTATATCGTCACGATGCAAATCCACGAGTGCAACATCTACGAACTCCGCTTGTACGAGAAAACGGTAGACGGATTCCAGCTGAACCATTTTTATTTTCCGATTATGCAACATGGTTAAATTCAAACTATACTCTACCGACTGCTTCTGTTTTTTTGATCACACATTGTATTCGCTTATCATAACACTTCAATATTTTATCTTTATTGTACGAACTGGGGGACCTATGTAATGACTCATACTTTCAACTGTGTAGTTCTCCAATAAAGGTCGAGGGAAACCCTGAGTGACTCACACCATGCACGGTAGGTAAGGTGAGGTACGGGGAACAGTGACATCAGTTGACGTCACCTTTTTCCACCCTCCTCTTACCTTGTCAAGTCCATATAAAAGGAGGACTCAGGGCTTCCCCTTTATGCATTCGTCTTCGAAAACTCGACTTGTTTATTTCTCGATCTACCTCGCCTCTTCTCTGAAGCCCACAGTTCATCGGCGGGTCTCGGTATGCGATAAAGCTCATCGCGCCGGCTTCTGCTCCCATTTACCCTAGTCGTCGTCTGCCTCCAACTAGGTATAGGTAAATGTGGTGCATCCCCCGGGTCGGCGAGCAATCGCGCCTAGGAATGTATCCGAGCTGACGATCTTAACACTCTTGCACACGGTCTGCGGATACCCGCGCCGGGCATCGAGTGTTGTCCCGTCCTTTGTCTTCGTTGAGTAGGAACCAATCAAATCGACAATCCGAAGGAAGCCGATCGCCTTCACGCTCCGACACGCAGTCATAACAATAAGTATAACAAATAATCACGCTTATTTGGTCTAAGTCAAGTGAACTCGAATTAGTCAAAGTTGAGTCATTATCGAGTCGTATAAACGCATTGTGCATATTAACAAGTATTTTTGTCGGACTGACATAGCAATAATAATAATAATATCTTTTCATTGTATGGTGAAGTAAAATAACTCTTGAAGTACTATTTTGTCATTGCAATAACTCCTTCAGAGTGTAACGTAACTATTCCGCTTCACGGTGAGATATTTTCATTTTTCTTGAATAAAAACCCTACGTGTTTCTTAAACTTGAGTACTTATTTCAACAGATCTACCTTCAGCTCCCTCAAGGTAACTTGCAGGTAAGAAGGGTTAATAGTCCCTGATCTTCATGACCAGGGTGGTGGCAGCGACCGCCTAGGAATTTCACCAGAATAGGATAGAGTCAGTGACCTCTAGGGCCTTCTGCCCTGAGTCCCTTACCTACCTGGATCCCTAGGTACACACAGCAAATAATAATCATAACCAAGCTAGGAAACTAGGCTTGAAAATAAAATAACATATAACGTAAAGCAACAATTTATTATAATATCAATTAAAAACACACGCACCAGTATAATTCCAGTATTAGCCTTGCGCACTACCCAAATCTCTTTTCATGAAATTTGGTAACTGTTCGATAGAAGTCGAAGTCTTCTCGTAATAACATAATATAAATCCTCTTTTGTGTAAAAGCCTAAAATTTGGCAGTAGTATTTTCATTCCTAACACGCATATTAGGAAAATCCAATCAACAATTCGAATATAATAAATTTGTTGTCGACGACGAAAATCACGTCCGCACGTTGGTGACTAGTCGTCAGGGATAAATAAATTACGTTTAAATTCATATAATCCAACTAGAAACCCAATAATCACAATTGGTGACCAGCTGTGGGATCATAGTAAAACTACGGTTTTCAGGACCCAAAAACGAAGCAAGTATACCTATCTAAGAGCTTGAAGAGTATTCAGACTGTTGAAATTTGTAACTAGAGTATAGTAAATTTCAGTAATATTGCACTAATCTTGAATTTTAATCTAAAATACACGACACAATTTAGTACACACATATTGTACAACAAAAAATTCAGCCGGAAAGTGAGAGGAGCGCAGAGAGTTCAATCTGGTACGCAATTCGTACTTTTTCTTGTGCATTTTACCAACTATTGTCACTCCACACTCCGCCGAATTCCGTTCGTACCGATATTTCGTGAATACCGAAAGAAAGTTCGACCCAAGTTCGAACCGTACTAAGTGTGATCGGACCAATTCACAGTCCGAAAGTAGTTTCGAACACCATACCAGTACTCGGAACGAACCTCAACCCGATCCGGAAATCAGATCAGGGCGTGGTCCGTCCCGATTAGTGATCGAACCAGTAGAGTACTCGAACCATACCACCGTTCGTACTACGTGACGATTCACTTCGATTCGCCATTCGTACCATTCCGTTCAGAATAGCTAAGCACAGAACGAACCGCTTCACGGTTCGAACCAGTTCAAGAATCGTACCGGTGCATAGGACGAACCACTTACAGTTCGAACCGTACGAACAAAAATTTTAATTTTTGACAAAATATCAGAGAAATTTCTAGTAAATTCCAAATCCTTTTAGATCGTGACACCGTCAGTAAAAGTTCCTTGGGTAGAAATTTGGATTCGATCTTGCGTAACCCCCTCGACTACCGAGTTCAGTGTTGCGGGAAAAGTGAAGTGTTTATAGTTCGAATTATTTTTGCCCGGGCCTTTTATTGCTCTTTAGTTTTTTTTACTGTGACAAAATATCTAACGACATCATGGACGACACCACGGAGTTAGCAAATGCTATGACGGAGGCGATGAACCAGTTGGGAGAGTTTTTCCGAAAAGCGCAGCCACCAACACAAGGAGGACAGACGCCGCAACCGAGAAACCTTCCCCGTTCCCTGTTCTTAGAAATTGAGCCCTGGAACCCGGACGAACCCGATTCCATTTCAGCCGCTTCATTTTTCGCTGAAGTAGAACAGGCGACACAAGACTTGGATCAGGAACAGCGACTGCGGTTCCTACGCACACGTCTTAGAGGAGGCGCGAAGAGGTTTCTGCAGGAGGACCTTGGAGCTCAACCATACAACGCGCTGCGCGAAGCCATACTCCAGTGGTACGAGAATGAGGATCCCGAGAAAGCGATGATACGATTATGGACAACTAAACGACGACCGGAAGAAAGCATTCGGCGATTCGCGGAAAAGCTGATATCCACCGCGAAAACTGCAGTGCGAAACGAGATCGAACTCACAGCCGCGCAACGAAAGGAGTGGGTGAGAACCAAAACCCTACGTGCATTCATCAGAGGCGTGAATAAAGAAATCAGCCCCTTCCTACAAAGCAACCCCCCCGACACCCTCGAAGAAGCCGTAAAGCGGGCCGAGGATCTCGAGGACGCAACTCAAGACGAACCAGCCGCCGAATTTAAATGGGACGTCGCGGGAGTCCTAAATAAAGACAATCTTAAATGCTACACATGCGGGGAGGTAGGACATTTTTCGGGAAAATGCCCTCAGAAGATGAACCCCCAAGGACCACCAAAGAACCCGACAGCGACTTCATCATCCATAGGACAAGCGAAAACGCCTTGGAAGCAGCCGTCGCCGACCCCTCGATACCCTTGTTTGTATTGCGGGGAGTACAATCACTTTCCCGTAAATTGCCCCCATGGTATACAAAGTACAATCTTCTGTGACTTCTGCGGTGCGCGAGAGCATTTAGAAAGCGAATGCTTGCTGGAAAAAGAAGATGCTGCCGGTATCGCACCCGCGAGGAAACCTCGCCGGACCTGCAGCGGCCGTAGCGACTCAGTCACCCGAAGATGTTGCCGAGGAGGAGGTGCGCGGAGACGAAATAGTGGCCTTCCAAGCGACTGTCAACTGCACAACACGACCCATGATACGAATGAAGATAGGATTGGGAAACTACAACAGAGATGTGATACTGGATACTGGAGCTGCCGTCTCGGCTCTGTCGCACTCGGTACCCGGAGTGCCTGTGAAACCCACAACCACCGCGCTTTGGGGGGCGGATGGACAGAGGTTGCCCTTGCTTGGAACACAGGAGTTACTGGTGCGGATCGGAGATAAGAGAACGTCACATAAATTCTACGTATTCCAGAGACCGGACTCACATTTCGATCTAATGGGTCTAGACTTACTAGGGAAGTTCCCTATAGAAATCAAAACTGATACCGGACTCATCACGATGATGAACCCTGAGACCGGGGGACAGATGATCCTCGGAGCAGTGTGGGAAAGCCGTAAGATGTTGACACACCTACGCAAATTGAAGGTGAAAGCGACAAAGGAGGAGTCCACCCGATCAACGCCCCCAACGAGTCCGATGACGAAACGACGACCATCGTCGAACCCGAAACCCCAACTCTACGATCCCCGTGAACCAACGGCAAAAAGGAGTCGATCGACCCCCACCTGTGGACCGACAGCGAAGAAAAGTCGATCGGACCTCAACAATGAGCCCGTAGTACGAGCCATAATCCCGGAGAACTTGCAGGTCCTCGAAGAACTTCCAGTGGAGGTCTGGGATGAACAACCCTCTCGCGAAGAGAATTCGCTATACATCCGGCAACAATTGAGCCACTTGGTAAAGGACGACCGAGAAGAGTAGGACTGCCTGCTACGAAATATCCACCTGTTCGACAAGCCCGGACGCGACGGTTGTACAATGGACATCTCACATGAGATAGAAACCGGCGAGGCAGGCCCAACCTGTAGAAGACCATACCCGGTGCCTCACGCTCTGAGAGAGTTCGTGGAGAACCAGGTCCACGACATGCTGGCGGAGGGTGTGATCAGACCATCAAAAAGCCCGTGGAACGCGCCGATCGTAGTAGCAAAGAAGAAAACCCCCCCGGGAGAACCCCAAAAATGGCGGTTCTGCACCGACTATCGCGAACTCAACGCGATCACCAAAGGAAACAAATACCCGATCCCCAGATTGTTGGAGACATTGTCTCTCATGGGAAACAGCAAATGGTTTACCACCCTCGATTTAACCATGGGATACCATCAGATACCTGTTGCCGCCGAGTCCCAAGAGAAAACCGCTTTCACCGCACTCAATAGACACTTCGAATACACCAGAATGCCATTCGGGCTAAAGAATGCGCCAGCGACGTTCCAGGCAGCGATGAACGACGTTCTCGATGGAGTTATAGGTAATGGATGTCTCATCTACCTCGATGATGTCATTTTGTTTACCGAGGACGTCGATACCCACTTGGAATTGTTGCAGACAGTGCTGAAACGTTTCGAAGACACCGGTTTTAAGCTGAACTTGCGGAAATGTGAATTCTTGAAGGATAGAGTAAGTTATCTGGGACACGTTGTAACGGCCAACGGAGTCGAAATGGACCCCGAAAAACTCAGCGCCATTCGAGAGCATCCAACCCCAAGCACAACACGGGACGTTCGCGCATTCCTTGGACTAGCAGGATTCTATAGGAGGTTCATAGAAAATTACTCCGAGATCGCCGTCCCACTCAACAAACTGTTACGAAAAAACGAACCGTTCATATGGACCGAAGCACAACAGAAGGCGTTTGAAACACTAAAGGAAGCCCTAATGACAAGGCCGGTACTGGCGTACACTGACTTCGAGTCCCCTTTCGTGTTATCTACCGATGCCTCTGGAAGAGCAATTGGTGCCATTCTGTCGCAAGAACGGGACGGAGAGAGCCATCCTGTCGCGTACGCCAGTCGCGTGTTGAACGATGCAGAGACTCGTTACTCCACCACTGAACGAGAGCTGTTGGCCGTGGTCTGGGCAGTACGACACTTTCAGGAGTTCCTGTTAGGACGTCGGTTCGTACTCCAGACGGATCACGCAGCCCTTACTGCAGCGATGAACATTAGGGACACCACTTCCCGGATTGGAAGGTGGATACTGCGACTCACTGAGTACGAGTACGAGGCAAGATACCGACCCGGCTCGAAGATGAATCACGTCGATGGACTGAGCAGAATACCCATCGGAGCGATCACTAGTCTAAGTATGCCGCGAGAACTACTCCTTGCAGCACAAGCCTTGGACCCCTGGATTAGACAACTAGACCAAGACAACGCAAACCCCAGAATACGTAAGGACGGAGAATTTTGGAAATTCGCGGCAGAAATCGACGGACGTGAAGTGCTGGTACCACTTATACCTCAAACTCTGCGTCGATGGTTCTTGACGAATTGCCACGAACAGTTGTGGGCAGGCCACCCAGGCGTAGACGTCACCGAAAGCATCGCTCGACGCTACGGGTATTGGAAACGTATGGCCAAGGACGTAAAGAGTTTTGTGCAGAGTTGTCCACAATGCCAACGACGAAATACTCCCAACAACCTGAACCCGCCGATCCAGAGACCCGAACTGCCCACCCGCGTTGGCCAGATCGTTGGAATCGACTATGTCGGTCCCCTCAAAGGAACCACGGCCACTCGTTATTTGTTAACGGTGGTCGACCACTTCTCAAAATACGCGGAAGTCTACGTGGCGCCGAACTGTACCGCCGAAACCACCGCCCGACTGCTGACGTCCCGATACCTTCCCACACATGGAGCGCCGGAGGTGCTCGTGTCGGACCGAGGGGCAGCGTTCGTCTCCAGCGTTATCAAGGAATTATGTACGAAATGGAACATCCGACATATACAAACTTCCGCTTACCATCCACAAAGCAACGGTGTTTGCGAACGGTTCCACCGAACTCTAGCAAACATCGTCGCCAAGCTTCAGGAAAACATACGAGGCTGGGAGGCAGCACTGCCGTTCGCCTTGGCGGCGTATAGGAACCTACCTCATCATAGTACCGGTTACTCGCCGTTCCAATTGACTTATGGACGAGAGGTAAGGCTCCCGAACACCAGCGAGCTGATCAGTACGACCGGGACGACCCGAGAATCCTCCGAACCTTGTTTCCAGAAGATCCGAAAGATTGCGGAGGGACAAATCAAGCGAGCATGGCACGCTCGTGAGAAAGCTATCAACAACCGAAGACACCTACGAGAACTAGAGGTGGGACAGCTGGTTTACGCTCGTCAAATGGTTGCTCCAACAGAAGCCACACGAAAGTTCTGGAGCCCATGGATAGGACCACTCACCATCGTGAAGCGCCTGACAGACGTCAATTACGAGGTTAAGGATGTTATGGGAAAAACGACGAGGTACCATCTCAGTAGACTGAAGCCCGCCTTCGTGGAACGAATTCCAGACGAGGCTATCACACGGGAGGAGCCGCACAGGCGCGAGACCCCCGTACCGAGACCGACCGTCGCAACACCACGACCGAACCTGGAGACCTGGTCTGACCTTGAGGACGAGGACGAACCCGAGTTGATCGAGAGCGTCTGCGTGACCCCAGATCTCGAGCGTCTACAGCAGGAACCAGCACAGCAACCACATGAGGACGCCGCCCGAACTCCGCTGACTCACTCGAATCATCAACAAACCGGTGCATCTTCCTACAGTCTCCGACCTAGAAAAGTCATCGACTACAAGAAGCTCCACACCGGAAGAGTGTCAACGATAGAAGTAATACACCAAGAAACTTCAGTATGACTTACCATGTAGACTCGTGCTTGCGAGGTAGAGGAATGTTGACTTGAACTTTTGACCTAAAAAAAAAAAAAAAAAAAAAATTAGTTTTTTTTTTTGATTAACACAAAGGGTATATAAATAATATTGTAATACGAAGCTTAATAATTTGTAGATGAATAATATTGATAAAACCATACTTACCTTATACTCCTTCACTTGCCCCTAAAACCTGGAACCGGCGTCGAGCGTGAGGTCGGAAGGATCGATCCATCCAATAGGAACCAAAAAAGACGGATGTCCGAGATTGATAGGGATGTAGAGTCGTATCACGGTATCGCGATCGCGTTCGGATGAGGCGGAGAGGTGGAGTGGAGCGAGGGAGAGCCCAAGGGTAGTCAGTAAGACGGCTGGGTTTTTTGTTTCAGGACCATGGCGTTTCCCCGGCCCCGTATAGAGCCAGCCCCAGAAATAGAGGTAGGGAGTCACGAATGGGTGCAGCGGTCAGTAACATGTATCGCTCAGCTGCAGGCCTGGTTATTGGATTTCCAGGAAATGCCTGATCAACGAAAGGAGGTGATGAACTGTATCGCAGGATTGTCGGCCAACTTGAGCAAGGCAGTTCGCTCCAGCGCAGCCAACGTCGCCCCGGCTGGGAGGCCTAACCCCGTGGAGGAGCTGCGTTGCGAGTTGCGAGGCTTAGAGCAACGCGTGCTCGCAATCCAGAGTAGAACCGCACTAGACCAGTCGACAGCCTCAATGGAAAACGCTTGGGAGTCCGCGGCTGGAGAGACGCAATCCTCTACGCCAAAGAGACGACCTCGGAAATCCTCCTCATCATCATCTTCCTCCTCGTCTGATTCAGAGGATGAAACAGAGAAGAACCAAAAAGCCAAGAAGCCGGCCCCCAAGCGCGCTGAAACTGAAGAACCGTCCCCATCATTCTCGCCCATTACTCCGGCACACACGGAGGAGCCAGAGACGCCCAGTATGGCCCCATGCCCAGTCTGCGATAAAATTCCCAAAGAATTCATCAAATTCCGCTGTGCAAGCTGCAACAGCTTTTGGAATCGGCTGGTGTCATCCTTGCCAGAAATATCCACCGGAGCACCAATCCTTCCCGCAGCCATGCCTTCGCACAGAGCACAAAGAAGCACGTCCACCTAAGTGTCCAGGATGCCGGCGCTGGAGGTATGAGACGGCCCTGCTGAAAGTCACACCAGGAATCAGCCTACCCATCCCATCCGTGACACAGGAAAAGTAGCCGATGAGGGCATCGGCCTGCGGAGAAGAGGAGGATGTAATGGCCCAGCCATAAGCCACGCCCATCAGGCAACATTCATCATAAAATTCCATAGTAACCTTCCATGCGAGCAACAACTTCACCAACAACCGCTGTCCGCCACAAGCGCATACACACACTTCGAGCGCCACCGTCGCCTCCTCCCCATCGCCGACCAAGATGGCCGAGGGGTTAAATAGGGGTGCCCCCACCACCGGCGCAGCAGTCTCCAAGTCACGCGTCTCGAAGGTGAATCGAACCTAGCTTGTGAACTCATCCCCCATAACTGTAACGACGACAGTACGAACTGAGAACCCACTTGTGCTCCTTCGCGAACTTCAAGTAAAAGTCGAACTGTCTACCCGCCAGTCAGTGATCCGCGAGTTAATTGTTAGCCAAGGCCCAATCTCCCGGACTCTGCAGCCTTCTCCATTTTCGCCGACACGGTCTTCTGGTACGCCGAACGACCCCCGAACCGAGGCAAGAACGCTCCGCTTCCAGGCACCCCCTACATACAAGCCTTCTAGAAACGAGGCCCTGGATACAAACCTGCTACGGAGATCACACTACGATCCAAGCTCGGCAAGGGTGAGCCCATTCCCTCATAGTTCCTAGTAAGCGCTTACTATTCACTCAAAATCTGGCACAATCCCCCATAATCATATAAACACCCTGTAAAGCAAGTAAAGTAAACGTAAAGTAAAACAAACGCATAAAACATTGTAAAAACGCATAAATAATTGTATATTTGTATTGTATTGAAACTTGTAAGTATAAGTATAACAAATAATCACGCTTATTTGGTCTAAGTCAAGTGAACTCGAATTAGTCAAAGTTGAGTCATTATCGAGTCGTATAAACGCATTGTGCATATTAACAAGTATTTTTGTCGGACTGACATAGCAATAATAATAATAATATCTTTTCATTGTATGGTGAAGTAAAATAACTCTTGAAGTACTATTTTGTCATTGCAATAACTCCTTCAGAGTGTAACGTAACTATTCCGCTTCACGGTGAGATATTTTCATTTTTCTTGAATAAAAACCCTACGTGTTTCTTAAACTTGAGTACTTATTTCAACAGATCTACCTTCAGCTCCCTCAAGGTAACTTGCAGGTAAGAAGGGTTAATAGTCCCTGATCTTTCATGACCAGGGTGGTGGCAGCGACCGCCTAGGAATTTCACCAGAAAAGGATAGAGTCAGTGACCTCTAGGGCCTTCTGCCCTGAGTCCCTTACCTACCTGGATCCCTAGGTACACACAGCAAATAATAATCATAACCAAACTAGGAAACTAGGCTTGAAAATAAAATAACATATAACGTAAAGCAACAATTTATTATAATATCAATTAAAAACACACGCACCAGTATAATTCCAGTATTAGCCTTGCGCACTACCCAAATCTCTTTTCATGAAATTTGGTAACTGTTCGATAGAAGTTGAAGTCTTCTCGTAATAACATAATATAAATCCTCTTTGTGTAAAAGCCTAAAATTTGGCAATAGTAGTTTTCATTCCTAACACGCATATTAGGAAAATCCAATCAACAATTCGAATATAATAAATTTGTTGTCGACGACGAAAATCACGTCCGCACGTTGGTGACTAGTCGTCAGGGATAAATAAATTACGTTTAAATTCATATAATCCAACTAGAAACCCAATAATCACACCAAAACATTAAAAATTCCAGTTTTATAGGCGTTTTGAGGCGAATTTTCTTGAACATTTTCAACTAATTTTCTGGCCTTTTTTTTTATTTAACAGTTTGAAGTAGGTTTTTTCAAAGGAAATTCCGCCCTGATCCCAAATATACCTCATATTGGCGGGTTTAAGACGGCAATTTTCAGTTTTATCGAATTTTGAAGAGTCAAAAATGAGGTTTTTTGGGAGTGTTTGACCGACTTCAACGCGCCGAAGGCGCGCGAAAGAGGAGGTACTCAATTCGGGTTGTCGTGGGACGACGTTTTTTTTTTTTTTTTTGTATGTCTGAACACCTTGCATTTCTTTATTCTGGTACCAATCTGTCTGATTATTTTTGAAATGTGTTCTACCAGTATCCGTGGTGGTCCCGTTTCAAACAGATTTCATTTTGCTTTGTTAAAAGTATCAAAGATTAGTGAATGAAGTTGAAAAACGTCGTTCCCGTTTTCGGGAATATTGGTCCGCATTCAATCTTCTTGCCCTGTGACTTCCGACTGAGCCAATGACGGACTATTTGTGTATAGTCAAATTGAAGGTCTGATTGTAAGCTTTAAAATGTGTTGGATTTAGGGTTTTTAGCCTAGTTAGGTTGGCACCACTGCCACCTCAATAAATTCTCTTTCTCGTTCATGTCTCCGTGTGTTCAATTCGCTCTCGCCTTTTCCCTTAATTAAATATATAATTCTACTAGGTTATGTGCCTTATAGTTACGTTTCCGTGCGTGAAACTGTCAGGGGCGAGTTTATGGTGAATTTTCCGCGATTCAGTGCGATTTTTACGGGTCTCGACGCGAAATTCGTTGCTCGAAGTTTCGTGGGTTCGGCTAGACTGCTCGGCGCCATTGGAGGTATTGAACCTGTTGTGTGGAAAGCATGTCTTCGCTAAATTTGCCTCTTCCCCAACTGAATGCAGCCAACTACTCTAACTGGAAGTTTAGAGTTGAATGCCTTCTCGACAAAGAAGGTGTGTTGGAAGCCGTGCGAATCTCGGATGATGACGAGAAAAAGCTGACTGCCGATCAGAGGGTGAATTACGCCAAGATGGAGACTAAGGCGCGCTGTATAATCGTGCAATGCATCACAGATAGACATCTCGAATATGTCAAGGATGCGAAAACAGCTCGGAATATGATGGAATCCCTCGACAGTGTATTCAAAAGAAAATCGCCGTTTTCAAAACTGTACGTCATGAAAAAGTTGCTAAAACTGAAATGCAACTCTGATGATCTGCAAGATCATTTCATCGTAGTTGAGTCTCTACTTAGAGATCTCGAAGCAGCCGGAGCCAAACTCGATGACACAGACAAGGCATGCTACCTATTGTTGACAATGCCTGACAAATATGACGTTGTAATAACTGCGATTGAAACTATGGCATCAGATAAAGTGAATCTTGACTTCGTGAAGGGTCGTCTACTCGAGCAAGAGTTAAAATTCAAGGATTCCGCTTCATACCCAAGTCAAGGTGATGAGAGAGCATTTATGATGTCGAAAAAACGTCCGAATTCAAGTATTAAGTGTCACAGATGCAATAAATTTGGGCATATTAAGAAATTTTGCAGAAATCGATCGGCGAGGGAGGAATCGATGGCTCAAAGATCGAACTCTTCGAATCAATATCGAGTTCGCGATCAACCAAGACGTAAATTTGCAAATTTGGCCCAAAACGAATGTTTTCATGACGATGATGGAAGCCCCGATGTAAGTTTCATTACGCAAATCATCGAAAAATCCTCCGATGCACTCAATGCAGAACACGAGTTTGCTCTCAATTCGATTTCTCATCATATCGATTTCGTGATTGACAGTGGAGCAACGGAGAATCTCGTGATGGAACATGTAGCAGATCTTATGATTGACGTGGTAAACTTGGACCGACCTGTGGAGATAAAGATCGCAAGTGGGGATTCTCTCAAAGCTTTCAAGAGGGGAACTCTGAATCTGAGCTACGAGGGAAAAGCAGTTAGGTTGTCGGCCTTGATCGTTCCAAACCTGATGTGCAACCTACTCTCGGTTACCAAAGTAAACAAAGCCGGATTCGAGGTAGTTTTTGGATGTAATGGTGCTACAATCGTCTCGAAAACAATGAAAATAAAGTGCAAATCAATTGGAAAACTTTTCGTCGTACGTTTTCAACCCGGAGTTAACCGTGAACGATGCAACATCACCGCCAATGGTGAGTTGTGGCACAGACGGCTCGGCCACCCATGCAACCAGTACATGAAAATGTTGGATCTCCCAGTTCCCAAGAAGTCGTGTAGTGCCTGTATGAAAGGAAAGGCGACAAAAGAACCATTCAAAAGTGTTGAGGGCGAACGTTCAAAACGTGTTGGTGAGTTAATACACACAGATTTGTGCGGACCTTTTCGTGAACCTACTCTGAATAATGAGAGGTATTTTCAAGTTGTGATCGATGACAAGTCCCGATTCGTTACGGTGTTCCTGTTGAAGTCGAAAAGTGAAGCCCCAAATCGTTTGATGGACTACTTACGAATGCTCAAGAATAATGATCGACGTTGTACCAGAATAAGATGCGACAACGCCAAAGAGCTATCATCTCACGAATTTAAAAATTTCTGTAAGCAAACGGGTATCAGTCTCGAATATACATTGCCCTACAACAGTCAACAAAATGGGTCTAGTGAGAGAATGATAAGAACTTTGATGAATCGTTTGAGAACTCTCATGGAAGAAACCAAACTTCCCAAATTCTTATGGGGCGAGTGTATCAACAGTAGTGCCTATCTTCTCAATCGCACACCTATTAAAAATGGGACCGTACCTGCAGAAGTATACCATGGCAAGCTGGATCTCTCGAAGATCAAGGTATTCGGATCCAAGGCCTGGTACTACGTTCAACCAAATTCTGGAAATAAGCTTGAAGCCCGAGGAAAAGAGGTACGAATGGTCGGGTATGCCAAAAATGGATACAGGTTGTATGATGCTGCAGAAAAATGCGTCATAGTATCTAGGCATGTGAAATTTGATGAATCCGATCATGTTTTCAATGAGAATCGACCTTATCTTTCTATGAGCTGTGAACCTGAACAACCAGCTCACATCGAAGAAAAATCAGATGATGAACAAAAATCAGATGATGAAGAAAAACAGAAGAATGAAGAATCTGAAAATAAAATGAGACCGAAAAGAAACGTCAAAATGCCAACAAAATTTGGTGACTATCAGCTCTATTCTGCCTATTGCCTGTATGCTGGGGATCCATACACTTATCAACAAGCAATTATGCAAGGCGAGGAATGGAAGAAAGCTATTGAAAATGAAATAGAAGCACATGTGAAGCATAAAACATGGATACCAGCTCCATTGCCAGATGGTAAAAAGCCCATTGATACTCGCTGGATCTTCAAGACTAAACAGGATGGCACCAAGAAAGCCAGATTGGTTGCCAAAGGCTTTCAGGAAGAGGAGCACTATGAAGTATACTCACCTGTGGCAAGGTATGCGACCATACGTATGCTGATTTCCTTTGCTGTGCAACAAAATTGGGAAATATATCAGCTAGATATACCTACTGCATTTTTGCACGGTAATCTCGATATTGACGTATATATAAAAACTCCTGAAGGTGTTAAAACTAACTCCAAGACTCTCAAACTTCAAAAAGCCCTATATGGTCTACGCGAAGCACCCAGGAAATGGAATGAACGTTTCCACGACTTCATTATCAGCCAAGGACTTTCTCGATCTGGAAGTGATTTCTGTCTGTACTTCGGTCCTGGTGCTGCAGTTGTCATCTGGGTGGACGATATTTTGATATGTGGACCTAGAAGTGATGAACTGATTAAAGAGATGGTGAAGGAGTTCAATGCTAAGGACTTAGGAACTCTGAAAATTTTTCTTGGAACTGAAATTGTGCGCAGTGAGGAGAGATGTACAATTTCTCAAACTACGTATTTGGACAAGGTTCTGACGAAATTTAAAATGAAGAACTCGAAAGGAGCTGTCACACCAATGGAATATAACTTCCAATATGAAGATTCGTCGGAAGCTGCAGAGGTGCCATATAGAGAGCTAATTGGATCTCTGATGTATATTGCTGTCATCAGTCGGCCCGACGTCGCCTACGCTGTGGCTTGTCTCAGCAGATTTCTCGACAAACCAAATCAGCAGGTGTGGCAAGCTGCCAAGCGAGTGCTGAAGTATTTAAACTATACTCGTGACTATGCACTTGTATACAGAAGAAATGACATACACGATATCACTGCTTACTCCGACGCAAATTGGGCCACAGACATTCAAGACAGAAAAAGCATATCAGGAACTGCTGTCTTCTTTCGTGGCAATTTGGTGTCCTGGATTTCCAAAAAACAACAATGTGTTGCCCAGTCAAGCTATGAGTCTGAGTACTTAGCCTGTGCTCGAACCGCTTCAGAAGTACTGTACCTGATGGGAGTTAGTCAAGATCTCAGTGGTGAAAAGTTCAGTGCTGTGATTAAAATTGATAACCAAAGTGTTCTAAAATCTGCTCAAAATTTTGAAAATAGTAAAAGATCGAAACACGTACCTAAATGTCAAAGCACATTTTATCAAAGATATTGTCACTAAAAATATTGTTAAATTGGAATATGTTCAAACTGATGATAATGTTGCCGATATTTTAACAAAAGCTCTAAAAGCGACAAAATTTGTTCATTTTAGAAATTTGATGAATTTGAGGAAAATTGAGTAACTAAATTGGTACCTACGTTACAACTATGACGAAATACAAACTAAAGGAAATTATTTACTGATTTATATTTGCTGCAACTGTAGATTAAGATTTTAAGAAACTTGATGAAGACTGATTATATTGTGATGAATATTATGTTTTAAAATGCTGTTCATGTTAAATGATATATTGTTTGAAAATTGGGATACAATTTTACGATCTCATATTCTTTTGATCTCTTGACTTTTTTTTGTTCAAATCTATGATGTTTATACAATTTCAATATTCTGTCAAAATGATTTAAATTGAGGGGGGATGTTGGATTTAGGGTTTTTAGCCTAGTTAGGTTGGCACCACTGCCACCTCAATAAATTCTCTTTCTCGTTCATGTCTCCGTGTGTTCAATTCGCTCTCGCCTTTTCCCTTAATTAAATATATAATTCTACTAAAATGATATGCTATATGAGGGGGGTTCCGATAACTAAAAGGTGCTGCGGGGGATGAGAAACGGGGAATTATAGTGGGTTATTAGCTCAGAACCTGCATGAGCCGAATCAAACGTGTTTATGAATGCTCAAGTAAGTGAGTTTTCCTACCAAATATGAAGGATAATCATAGTACTTTTAGTTAGGTATTCTACCAAGTGGGTGTAGCACGTAGTTCCCTCGTCATTTAAAAATAAAGTTGGGTATCTAATGGTATAGGAGATCGTCATAACTGCATAGTGCCGTACCAAATATGAGATATGTAGTACAATTTGGTGATGAGAGGGTATTCTACCAAGTGTGTGTAGCACATAGCTCCATCGTCAATAATTGACGATTATAATTATTATAATATAGTTGGGTAGATTATGGAATAGGAGATTGTCGGAATTGAATAGTGACGTACCAAATATGAGATATGTAGTACAATTTGGTGATGAGAGGGTATTCTACCAAGTGGGTGTTGCACATAGCTCCCTCGTCATTCATAATATAGTTGGGTAGGTAATGGTATAGGAGATTGTCGGAATTGAATAGTGCCGTACCAAATATGAGGTATATAGTACAACTAGGTGATGAGAGGGTATTCTACCAAGTGGGTGTTGTTGAATTGTGTTTTCAGAACTCCCAAGTACCTACCAAATATGAAGAAAGTCGAACAGTAAGGGGATAAGAGAGTAGATTGGTAAGTAGGAAAGTGAACCAAATACCCCCTGAAACTGATCGCAAAACGGAAACTCATCTATACATACATAATATACAGGGTGTAAGCCTAACTGGTCTGCCATACGGTACCAGTCGATTCTACAACTGATTTGCAACAAAAAATGACTCATAGCAATTTTTTTTAAACCCTTCGTTTTCGAGTTATTTTAACTTGAACGTTTTTTTCGTGATTTTGACCTTATGTCAATAAATTGGTCATAACTCCGTTAATTAGCTGTGTAAATTACAATTTAAGGATACTGTTTGAAAGAACATTAAATTTCCTTTCGGATAGATGCCTTAACTTTTTTTTGAGTCAAGGTTTGAGACATGAAAACGTCCTCTAAAAAGAGAATTTTACGTAATTTTGGAAACCACGCATTCTTTCAATGTCAAATTGAACTACGAGAACCCATACTTTTTCAAGATGCAAGAATAGTGAAAACTGCGCCAGAATCTCAGCTTTCCAATGGTATAATCAAAACATATTCTACAACCGTATTTAGGGGAGAAATTTGTGTTTGAACGCGGAAAAACGTGCATTTTTTCAACGAAATCGGCGCTCCGCCTAGTCGATTTGAGGGGTCGGTCGACAGCAGTGGGCTGGCGCCGCAGTAGACCGCGAGGCCTCCGGAAATGGGAGGCCGGAGCGCTGACTTCGTTGAAAAAATGCACGTTTTTCCGCGTTCAAACACACATTTCTCCCCTAAATTTGGTTGTAGAATATGTTTTGATTATACCGTTGGAAAGCTGAAATTCTGGCGCAGTTTTTACTTGAAAAAAGTTTGGGTTCTCGTAGTTCAATTTGAGATTGAAAAAATGAGAGGTTTCCAAAATTACGTAAAATTCTCTTTTTAGAGGACGTTTTCATGTCTCAAACCTTGACTCAAAAAAAAGTTAAGGAATCTATCCGAAAGTAAATTTAATGCTCTTTCCAACGGTATCCTCAAATTGTAATTTACACAGCAAATTGAAGGAGTTATGACCAATTTAATGACACAAGGTCAAAATCACGAAAAAAATTAAAATTAAAATAACTCGAAAACGAAGGGTTAAAAAAAAAATCGCTAAAGGACGTTTTTTGTTGAAAATCAGTTGTAGAATCGACTGGTACCGTATGGCAGACCAGTTAGGCTTACACCCTGTATAGACCACATTCTGGAATCCGGATCAGTTTCCATATATTATAATATAATTTTCCATATTAATATAAGTTTCCATATTAATATAAGATTCCATTAATATAAGTTTCCATATTATGGAAACTGATCCGGATTACAGAATGTGGTCCACCCTACGGCTTCTGGTTCACCTAACTGAAATGATTCACAGTATGGAAATCTACATTCCAAAAACTGATCGAAAAACTGCGGGTAAATTATTTTCAAATTTATATTGAGGACCACTAAAAAGTGAAAAGTAAAAAATAATAAAAAATGGAAAAATAATAAAACAAAAAAAATTTTTAACAAAAAAATGGACCGACCTCAAAAATGATGTCTGTAAACACCAAAAAGGGAAAAATAATAATCTCACCGAAAACATACTTAGGTATGTAGTTGGTTGTTGGACATAGATATCTAGTCAACAGATGGTATGTTGGAATACCAACAATTATTTGTAGTGTGATTCACACTTATTGTCACACTCATATTCGCCATCATACGATAGCAGTGACATACTGCCCAATAGTTATGGAACACTCATCTCCACTCGTATTCATGTTTTGTATTGCACGATCGACGCATGTTATCATACTCACCAGATCATGTGAGTAGTACTTAATAATCACAGCGTATCCAGATAGGTAGGTAGGTACGCATTGAAGTCGCCGCCGTGCCCATCTGTAGACACAAATGTCTTCTATATCTTCTACCTACCAACATATTATTTTTTTTCGCAAATATACATGCCTCCCATACTACAAACATGCTTCCACATCGAGTATGAATGTAAGTATCAGTTCGTTTAAGATTGTGGGAGGTTTTGAACGTTAATTAGGTAACAACGCTTCCAAAGGTACGTAGCTACATTACAATACGTCCAACAATATAATAAACAGTCTCATGTAATAATAAAGTCTCAAAATACTCGTCACAACCATTCCTAGGGAGGTTCACACTTACTCATATGGCAGCAGAGACGTATTAGGTACCTGATAGTTTGGGGAGCACATTTTAACTCAATGGTACTTACTCTTGTAATGCTAACCAGATGATCGAGTGAGGAATGTGGTAAGTTTGTGTCTACAGATGGGCACGGCGGCGACTTCAATGCGTACCTACCTACCTATCTGGATACGCTGTGATTATTAAGTACTACTCACATGATCTGGTGAGTATTACAACATGCGTCGATCGTGCAATACAAAAAATGAATACGAGTGGAGATGAGTGTTCCATAACTATTGGGCAGTAAGTATGTCACTGCTATCGTATGATGGCGAATATGAGTGTGACAATAAGTGTGAATCACAGTACAAATAATTGTTGGTATTCCAACATACCATCTGTTGACTAGATATCTATGTCCAACAACCAACTACATAAGTATGTTTTCGGTGAGATTATTATTTTTCCCTTTTTGGTGTTTACAGACATCATTTTTGAGGTCGGTCCATTTTTTTGTTGAAAAGTTTTTTTTTTAGTGAACATTACCGCCTTAAACCCACCAAAAACTGATAGTTTTCAGAACTCGTCAAAACTGAACATTTCCAACTACTATTAGGCGTTTTTTTTTTATTTAAGCTAAAGTATGTTTTTCTTTTTAAGGAAATTCCGCCCTGCTCCCAAATGTACCTCATATTGGTGGGTTTAAGGCGGTAATTTTCACTTTTGTTGAATTTTGAGGAGCCGAAAATGGGCTTTTTGAGGTGTATTGCATCATTATGGGTTTTTTTTAAATGAAATTCACAACGTGCCCCACTACTGTATTACATGTTATTTGGTTCTTATCAAAAACTAATCACACATTTTTTTACAAAATTACAACAACAAAAAATTAAAATAAATGAATCATTATTTGGTGTATTTGGCTCTCTGTTATAAATATAGTTGAACAGGAAAATGGTTACTTATTTGAAAATTTGTCGTCTTCAGAGCCGACCTCGTTCAAGAAATGTACTTAGAGGCGCTCGAATAAAAACTGAAACGGCAAAATAGACGTGGGAACGCCTTATCGGGGTCGGAATTGGATGAGCTTCGAGTCGGACTATCAGGCGCTGAGGTCAGCAGGTGCGGAGTTCGGAATCAGCGGAATACGAAGGGGGTGATAGCCGGCGGTGAACTCCGCCTCGTTTGCATCGAGGATGAATAACAAAGGTTTTTGTTTCAAATGTTCCATCAGATGAGCCACAACACACTTTTCTAAACTTGTATCTATTTAGAGTTTTTCCAGCCCAAACTTCAAACTTTGTAATTTTTGAGTTTTTTGACGAAATTCTCAAGAAATTTTCATTATTTTCTTGTGAAAAAAAATAACTGTGGTTTTTTTTTGTTTTTTTTTTTGCAAAAACATCCTTCAACTTTCCAGGTGTATAATTAAATTTAAATTTACTTGTTAAATTAAGGGAGAAATTCACGTTTTAACGCAAACAAGCGTGTTTTTCCAAACTTCAAACTTTGTAGTTTTTGAGTTTTTTGACGAAATTCTCAAGAAATTTTCATTATTTTCTTGTGGAGGAAAATCAATGCGGTTTTTTTTTTTGGAAAAACATCCTTCAACTTTCCAGGTGTATAATTAAATTTAAATTTACTTGTTAAATTAAGGGAGAAATTCACGTTTTAACGCAAACAAGCGTGTTTTTCCAAACTTCAAACTTTGTAATTTTTGAGTTTTTTGACGAAATTCTCAAGAAATTTTCATTATTTTCTTGTGGAGGAAAATCAATGCGGTTTTTTTTTTTTGAAAAACATCCTTCAACTTTCCAGGTGTATAATTAAATTTAAATTTACTTGTTAAATTAAGGGAGAAATTCACGTTTTAACGCAAACAAGCGTGTTTTTCCAAACTTCAAACTTTGTAGTTTTTGAGTTTTTTGACGAAATTCTCAAGAAATTTTCATTATTTTCTTGTGGAGAAAAATCAATGCGGTTTTTTTTTGCAAAAACATCCTTCAACTTTCCAGGTGTATAATTAAATTTAAATTTACTTGTTAAATTAAGGGAAAAATTCACGTTTTAACGCAAACAAGCGTGTTTTTCCAAACTTCAAACTTTGTAATTTTTGAGTTTTTTGACGAAATTCTCAAGAAATTTTCATTATTTTCTTGTGGAGGAAAATCAATGCGGTTTTTTTTTTGGAAAAACATCCTTCAACTTTCCAGGTGTATAATTAAATTTAAATTGACTTGTTGAATTAAGGAAGAAATTCGCGTTTTAACGCAAACAAGTCATCGTTTCGACACAACGAACTTGTTAAGGCACCAAATTCTAATTCGAAATCTGATCCCGACTCAATATCTCGCTTCTGGGGTTCAAAATAAAAACTTTCGAATTTGAATTTGAATTAATACTCCACTGGATGATGGAAACGAGTTTTCATTTCACACAGCTGATTTAACTTTTTCGAATCACTTCAAGGCGTAGAGGTACCGTGAATGAATTCGATTTATCACAGCTGATTTGACTTCCTCCCGATCGATACCGGAGGTAGCCACAGCGCATAAAGTCAATACCTTGTAACAACCATTTTTCTTGTTTTCGTTCGGAAATTTCGAGTTCGAATTTCACAGCTGTTTTTCTCACCTAAAAATCACAAACTACTTAAAATCGTTTTATTTACTTATTTTTTTGTTTATTTCAGGTTTGCACGCTCGTTCACGCCCTCTACGATGATCTCAAATCCCGGAAATACTGCGAAACGCGGCCGTACCCTCAAGTGAGCTCCTCTTTTGATACCAAATTTCCAAATTGAAACCAAAATCATTGAATTTTTTTTTTTTTTTTTTTTATCTTCATGATTTTTTTTAAGGATGTCACATTTGATCAAGTTTTGGCGTTGTAATTACTAAAGGAGTAATCCCGAATACCGCGAATGACTGTAATGTTAATCGAACTTCAATTACTTTTTCCAATTACAAGAGTAATGTTAACCCTAGGACCTCACACAGGGGTACAGCTGTACCCCACTGTTCCTAGTTTTGGTGCACATCCGCGAAAAAAATTTTCCCGCCCGAATAGGACCCACGTAAATTATGTTGGTACCCCTGTGAGCGGGAAACGCACTGTCCCGAGTCCAGTTGGCTCTGAGAGTTCGTGTGGTTCGCATCTTTTTTCATGGTGGGGTACAAAATCACCCCAGTGTGTTTTTTCAAACTGTTTGGGATACAAATTTACCCCAGTATGAATCCCTGGAAACGTTATAGGTAAATTTTGGATTCTCACTGTTCCGAGCCACCATGTCACAATAATGAGGAATTTCACCATGTCGGAATTTCCTATTTTTGACCCCAGAATCGGATTCAGCACCTCCAAAAACCTCCTAAGGCAAACTTTCAGCCCGAACTTCCTAATTTACAAATAAACAAAACAGTGTAGAAAATACGAATGTTTAAAAAAACCGGGAAAATGACGTCATCCTGGAATAGTTCATTTATGGCCGCTTGAAGCGCTGAGATCGAGAAATCTATAGTCCCCAGATGCAAAATTTCACGAAACAGTAAAGTTCGAAATCGAAAAACTGAAGAAAAAAATAGAAAAAGCAAGATGGGGAAAATTAGGTTTCCCCTGTTTTTGTTTGATAACTTTTCTCTTAGAAAACACGATTTTGTCGTCCCAATGGGCAACACTGGGAGGAGACGGCGATCTGAACAGCCCAATCAGAGAGCGTTCCCGCTCAAATCAAAAATTTTGATTGTCTCCCAAAAATAACAGGAGACTTATTTTCCGAAATCAGCTCGATTTTCATCTATCCCACACCATTAACTATTCAGGAAAAATGCAAACAGAATTCGGTGAAATTCCTCATTGGTTGGTGAGGGGGTTAAAGTGCCATGGAGGTTACATGACACCACAGCTGATGCAGAATTGGAGGGTGGTCCCCTATGATTTGGGCATGGTCCCTTTTGAATTGGTAGGAGGTGGTGGAAGGGGGGTGGAGTTGCCACGGAGGCTACATGACACCACAGGTGATGCAGAATTGGAGGGTGGTTCCCTATGATTTGGGGATGGTCTCTTTTGAATGGTAGGATGACCCCCTATGAATTGGTAGGAGGTGGGGGAAGGAAGTATAGTTGCCACGGAGGTTACATCCTAATTGGAGGATGGTCCCCTATGAATTGGGGATGGTCTCTTTTGAATGGTAGGATGACCCCCTATGAATTGGTAGGAGGTGGGGGAAGGAGGTGCAGTTGCCACGGAGGTTACATCCTAATTGGAGGGTGGTTCCCTATGATTTGGGGATGGTCTCTTTTGAATGGTAGGATGACCCCCTATGAATTGGTAGGAGGTGGGGGAAGGAAGTATAGTTGCCACGGAGGTTACATCCTAATTGGAGGATGGTCCCCTATGAATTGGGAGATGGTCCCTTATGAATTGGGAGATGGAGGACAAAGGGGGTGGAGTTGCCACGGAGGTTACATGACACCACAGAGCACTGATATGGAATTGGAGGGTGGTTGGGGAAGGGGGTCAAGTTGACATGGAGGTTACATGACACCACAGAGCACTGCTGCCGAGATGCCTAGTAACTGTGCCAGAACAGCCCTTTTTACCCCACTACAATTTCTACGTAACAATATTGCGCATGACCTTTATTGGAAAGAAGGGAACGATCAGAAGTACCAGAATAGGGGTTCAAGTTTATCACAGAAGGGTGATCTTTGGGGTGGTAGAATAAGGAAACTACTCATTGGATTTGGATGCCAATCTTTTCCTCTAACTCAGAATATTGCAAACTTGCATAATCAAAAGTAACAAACGTCATTCCATAATATGGAATGATATGGAATAATATGAAATTATTGTTGCTTAAAATTCTATAAGCATCTAAACAAGGAGAGAGAAAAAACACTTTATTGAACATTGTAGAGGGAATGATGGTGGACAAGGACTCCAGTAGTTGTCGAAATGTAATGGATTTGCCGAAAGTTCAAAATGAGTTGCCAAAAGTTCAAACTGGTATGCCAAAAGTTTGCCAAAAATTGAAATTGATTTATGCCAAAGAGTTTTTTGTGTTTGCGAGCGTGCGAGCAAGCGAGGGTAAATGTGGAGGAGTTAGTCTTGTGGGAGCCAAATTGCTGCTCCGTCCTCCAGTCCGAGTCCTCAGACTTGTTTCCTTGGGCCTCTTAGCCTCATGGAAACCGCTCGATGGACGGAGAATTGAGTTTTCACTCGCGTCCACATCATTACTTGAGTGTAGGATTTGAACCATTTGTTGGCAAGGCGTAAGGAGGCATTCTTGAGAAAAGCGTCATACTCTATATGCAATGCTCCATCGCATGAAATTACGAGTGGCGTGAAAGACCCTCTCAGATCTTCGGCTATTCTGTCATATTTTGCATGTTTGGCTTGGGCGGCAAGGCGAGAGATGGTTGGCCAGTCCATAGAAGTGTAAGAGACTGCTTCAGCGTTTATAACGCGGGTATCAAAAAACGCAGGTCTCTCACGGTCCCACACACCATGAACCTTCATGTCTGCCACCAGGCCAGGGCTGCCATCAGCACTTTCACAAAGAACTGGTTCTGTGACAACACTGTTCCATGCGAGGCTTGGTATTTTGGCGCATTCGTCCCGAACCAGGTCGCGTCCCTGTTTGATCAGGCCGCCCTTCATACAATTGAGGGCGTGGTTCATGTCCATGGGACTCCCGCATCCGTCGCACCATACTGGCAACCATCTTGGTTCCCAACCGTACCGAATGGCTAGTGCGTCACGGAATTGGGAAGACGACAAGTCGAAGTTGTCTGCTGCAAGTGGGACGACGCTGAGCCATTGTGATGCCTCCCTAGTCCTCCGAATGGTCCTCTGTTGCCTACTGGGTAGTGATGTCAAAAGCTGCTCGCTGGCTGCAAGCTCAGTGGTTTTTTGCTGTGTTGCCACTTCTCGCAAATTTGACACCACACCCTCTTCGTACTGGGCAACATCCAAAGTTCTGCCATTCCTTATGGCATCAGAGAGTGGCGCCGTGGCTTCTCTGGATGTCTCGTATGCCATTGAAGCCGCTTTGACGGGATTTTCAAGAGCTAGGCCTCCCAGCTTTATTGGGTATTCGAGAAGCTCTTGTAAAATTCCTGCCTCTCGCCCAAGGATGGCAGGAGCCAGCTTGCTTCGAATTTTGCCACGCAAATTAACGTACTCCTCTTCAAATCCACCCACCACTCACTGCATATAGGCCCATTCCCGCTGGAGAGCTTTGGTGAAGGCTGTATGGGCTGCTTGTGGACTCTGCTTTGCTGCCTCGGACATCTTTGAAACACTCTCGATCCAACCACTTATCTTTGATTGAACAAATTGACGTTTTGCTTCAGTGGGCCCCACAACACTGTAACCCCTTTTATCACTAAGGGAGCCCTCGAGAGGGAGCAGAAGAATCTAAATAAGAGTCTAATAGAGAGAATCAAATAAAGATACTTCAAGGACCTATTCTGTACTGCTATTATGAATTTATGCGGATACAACTTACCTTAGCTGTCTGTATTCCCTGGAGATGTAGAGCTGCCACCTCCTACTTAGAAAGTAGGAACTAGTCTGTTGACTAGTTGAAGTTAAGTTAATAAAAATGAAGTTAATGTTGTCAAGTGAAGTTACGTTAAATTGTTGATAAAGCAAAGCAAGTGAATTTACCGTAAAATTACCTATTATTGAATTTACTGGTGAAATATACCTGGTCAGTAGGAGATAATTCAGTGAAAGATAGAAGTACTTCCGTATGGGTGTTATATTGTCAAATCCGTGAATAAAAATATATGTTCACAACTCCAATCCTTACTCTCTACTATCTCTACCTATCTCTACTATCACTCTCTCTTACTCTCTCAATATCAAAAGAAATATCTCTACTTGGTAGACAAAGGTGGACTAGTGGTGGACACTCAAGGTGGACACCACGTGATGACAAGAATTTAGTTTTACAAATGAAAATAATGAAATATTACAATTTAAAATACAAGGGGGAATTTATGGAAAGGGCCATTCTCAGTCTCAGTCTATTTGCTGGTATGATGCGCCAGTTTCGCCAGTCTTTAGAGAAGAATTATCACTTAACCTAATCCGTCGAAAAATTTCTATATACAAAATGATGTGGATAAATCCTACCAGTGAAAAGTTCGTCAAAGGCAGGTGCTGTCGCAGTCTTGTCGAAGAGAAGAAGTCGGAGTCAGGGTGAAACCAGAGTGAACTCACAGTGTGTTGGGGGCCCCAGTCTTGGCAGGCTTGTACTCTCGTCCACAGCAGAAGCTACTCATGGAATGAGGAAGTCAGGGCTGTGCGTGGGGGTCCTTCGGTTTGGAGGGGGTGGCTCGTCAGCGGGGCGCATGCGCGGAGAGAGGGGGACGCGATGGTGGCGCTTCTGGTGTTGGCTGGCGGAAGCTGGTGCAGGGCACTGGTGGCGCCATCGGTGTTGGCTGCTGGAAGCTCGGTTCTGGCGGCAACCCGGCTGATCGGGCCCGCGCGCGTTTGAAGGTGGTTGAGAAGCAGGGCGACTAACGGTAATCCTTAGGGGAGGAACCCGGGGATTACAACACCTCCTAGGAATCTTTGTGAATACACCACTTGTATATTCAGACCTGCGAACTCGGAATTGGCTGCTTCCTCCATACCCGGTTTGATGATAAGGAAGCTCTTGCGAGGTTCCGGGTAGTACCCCCATTTGGGGCCCTCTTCTTGGAGGAGTGAGAGCCACCGGCGGATACTTGTTAAGCTTCCTACACAGGCCGCATCATCTGCATACCAATTTTGGATTTTATCATCTAAACAATGATGAAAATTATTGGGGGTTCAAAAAGATAATGATTATATTTTTTAATGGACATTCCTGTTGAAAACCAATTTTCAAAACTGTTAAATATCGCTACTCATTCACAATTCGAAATAAAATTTGTTCGATATCGTTCCAGCAAGGCGACCGTGGTCGACCGCAGTCGATAATAATAATTATTTTTTAAAATTTGTTGTTGTTATTGTTGTTTTAGTGCTGCACGTCGAGGGACGATGACTGTTCGGTGCCTGTGGACGGCACGAAATGCTACTGCGACCAGTTCTGCGATCGGGTGAGGTGGATATTCCAATCAGAGCAATTTATAAATATAATTATCACCATTCGGGGCAATACGACTCGAATCGCTCAAAATGATCGCGAACGTCCAGAAATACAGTGTTTTTGAGGCGCAGATTATTCGGGAGATGGATACATTTTAGTGTTGTTGCGTGATATGTGAGTAGATAGTAAGGATATAACACTAAAGAAGGACAAATTGAAGAAGAAAAAAAATTGATTGAAATTGATGTGTGTTCCTTGTGTTCTTAGCGTGTGGAAATTATTATTCGTGGTGTCAGTAAACTCATCGCACAAATTAATATTGAAAAGGGATAGATTGTGATCATTTTACCAAAATAAATTATGCCAGAAAATTTTGCTTTATCTGGGTCATTATTTTTCTGCCCAATGGAGTGTGCGCCTGATTTTTTTTTTTTTTAATTGATTTTTTTTTTTAATTGATTTTTTTTTTAGTTGAAAGTTGACCTTCTGCTGAGAATTTCGACACCAGCCGTTCTCTTTTTGGATGAGTAGATCTTTTTTAATGATTTTTCAAAGCTTGGAATGTTTATGACGTCACGCGCCCCTTCTACACCCCCCCCCCCACCTCTCCAGCCCTCTGTGACGTCATAAACATTCGAAACTTTGAAAAATCATAGAAAAAGCTCTTCTCACACTAGAAGGTCGCGGTTGGTGTCAAAATTCTCAGAATGAGGTCTAGTTTAGATTAAAAATGACAATAAACGTGTTTTCCGACCCACCCCCACGCCCCATTGTCATGCAAATAATAATTTTTATCACGAGTTAAACAGGGTGTGAGCCTAACTGGCCGGCCATACTGTACGAGTCGATTCTACAACTAATTTGCAACAAAAAATGTCTCAAATAATTTTTTTTAACTTTAATTTTTTCGTGATTTTGATCTTACGTCATTAAATTGGTCATAACTCTTTTAATTGGCTATGGAAATTACAATTTGAGGATACCGTTGGAAAGAGCGTTAAATTTCCTATCAGATAGGTCCCTTAACTTTTTTTTTAGTCAAGGTTCAAGACACGAAAAAGCCTTCTGAAAAGTAAATTTTACGTAATTTGGGAAATCTTTAATTTTTTAAATCGCAACTTAAACTACGAGAACCAATATTTGTTCGAAATGCAAGAACAGTGAATACTGCGCCAAAATCTCAGCTTTTCAACGGTATAATCAAAAAATATTTGACATCCGAAATTAGAGGAGAAATTTGTATTTGAACGCGGAAAAACGTGGATTTTTTCAACGAAATCAGGAGTCGGACGATGGGCGTGGGAGGGCGTTTTCCGCGTTCAAACTCAAATTTCTCAAGATTTTGGCGCAGTTTTCACCGTTCTTGCACCTTGAAGAAATATCCGTCCTTGGGATTTAAAAAAATTCAAGGTTTCCCAAATTACGTAAAATTCTCTTTTCAGAAGGCTTTTTCATGTCTTGAACCTCGACTTAAAAAAAAGGTGAGGGACCTATCCGATAGGAAATTTAACGCTCTTTCCAAAGTATCGAGATATTTGCGCATTTAGTTAATCAAATATATTTGAATATTACCTCTTATGACATACCTCAGTTTGTGTGAAGATTCGAAGAAATATCAAGTCGTTTTAAACTGAATTTAATGACATACTTCGACAGAAAGTTACAGACATGAACCTTATTCCAACAGATCGGTACAAAGACAACCAGTTCAGAATTAGCCCGCCAGAGCAAGCTAGTAGTAGTAGTGAGGCGCAGTGTTGTTCCAGTGAAGTCATTATCGTAGGGGAGACGTTGTTATTTTCAACACCCCCTCCCAACGGCAACACGCAGAGAATGGAGGCAGGGCAGATGTCTCAGGAAGACAGCGCCCCATCACATGAGTGAAGAGCGGTGCAGAGAGTTGCAGCAAGGTTGAAGAGAAGAACGTCTTCACTTTGCTGCCTTGAATCCATTGATACCATATAGGTGATGTTGTTTCAAAGCATCCTGTTTTTAGATGTCGTTCTGGTCATATAATGCACATGTCTAAAATCCATTCAAAGATTATTCAAACAATTCAAACTGAAATTAAGTCATTACTGGATTAAATTCAATTACATTATTGGATTACAACATTTACAGCTCAATTTTTAAACATTAGCTGGCTTAAGGTTTTAGAAAGTTCTTAATTTTATTCCTTTAAAGGGGTTTTAGTGGCTATGTCAACAAGTTTGTTGTAAATGTCAATCCAAGTGATTTTTTTAATACTATACGAATTTGATAATCTGTTCAAGAGTTAGACTCGATCGACTTAGCAAGCCTAACAACTAGCTCACAATCGTTCCAAAAGAGCAGGTATCAAGTCTAGATTTTGAACGTTCTCAATCATATTTTTCAGACTAGCTAACTTTTCAAACACGGAAACCACTTAACCCACTTATTTTTGAAACCTAACAAAGTATTAACATCTTGTAATATACTAAGTCAGGACAAAATTTTACAAAGTGGATAGTGAGCTGAATATTATAGTGAACAAAAATACCACCCACTGGGAAATTATTATTATTTTTTTCTTTTTTTTTTTCGAAATTATATCAAACGTTTGTTGTCGACGTCCACAGTAACATTGTGGAGAGATTAAGAACGTCAGAATTTGATTTCCAACACAATTTAGATAATTTGTATTCCCAGTGAAAATCAATCCTAGGTCAATTGTCCGTATAGATACCTCCTTATTCGAATCACTGTCCCCCAATATTTATGAGAGAAGTTAAATTGTCTTTTACAAAGCAAATGCAAAGACAGAATGTCAGGGAGTGTGCCAATAGATAGTATGCACGTATTTATAAATTAGGATAAGCCATGAATTGATACAAAATTTGGCTCCCACACAAAAATGAAGCCAATAGAAATTCCAGGTGACAAAGAAAAATTATCAGTTCACCAATCTCGCCAAATGGCACGTCAAAATAATTGGAGAACTGTGGCTAGCTATGGCGCAGTTGCCAACATCGTGAAAATCCTTCTTAACTACAATCCTACTAATAACGTACGTCTACAAAACATTTCCTTCTCCATTATGACTGAGAATAAAACTTCCTTACAACTCCTGACCACGTAGACAATGCAACAAACTTCAACACACCAAAAACCCACATTAGCGGATGTGTGCATTTACTGCCCCAAGTGGCCAATATACCAGAGTTTCTCATGTGTAATAACGAAGAACTATTTTTCTAACTAATTTTGCAGAACAGCAAACAGTCAAATTTTCTGAATGCAGTCCCCTTATCCATGAAAACATTTCAGATTATAATCTCTGGCTTTTCCGAATCAGAGGGTTCCTAAAGCACGACCTAATAAGAATAAGACGTTGCTATTCAATAGTGAACCAATAGCCTGCCAGATTAGAATTGACATAAATTAACGTGATTGCATGATTTTCCCATGTAGACATGCAAACCTGGAAGTCATACTGGCGAAACCAAGTTTTAGACTGACATCCTGATAGTTATGCTAATTACATTATCAACATTAAATAAACTGAACATCTGAACGTCGAGATATTAGTGGAAAATTAAAAATTCAGACAGTTCATTAAACTCCCTGTCTGAGGTGGCATTGAGGCGACACCATAATTGAATCAAGACATTAGACGAGTCTTCCAAGTAGACTTTTGTCTGAATTGTTCAAGTTATGAATGAATTGCTTCAATCCGCTAATTGACATCAGGTGAATTGATGACTTCCAAATAAGGTTGGAAGGGGCAAGCCTAACAGTTCATTACTTTGAAGTTAAGTGATATTTTTAATGTTAGGTTATCTGGTAAGGACTGAACAACATTGAATTACATTGCCTAGCATCCCCACATTCCAGTAGCAAACACAATCAGCTTCAGGATTGATTATAAAGAACATAATGCTATCAGCCAATTTATGAATGTAATCTAGCGTAGGTAGTTTACCAATAAACATATTCAAAAAAGAAAAAGGAGCCTATTGACGAATTTACGATAGCTGAAGACGTAAGTCCCAAAGTAGAAAAGATATCATGGAGAAATTCCTGATGATACAAGGTTGACTTAGATCTATTATTCTAATTCTCTATTCAGTCATTCAGCAATATACGCGATGTGCAGGATCGAACACTTTTCCTTATTGTACTTTTATTGTCAATGGTCTTTAATTCTAAACATCATCTATCTTAATTTTTCTTATTTTGGTATTTGGTCCCTTGAGTTTGCAAATCCATGCAATGAAATCTAACAGTGCTAAGTTATCATTTTTTTGTTTTTCTTATTTGCTCAAAGATACTATAGACTCAGTGAAAAAGAAAGTGTCTTTCTATGCCTAACCAAGAGAAGGTAAGCAACCATCTCAGGTCGTCATCAGCTGATGACGGTTGCTGATTTCTAATTTCAACGAATGATGGTTGCTACTTTTACTCTGCGCTTAAGTGGAGAGGGTTCATCAATAGCCCAACCCAAAAGGCTATCAATACCTGCGACACCACCTTTGGACAGTCACCAATCCAGACAATCTCTCTTGGGAACTGGTTCATTAAACCAGCCAACGGCCGTTGATTTTACATCTAACCACTCTTTACTTGTTTGTGGAGAGAAGCGCAAGCCAATTGAGTTATCAAGTCAAGTAGCTCCTCTTTCCTGAGGAGTAATGAGATTGACAGTACATTCATAATGATTTA
Source organism: Apolygus lucorum (assembly GCA_009739505.2). NCBI lineage: Eukaryota > Metazoa > Arthropoda > Insecta > Hemiptera > Miridae > Apolygus > Apolygus lucorum. Next base: position 11,006,231 of record CM019175.2, read on the forward strand.
TCTTCCCCCTCCTACACCAGGAACTACTAAATTTGTAGAGCCTACTTCTTCAGTTTCAAATGGACACTTTATTTCAAGCATGATTGCATTTTTCGGAGCAATAAAAGCATCATCAATGGGAAGCTTGAAGCCACCCACCAGAAACTTTAATTAAAGTGTACATGTTTCAACACATCAAGAGTGATTTCATTTTCAAAGTGACTGATTGATCAATGACTCCATCAGACGTGTTATCGTTATAACGGAGCTACAGTTAATAAAATAAACACATTGATGATTTGCTTACTTCATCCTTGAGAATACAATGATATTTTACCTGATACTCTAACATCAACAAGAATGTTTCTACTAAACATGATACGTCACTTTCCTCTTCAGAGCCAAGAATTTTGGACATAATTTCATTTCACCTGAAATGAACATTTTCAAGAATGGTTTCTACAAGACCTGATTCGTCACTTACCTCTTCAGAGCCTTGAATATTGGAATGAATTTAATTTCACCTGTTTCGTCACTTTCCTCTTCAGAGCCACGAACATAATTATCTGACTCAATTTCATTTCACCTGAAATGAACATTTTCAAAACTGGTTTCTACTTAAATCTGATTCGTCAGTTTCCTCTTCAAAACCACAAATATCGGACTTAATTTCATTTCACCTGAAACAAAGATCTTTAAGAATGGTTTCTACTACACCTGTTTCCTCTTCAGAGTCACGAATATCGGTCTCAATTTCATTTCTCATACCAAATTCATTGTCAGGAAATGAGTGTTTCTTACACATTCTAGGAGAGAACTCACTATTCATCAGCTGTATGCAAGTTGTAGTCAATCCATCCAGTTCTGTGACTTCCACAGAATTGATTTCTTCGTCTACCAACATCAAGGTTGTCCACACAACACATTGTTGATCGTTTGGCAAGGTTAACTGTTAACTACACTGAACCTGTGGACTTCTCAAGAATACCTACCTACCAGGTAATGGCTGGAAATGGGTGTTATCAAAAATTGTTAGTAACAGATTGAAACATCCAAGGACGTGGTAGATGGGACTCAACTTTTAGTGTGGAACAACTGAATTGAGACCTTTCTGTCAGGCAGGGAGGAGAAAACATGGATAGATTTCAATAGACGTCATCACGCACTAGGCGCGTGCAAGTTCACTTAAGTATGTACAAGGATGTAGAACTGCATGTTTTGAGAATGCATTATTCATCCATCTATTGGAAGGCAGACTTCAGTGTCTGGCCTCCCTGCCTTTAATGTCATCCAGAATCATGTTTTCTTCATTGTTGTTCATGATTCTGGTCTGCATCAAACGATTGCACATCATTCTGTTACAGTATCAACATTCCGTTTTTTCGTTATAAGGACCTGCTTAGCAGACCTACTGTTTACAACATACTACTACGTAAAGTAAAGTTAACAACCATTTCAGGTTGTATTTTTGTCCGACTGCCATTCGTGGCATTGCGGACATCATCAGCTGTCTTCCTAAGGGAAGATCAGAATTCGTTCTGATGATTTCGCTCATGGCTTCCCATTGCCTCACCGCCCTGGGTTGGGACGAGGGGAAACTGCGACCGGCTTACCCGAAAATATGCTCCCGGGGCGAGCCTCGAACTCACAGCCCCACAACTGGTCCGAGTCTCATTCCCAGGGACACATGCCAGAATTCGCTCGGCCCCAGCTGAACCCAACGTCGTCAGCAATGATCAATCAAATGAATTGAGTAATTGACACAAGCAACTCAGCTATGAATATAATCAACATAGTACTAAGTACCTGGAACATACAGTGTTTCCTGATTTAAGCAAAATAATCAAAATGTTTTTTTTTTTTTTTTTAATAAAAGTGAAGATTAGAATTTATTCTAATCATTATTGTAGGTATAGGTACCTACATTAGTCACTTTAATATTGTCGTGCTATTTGAACAATAAATTTAGTATCTAATTAATCTTATTAGTGATTCCATCAATGTGGTACACTTATTCTGAAATAGTGTTCGAAAATTAATATATCGGAAATTCAATGTTTAACTGAGATTAAACTTAATATGAGTTCTGAGAGGGTGAGTTTTAATGGAGAACCAGGCTGTAAGGTGCTGAAACGGGCGGAAAAGTAGATAGCACACTCAGATTGCCCCACTGGTCATTCTTTCCCTCTTTTCGAAATGACAGTTGGTATGTTCTGGAGTAAACTCTTTCCCTCCAAGTAACTGCGCTTTACAACTGAGTGTGCTAACCGTTCACAACGCACCATTACCTTGTCAAAAGATGAGCGGAGGTAATGACAGCCAGATAAAGGAACTCCAAAAATTTGAAAGTTAAACAATTCACTCATGTACTTATTCAAGTTTTTTTTTTCGAGTAACAGAATAGCAGGGGCTTTTCGATAGATTCCTGCTTACTATGAGACTCACCCTGTCAGACCATTTGCTGCTTGAATCCAGGTAGCTCCAGTTCATGTTTACATCATTCAATTATAAAGTCGAACTCAGTCTTGAGTTTCTTTTAACAGTAAATTCGTTTTCTAGGTTTTTGATCTTCCTATTTTATTTTGGCGTAACTTGTACCTACTGACTTCCAAACATCCATCACCGAACATGGAGCACCACAACAGTTCATGGATTATTTCACTCACATACTTTGTGGTATCCGTCACTAGACATGGAGCACACGACAATGCATGGACACTGTATGCTATGGACCATCCATCACCAGACATGGACATGGAGTCCACCCATTTCTGGTTTCCCACTTCTTCTTCCGTTATAGGTAACGCGAACATGTGCCATTGCGTTAACGTGAAAGAACGTATCATCAAACCAAAATTTGGTTATTTAATAACAAATGACTTTCATTTTAACGAAAAAACTGTCAGGCCACAGACTATTCCCCTTGTGGTGTGACATTCAATGAAGAATAATCCACCTGAATGAAAACAGTATTCAATAATTGAATAAATTATTTATTGGTCGCCTATTTGGCATTGGCATGTTCTCAGGACACAAATCATCGAAGATCATAAATCATCGAAGGTCATAAATCATCGAAGTTCAAAAATCATCGAAGTTCGTAAATCATCGAAGGTCTGAAATCATCGAAGTTCATAAATCATCGAAGGTCTGAAATCATCGAAGGTCATAAATCATCGAAGGTCTTAAATCATCGAAGGTCTTAAATCATCGAAGGTCTTAAATCATCGAAGGTCTTAATCATCGAAGGTCTTAAATCATCGAAGGTCTTAAATCATCGAAGGTCTTAAATCATCGAAGGTCATAAATCATCGAAGGTCTTAAATCATCGAAGGTCTTAAATCATCGAAGGTCTTAAATCATCGAAGGTCTTAAATCATCGAAGGTCTTAAATCATCGAAGGTCTTAAATCATCGAAGGTCATAAATCATCGAAGTTCAAAATTCATCGAAGGTCAGCATTTTATTGGACACCTAGTGGTGCCAAAAGGTAGCCTCAGCACCCATCATCGAAGGTCAGCGTTTTATTGGACACCTAGTGGTGCCAAAGGTAGCTTCAGCACCCATCATCGAAGGTCAGCATTTTATTGGACACCTAGTGGTGCCAAAAGGTAGCTTCAGCACCCATGTCCTGAGAACACCCATATTCACCTCCTTTCCACAACTAGAACCACAGAGTACTGGAGAATCTCCAGTCAAGATTAGATTAGATTATCTCCAGTGGAGATTATTATCCAGTTAACTAGAACGTTCAACCGTTTTCAGATCAGGGGCCCGACAGTGCATTCGTTTTCCATAATTCCAAATTCATAACAAAAATAATACATAAAGGATTGAAACCAAAGTTCATGAACTAGAGACTACCTGAGCCTGCTTTCCGCCAGCAAGCCAAGCTGAGCTCATATCGAGATATTTGCGCATTTAGTTAATCAAATATATTTGAATATTACCTCTTATGACATACCTCAGTTTGTGTGAAGATTCGAAGAAATATCAAGTCGTTTTAAACTGAATTTAATGACATACTTCGACAGAAAGTTACAGACATGAACCTGATTCCAACAGATTGGTACAAAGACAACCAGTTCAGAATTAGCCCGCCAGAGCAAGCTAGTAGTAGTAGTGAGGCGCAGTGTTGTTCCAGTGAAGTCATTATCGTAGGGGAGACGTTGTTATTTTCAACACAAAGATATCCTCAAATTGTAATTTACACAGCCAAAAAAAATAGTTATGACCAATTTAATGACGTAAAGTCAAAAAACTCTTAAAATTAAAATAACTCGAAAACGAAGCCTTAAAAAAAATTGCTGAGACATTTTTTGTCGCAAATTACTTGCAAAATCGACCAGACCAGTCAGGCTTACACCCTGTATATCTCGTAGTAATAATCATTAAAATGTATAAAAAATATAATTATATTTAATATATATAAACTTATCTAATTTATTAACGAGTGTCAACTGATTCCAGGGCGAGCGTGGGGACTGTTGCTTCGACTATAAGCCGTATTGTTTGAACATCACAACCGACCCTACCCCCGTTAGAAGTGAGTTTTTTTTCGATTTTTCAAAATTTCAATATTTTCGACCTCCAAGGGCTCACATTATGTCGATATGTTTGGGAAAAGTGCTCAATAAAGAGGTCTCGAAATGTTGAAAAGGTTCCACATTGTACCGAGTCGTGTTTAAGTGGAAGGAATTTGTAATTACCGAGACGTGCGAAACGGCGGCTTCCAGGGGGCCACTTACTGGTGACTTTTCGATTTATTTTTAGAAACCTAAACAAAAATTCTGCGCTCGCTTTTAGAATAAAAACAATCATTTCGAGTTCATTACGTGAATCCTTTCAGTCCTCCTCGCCGGAGTCTCTTAAGTAAACTTATTTTTGGAATTTTAAAATCGGCGAAGGATCCCCTTGGCTCGATAAGAACGGAAAAAGAAAACACCGAACGAATTTTTACGATGAGGCGTAAAAATAGGTGGAAATTGTGTCGGTGTTGAGAAATGCTGCGGTTGTACCAATAGCTGGCACTGAAATGACTACGGTGGAAGTGAAGTGATAAAAAGACCGCTAGAAAAGCGCATCCCGCTGAAATCACAATGACAAATTTGGTTTACCTAGAAAAAAAATAAAAAGTAAAATAAGTAGTAAAGAGTAAAAAATTAAAAGTAAATTAATAGTTTAAAAAAAAGGTGCCGTTTATTGGAAACAAGTTGAACTCTGAAACAAAACAACTCTGAAAAAAAGAGAAAAAGTTAAAAAAAAAAGTAGGGTGCCAGTTTTGGAAACAAGAACCAACTCTAAAAAAAAGAGGAAAAAAAAATTTGTTTAAATTAAAAAAAAAAGGTTTTAGTAATTGGACACAAGAATCAACTCTGAAAAAAAGAGATAAAGTTGAAAAAAAAGGGTGCCAGTAATTGGAAACAAGAACCAACTCTGGAAGTAAAGAGAAAATTTTCAAAAAAAAAGTGCCAGTAATTAAAAACAAGAATTAACTAAAAAAAAGAGAATTTTTTTTTTTTTTAAGTGCCAGTTGTTGGGAAAAAACCTACTCTGAAAAAAGAAAACAAAATAAAAGTGCCGGTTATTGGAAACAAGGATTGACTCTGAGGGGGGAAAAAAGGGTGCCGGTTATTGGAAACAAATTTTTTGGTCTTCTCTTTTTCAAAGTCCAATTAGTAGGACTGGACTTAATTCCCAAGTAACAACTCTCAAAAAAAAGAAAAAATTTTTTTTTTTAACAGTGCTGGTTATTGGAAACAAGGATCGACTCTGTGAAATACAAAAATAGTGCCGGTTGTCTAAAAACAAGAGCTGTCTAGAGTTTTATTTTTTTTAAATCAATAAATAAAATGAAATACAATAAAAATATTATTTTACAAAGTATTCTGACAATTTTCTTGTATAGGTAGTCTGTTAGCCTATCGTCAAATATGTACTGAGGAATAAAGTCCCATAAAAGAGCCTGAATTGAGGGTTTAAGGGATGCCAATTGCTGAGAACGTAAAATTACGTCGTAGGGGTGATGGTACCAGATATCGTCAGCCTGGATTTTTAATAAGTGCAAACATGAGTAAGCGATAACAATTCAAAATAAAAAGTCCCAAAAATGAGTCTGAATTGAGGGTGTAAGGGGTGCCAATTACTGGGCCAATTTGCACCAGTTGTTGCAATTTTAAAGGGAACCAGTTGGAAAAGGTTGCTCTACGGAGTGCCGAGAAGTGGGGTTATGAAAACGGTGGCGGTATGATAACGTCGAGTAGGGTTGATGGTACCAGTTATCGTCAGCCTCGATTTTTCAATAAATAGGAGCAAACAAGAGTAGCGCTATTGTTTCAAAATAAAAAGTCCCATAAATGCGTCTGAATTGACGATATAAGGGGTGCCAATTACTGGGCACCAATAGTTGCAATTTTAAAGGGAACTAGTTGCAAAAGGTTGCTTTCAGGAGTGCCGAGAAGTGGGTTTATGAAAGTACATCGTAATGGTAACGGAACCAGTTATCGTCAGCCTCAACAGTTACAAATGCGAATTCCGAAGTCGATTTCTTTATTACAGGGAATATTTCCGGCTTCCAAAATTAATCTATAAATACGTACCAGTTGATTTAAATTTAAGGAGAAACTAACTCGCTGTACGGAGGGCCGAAAAATGGGGGCCTTGGAAGTTTTAGTGAGTTATAGCTCTACCAGTTATCGTCAGCCTCGATTTTTAATAAATAGGAGCATACAAGAGTAGCGGTTATTGTTTCAAAATAAAGTCCCACAAATGAGTTTGAATTGACGATATAAGGGATGCCAACTACTGGGCCAATTTGCACTAGTTGTTGCAATTTTAAAGGGAATTAGTTGCAAAAGGTAGCACTACGGACAGCCGAAAATTGGGGCCTTGAAACTTCGTCAGTTATAACGGTACCAGTTATCGCCAGCCTCTATTGTTATCTAAAGGTGCAAACTAGGTACCTAAGCGTTTTCATTTCAAGATATAAGGCTACCACAAAAGGACCTGAATTGACAGATATGAAGCTGTTAGGAGTGCCATTAACTGGAGCTCATGAAAGTTGTCATTTCCTCTGACCGTGGTATTTTTTCCATCAAAATCACTGTTCAAAATCTTTAGCACCAATCGGAACTTTTTGACAATTTTCTGATATTTATCGTTAAAATTGACTCACGATCTCATTATTATTATTATTTTATTTTTTATTTTTTTTTACAGCGTGCTGGTTCGGGAACGAATACAAACAGGAAAACAGCCGGTGGATGCGAAATTGCAACGAGTGGTAAGTTTTATAGAATTTCTTGAAAACCAGTAATCAGAAGTTGCCAATATGTGGATCCAGAGCGTGAATCGTCGTCCTCAATTGTTAGGAATAGGTGCATATTCCGTTCTCAATAAGTGGCATCTGTAGGGGATGCCGATAACTGGTACAGAGAGTTTACAAGGAGTTTTCTACTCCCGAATTGACTATATTTCAATTTGTGAAGGAGTCCCAAAAACTGGGGCCATGAAAGTACGAAGTGGTGGTGATAGTACCAGTTGTCGTAACGTTCAATTGTATCGTTATACTGCGACGAGCCTTCCCCAGTCTTAAATTTGGCTGACTGATAAAAGTGTACCAGTTATTGGCATCTAAGACTGCCTCGTAACTGCTCATTCAGACCCATTTGTGGGACTTGTTTTGGGAAAAGATCGTATAAAGTGGTCCCAGTCATTGGCTTCTTATACTGCCACATAACTGCCAATTCAGACCCATTTGTCGGACTTTTTTCGGGAGATGATTGTAAAAAGTGGTCCCAGTCATTGGCATCTTATACTGCCTCATAACTGCCAATTCAGACCCATTTGTGGATTCCCAAAAACTGGGGGCATGAAAGTACGTAGCGATGGTAATGGTACCAGTTGTCACCTTCAATTGTCCCAATTCACTCCCAATTCGGACCCATTTGTGGGACTTGTTTTGGGAAAAGATCGTAAAAAGTGGTCCCAGTCATTGGCATCTTATACTGCCTCATAACTGCCAATTCAGACCCATTTGTGGATTCCCAAAAACTGGGGGCATGAAAGTACGTAGCGGTAGTAATGGTACCAGTTTTTGTCACCTTCAGTTGTATCGTTTTACTGCGACGAACCTTCCCCAGTTTCAAATTTGGCCGACTGTTAAAATTGTACCAGTCATTGGCATCTTATACTGCCTCATAACTGCCAATTCAGACCCATTTGTGGGACTTGTTTTGGGAAAATATCGTAAAAAGTGGTCCCAGTCATTGGCATCTTAAACTGTCCCAATTCAGACCCATTTGTGGGACTTCTTATTTTAAAATTATATCGCCTACTCTGTTTGCACTTATTAAAATCGGGGCTGACGAAAACTAGCACCATCACCACCACTTCGTACTTCTATGGCCCCAGTTTTTGGGACACCTTTGCTACTTGAAATATAGTCAATTCGAGAGTAGAAAACGTCTTGTTAACGCTCTGTTCCTGTTACTGGCACCCCGTACAGCATCAAAACTGCCAGTTTGTTGGGGCTCCTTATTTAGAACGGAATATAGATTTGAATTGGCATGGAGAATAAAGAAGTTATGAACACTATAGATCAACAAATTTCAAATTGAAAAGAAAATGGCATTTTGAGCTAATTACTTATCAACTTTAACATAATACATCTTTTTTTGCCTCTATCTATCAGGAGCATCTAGGGGTAGAAAATAGGTGGAACGGTGTGAGCGCTGCCTAGCGAAGATAAGATGAACCATCCGGAGCTCAAAAACCTAGGTTATCTCTCTTATCAGTTTGCTTATGTGATGTAGGTATGTAGGTAGGTATGATGTATGTAGGATGTAGGTATGATGTATGTATGTGGGTGTGCTGTGTTTCTAATTCTTTCGTAAATAATAGAATGCTTTAAAAATTAATGTTGTTTACCTACGAGTACGTAGATTTCCATTTCAGACTGAATGCCTTTCATATTGATGCCTCAAACAGATTTGATTCCCTTTTTCATTGAGGGCAAATTTCTGGTTTCCTATAGATTAGGCAGGGATCTACAGACAATACTACCGGTTGAAAACAGAGGTGCATCCATCTTGCCAAAAAAAAGAGGAGAAGCTTCATCTAATCGTCGGTAGATAGAGCTCAGGCCGTTCCACCACTTTCTTTCCCTAGATGCTCCTCTATCTATCAACTCCAAGATCCTAATAAACTTATCTAACTATCAACTCTAATATTAATACATCTGTTTCGTTGCAGCGAATGCAAATTCATGACGGATCGTATGGAAGTGATGTGCACGAATCACGAGTGCCTCGTCGACGACCGCCTCATCGACGACATCAACAGGTACGAGCGCAGTTAATTTATTCAAAATAGAAACTAAAAAGGTATTTAAGACTTCAAAAAATACGTCTTCAGGACCGCCAAGGGCAGTTTACCCCCAAATTTCCGACTCCGTCAACCCTTCGCTGCTGACGTAGTGCGCTAAAAACTGACACATTCATACATTTTTTCCCATTTGTTCAATTATAGCTTTTATTATTTAAAGATTTTAACATATTATTCAGTATGTACTAAAAACTGTTCCTTTTTCAATTTTTTTAAAATTATTTAAAACAACAAATAACTATTAGCGTATGAATAGTTCTGCCTTGTTTTCATACCATAATCGGTTTTTTGAACCTTACAAAAAACGTAAGCATGAAAATACTGAGATCAAGGGGCGATTTTATTTTTTATTTATTTATTTTTCCTTTTTTTTCTTCTTTTTTTAAAATTTGTTTACATTAGCGTCGGTTCTCTTTGTTAACAACCGAGACTCTGTTTTTTTATATTATTTACAATTAATTTTTTATTTTTTCCAAGATATTTAAGATTTTTCTTCTAATTGTTGAAGATATTTTCATTATCTGAAAAAAATTCGTTAAAATCTAATCTCCAGAGGTGCAGTTAACCCCTAGGGAGGGAGGGGGGGCTAGATTTACGTTAAAATACGCTAAATTGATCCATTTTGATTTTTTTTCAAGAGACGAAAGGAGACGTGGCTGGCGAGCGGGCCACGTGGAGAGCTTTATGGGCCATAAACTCCAAGAGGGGTACGATAAGAAGACCGGAACGTTTTTCGCTCGGAAACAGGTACATTTTGTTGGAATGTAAGGATATGGAGGAAGTGATGGTGATGATCCTCGAGTACAATTAATGTCTGTCGTATGTTTTCCCAATTTCTGTGAAATATGAAGTCGAAGTGGAAGTCACCTAACCTAGTTCTGGTTCTGTTCGCCCTTTTATAAAATGTGTCTCGCCTTCTCTTTTTATTATAACTATTCATTCAAATCCTCACGAGTTTCTTTCTCTGTGTATTACCCTTAACCAACATTGGTTATGGGCCCAGTATAGTGATTGAATGATAGTTGGTGTTTTAGTTTTTTTTTCTCTGTAAGTAAGTTGGGGTTCCTGGCTAATCACGTGGTCTCGTTTCTTCGTTTCTCCCGGTTCCTTTGTTCCACCAGAAAATGGGTGAGAACTCAACAAACTCTGCAGGAGGTCTCGCTGCCATCGAGAAGTTGAGAGGTAGGGAAAACTTTATCACCTGGAAGTTCCAGTTAATGAACTTGTTAAAACACGATGGTCTTTGGAAAACCATAGAGGGTTATCCAGCAAGTGACACCACAGAACAAGAAGTGAAGATGAGACAGGACGAAAAAGGGTTGTCAAAAATTAATCTCACTCTAGGGAAAGCTGCAATTCCGTATGTGGTTGAGGCAACTACTGCCAAAGATGCATGGCAAAACCTCATCAATGCCTACCAAGATGATGGCTTGAGTAGGAGGGTCACTCTGCTGAGGACCCTCTGTTCCACAAGATTAAAGGACTTTCGCAACATGGAAGACTATGTTAATAAAATTATAACTATAAATGAAGAGCTTAGATCAATCAGGAAGCCCGTGGAAGATGAATTCCTTGCAGCCATCATGCTCCAGGGCCTGACAGATGAATATGACCCCCTGGTCATGGCAATTGAAGGTTCAGGTAGGACCATATCAAGCGATTACATTCGTACCAAGTTGCTTCAGGATGTCAAGTGGAACAGGACCAATGGTATCAAACCACTAGAAAAAGCTCTAGCCTGTGGAAGAAGAAATTTCCCCATCAAACATAAAAGTGCTAATAATGTAACGTGTTACTGTTGCAAAGAGAAGGGTCACTTCGCAAGTAGCTGTCCTAAGAAGAAGGATATAGAGAAGAAGCAACCAAGCAAGTCTCAAACCCCCAAATCCATGCTCGCATCACTGACGGCTAAAGTGGGACAGGAAGAATGGTATGTCGATTCAGGAGCTAGTGTACATATGACGGGGCGTCGCGATTGGTTCCATGACTTCAAACCGAGTTCGGAGCAGCAGGTCACCCTTGGCAACAACCAAGCTCTAGCAAGTCAAGGTTATGGCACAGTCAAATGCAATTTTTCGTCAGGTAATGAACAAACCATATCTGATGTGTTATATGTCCCGGATTTGAAAACTAACCTTTTGTCTGTAGATGTGTTGACAAGAAAAGGGTTCTCTGTAGTTTTTGATAGTGATGGATGCCGGATTTATGATCGTGAGCACGTTCTTCTGACAGAGGAGGGTCCCATGCTTAGCACATCAAGTCACGATGGTGTTTTCAAGCTCAAGGTTCAAGATGTAAAACACGCTAATGCAGTGAAGACCCAAAAGCAAGTTAAAAATGGCTCAGAGGATCTTTGGCACAGAAGGCTGGCACACTTGAACCATTATAGTATGTCACTTCTAAGAGATAAGCTAGCTTCAGGTATTCACTATCGTTCTGATGTTGATAAAAAATTGTGTGAGTCATGTGTGAAAGGGAAACATGCCCGTAAACCATTTCCCAAGGAAAGGGTCAAGTTAGCAACTAACAAACTTAACCTGGTGCACACAGACCTTTGTGGTCCATTCCAAGTGGAGTCATGGTCAGGAGCAAGATACATGCTTACGTTCATTGATGACCATACCAGGAAAGTGTTCGCGTATTTTCTGAAGTCTAAGGATGAGACTGCACAGATCCTCATGGATTTTGTAGAGATGGTTGAGAATCAAACGGGCGTGAAAGTCAAGATCATACGGTCTGATAATGGGACCGAATATGTCAATCACACCTTGCATCGCTATTTCAAGAAGAAGGGTATTATCCACCAAACAACCTGCCCAGAGACTCCCCAACAGAACGGTTTAGCGGAGCGATACAACCGATCAATCATTGAACGAGCTCGTACTATGCTAATAGACGCCCAATGTTCCAAGCAAATGTGGGCAGAGGCAGCCAACACAGCGGTCTACATAATAAATCGTTGCCCAACGAAGAAGATTTTGGGAAGTACTCCGGAAGAACGTTGGAGCGGCAAAAAGGTCGATCTGCGACACTTGAAGGTTTTTGGCTGCAAAGCCTATGTTAAAATAGCCAGTGGTAAAAGGAGGAAGCTTGATGCCAAAAGCAAGCTGTACACCTTTGTCGGATATAGTGATACTTCAAAAGGTTATCGCCTCCATGATGAAAACCACAACACGAAAATATCACGAGATGTTATCTTTATTGAAGATTCCACCATGAATGACGTCAACACAGTCAAGAGAGACAAGAAAGAATATGTCTTGTTGGAGCTGGAAGCCGACCCCGCCGAGCTTCAGGGGGAGCAGTCATCTGAAAGCTCAAGTGATGACAGCTCTGATGGTGACAGCCTGAGTAGGGAAGACTCTCACGCTGACAGTGACGTTTCCCAGGATGACTTCGATTCCTGCAATGGAGATGAATCTGTCCTGAACGTGTCCTACAACACTGGGACTGGCAAGTTGGAGATCCAGGAGCAGTCTGATGTGCTGCCAGATGGTCGCCTGAGCGACTCTGAAACGTCATCTGGTCAAAGGTACCCCACTAGGCAGAATAAATTACCTAAATATTTGAAGGATTATAAGTTAGACTTAAGTATATCGGACGTTGATCTCACAATAGAGCAGGCTCTAGCTTCAAATGATTCTGAACACTGGCGTAAAGCTATAGGTAGGGAGATGGATTCTTTGAAACGCAATAAAACTTGGATTTTAGTTGATAGACCAAATAATAAAAATGTAATTAAATGTAAATGGGTCTTAAAAACTAAACAAGATGATCTAGGTGTCAAAAAGTTTAAAGCTAGATTGGTTGCTAAAGGCTGCGGCCAAAAATATGGCCATGATTTTCATAAAACTTTTTCACCAGTAGTTGGTTTTGGAGCTGTGAGGACTTTGATGGCCACAGCGACGATTTGTGATCTCAATGTTGACCACTTAGATGTGGAAACAGCTTTTCTGAATGGTAGATTGGATGAGGAGGTGTACATGGAACAACCTCCAGGTCTAGGAACTAGTTCTAGTCCAAATAAAGTATGTTTACTTAAGAAAAGTGTAATTTTGATGACTTTGGGATTAAGTTATTTTATCACTTGATTCTTGAACGACCAAGTTCCGATTTGAATTTTACAATTGTTAAAAAAAAAGAATTAAAGTTTTCTAAGAGGTAATTAGGATGAATTACTTACCAGAGCTTACTGTCATTGGTAGACTGCTGAGAGTGAAGATGGCTTTACTAATTCGGGTGGTTGCGTGTGACCATGGGTTTAAGGTTACTGATTTGCTACTATATGATATTATGCGAAATAAATGTTACTAATAAATTGATTACTGTTTATATGAATTATCCTAACACCTTTGAAAATGAGTTGAAAACTATAATTGGATGAGGCTAGGGGTCTTGAGGTAGAGGGTTATCTTGGGCTACGTGCTCAGAGGATAAAGAGATTCTACCTGAAAAACACCTAGGGTTGCTGCCACCACCTGGGTCGAGTATTGACCCCAGGAAATACCCAAAGTTCACTAAATGCAATATACCTGATGTCCGTTTGAGTTGGAAAGGAAATACCTTCTGAAATGAGGAACACAAGTTGAAAAACACGTAGGGTTTTTATTCACGAAATTTATAAGGTTCTTACCGTGAAGCGGATTTTAGGGGCTCGGAAGGAACCTCCTCAAATAAGAAAATATACTTGATTGAAATTTATATGTCACACTTGACTCTAAGAAATGGTGCACAAAACTTGCAATAAATTGGCTTCTTAAGTACTTAAATTGACTTAGAACTTTTGACTGGAAAATTATGATTAATACAAATTATATTTACGATTTCACTTCTCCTTCCTCTATTCGTATTGACGAATTTACTTATTTCACAAATTGCGTTATACTTAATTTACTTTTACTTTACTCTTCGTTTCTACCACTAATACAGTTTCTCTTTTCTTTACCTTTACAATTTCTCTTTACTTTACTTTTACAATTTCTCTTTACTTTACTGTTACAGGGCGTTATTGGTTACGGGGGGGTTTGTTGCCAGATTTGAATGAGTGTAGCGCTTACGTGGTGTAGAGAGAATGGGCTCACCCTTGGCCGAGCTTGGATCCTGTAGCGAATCTCCGTAGCTGGTATCTTGCATCCAGACCTCTTCTTCGTAATGCTGTAGGGGGGGTTGCCTGGGATCGAAGCAGATTTGCCCCGGTCCGGGTTCGTTCGGCGTACCGGTCGATTGGCGAAATGGAGAGTTGGCGGCAGAACTGTAAGACTCGCGCCGTGGCTACTCGAGATCTTACAAGGACTGACTGGCGGATTCGATGAACGGCTATTTGGAAATGTCCCGCAGGTTTCACTTCACTTGCACAAATTCTCAGTTCGTTCAACGACACTACGTTATGGGGGATGAGACTTGAAGTTGGGTTCTATACTTAGAGACGCGTGGCTTCAGACTGAGGCGCGGGGGAGGGGGCAGCCCCTTTTATCCCCTCGGCCATCTTGCCCTTGGGTGTTGGTAGGTCCCGATGAGGGCGCTCTCGGTGTCTCTGGCGGCTGATGGCGGACAATGCTGGGTTAGGTTGAGATTTGGCGGACAGCGATGTGGAGTCAAGTGTTGCTGGTATGGATGTAGAATGAAGGAACAACGTTATAGGAATGGACGGAATTTTTGAGTCCATTACAAAAGCATTTACGGTTTGAAACAAAGTAGTAGAATTTGGTTCGAGACGTCTAAGAAAGTATTAAATTCTATGGGTTTCAGGTCTTGTATGAGTGAACCTTGTGTTTTTAAAAGAGTCCAGAACGGTTCAGTCATAATAATAGCCGTTTTTGTAGACGATTTTCTTCTGTTTTATCCTGAAAATTCGAACGTTGATGACGTCAAACAACGTCTGTCGAAAGCTTTTAAAATCAGGGATTTAGGACCTGTAAAGAATTTTCTAGGTATGAGAATTGAACGTGATCGTTCTGAGAAAACAATGAAAATTTCGCAGGAGCAGTACGTAAATGAAATTTTGCTTCGTTTTGGTATGCAAGATGCAAAGCCTGTCAAAACGCCTCTTGTGAATACTAAGGATCTTTTTGCTATGGGGGAAAACATAGATGCACCCTTCCAGGAGCTCATTGGTTCCCTTATGTTTTTATGCGTTGTTTCGAGGCCTGATTTGACATATGCTACGAATTTTCTAAGTCAATTTAATACTAATTTCACAAAAGTACAATGGGTAGCAGCAAAGCGCATTTTACGTTATTTGTCTGGCACCAAGTCGTTAGGTATTTGTTTTGACGGAAAAACCAATAATGATCTAGTCGGTTTTTGTGATGCGGATTGGGCCAATAATAGTGAAGACTACAAATCTTACACTGGCTACGCGTTTATGTTAGCTAATGGTCCTGTTGCATGGGCTAGTCGTAAGCAACATTGCATTTCCTTGTCCTCGACTGAGTCCGAGTATGTCGCTCTCAGTGAGGCAGCTAAAGAAGCTACGTTCTTAACCCTTCAGTGGTAGACCCCGGAGCGCGGCGCTCCTTCAGCCCATTTTTCGAATACTGTGGTTCACAGTGGCTATACTGAGGGCTGTGATTCACAGTTCCCTCCTAGAAACCACCTCTACGCAGGACCGTACCCTCCTCTCTGTCACCAAAACCGCTCAGGGTTAGTGAGAATCGGTTTCTTGCACTAAAACGTGAATGTGTCAGATCGCTCTTAAGTCTGAGCGCTCTTCTGATCCCAAGAAATGGCTTCAGTGGTCTGAGGAAGATTCTGACGATATGGCAGAACGTACATCTGACTAAAACGGCTTTGATTAGTTAAATTTTGATTGCTCAGTTATTTGTATTCCAGAGTTGAGCAAAACCTATTTTTACCAATACGTATTTCTGAGTTCAATAAAAAAAACTTTTTTACCAATATGTTTTTCATTGAACATTTTTAGATAAACCAGGAGATGAGTTGAGTATCTCACTCTGACCAAAAACAATAAAAAAATATGATTAATATTGATTTTTTCGGGAGGAAGTACAGATAGAGCGCCGCGCTCCTGGGTCTACCTTTTGCGAGATGAGATAAGGTCTACCACTGGAGGGTTAAGAAATTTTGTTTTAGAGTTGGTTCAAGATACAAACCTAGCAGTTCGTGCAGAAAAAGTTAATATCCGTTCCGACAACCAAAGTGCAATTAGGATGTCTGATGGTGAATCGCTTCATAAGCGTACCAAACACATTTCTGTCAGGTATCACTTTATTAGAGATAAAGTTGCGCAAAATGTTATTACGTTGCATTACGTTCCTACTGCTGAGATGTGGGCTGATATGTTCACGAAGTCTTTGAATGGTACCAAACTAGTTTCATGCATCAAAGGTTTGGGTATAGGTTAAAGAAAGAACAAGTTTTATTATAGTTCGTTTATTTTATGTTCACTTTACCTTTCATGTTTGATTAAGCAGTGTTTTTCCTTCGTAATACGTATTTAGGATATTGTGACTTGTAAAAAAAAAGAAATCTTGTCTCTTATCTGATAAGAAGTTTCATTGTTGTTGTCAGGTTTTTCTTGTTGTACCCTCGGATCAAGGGGGAGTTTGTTGGAATGTAAGGATATGGAGGAAGTGATGGTGATGATCCTCCAGTACAATTAATGTCTGTCGTATGTTTTCCCAATTTCTGTGAAATGTGAAGTCGAAGTGGAAGTTACCTAACCTTGTTCTTGATCTGTTCGCCCTTTTGTAAAAATGTGTCTCGCCTTCTCTTTGTATTATAACTATTCATTCAAATCCTCACGAGTTTCTTTCTCTGTGTTTTACCCTTTACCAACAATTTTTCCCATTAGATCGTTGTAATAAAATGTTCGCTCGCACCGTTACAATTCTTTTTTTTTGTTTGTTTGGGGGCGCCATTTTGACCTTCTCAAGGTCACACTTCCGCCTCAAGACCCGAGAACTCGTCGTTTGATTGGTCCGTGAGACTGCAAATCACCTTCCTCCCCTGATCTCTGACTGCAGTGATGCCAAATCTACCCAACTATCTTGCAATCCTCTGATTTGCCTCGCCTTGAATTCATTCGAGTGCTCCGCTTCATATTTTCAAAGTTCTCAAACTGATGTTTTTTTTTTTTAAATCGTCTCACTGCAGTGTTGCCAAATCTACCCAATTACCACTCCATGTAGTCCACACAAGACCAGGAACTTGCCATTTGAGTGGTCCATGTGACTGAAAATCGTCTCTCTGCAGTGTTGCCAAATCTACCCAAACATCACGCAATCCTCTGATTTGCCTCACCTTGAGGTCATTCGAGTACTCCGCTTCATATTTTCAAAGTTCTCAAACTAATTTTTTTTTTATTGACTCGAATTTAATAAAATGTCGGCCAAATTCATTTTTTTTTTTAACGGCCATTTTGATTTTTACATGTTTCAAGTTCCCCTAGCTAGTCCACTGCCATCAATGCATCCTTCATCAATCCCACTACAGTGTTGCCAATTCCCTCAGTTTTTCATGTTGCCTCGTGGATATCGTACTTTCTTTTCATATTGTCTCGGCCATAAGTACCTATTCTAGCTTTTTTGTGAAAATTGTGTAGCAAATTGTGGCAGTAAACAGAATCCTGACGTAGACACTGTTTCAAATTTATGTTCATTCAGGTTTTTATTCAATTTTGTACCGACCCTGATTGTACGATGTGTCCACACGTCTCACCGCAACATTATCGTTAATAACCGTATTATTATGAGAAATAACGCCGCTATGTCGTTCCCAGGTGATGAACATGCTCCCGAAAGAGATCCCCGTCGATGTCAACCGCCTCCCGGCGTCTTTCGACGCCCGCGACAAGTGGCCGTCGTACGTCACTCCTCCTCAAGACCAAGAATGGTGCTCCAATTCCTGGGTCTGGTCGACCATCGGTGTCGCTTCCGACAGGTGATTCATCTAAGTTTGGATACCCGTAACTTTCTTTCAAGCTGAATTAGTATATTTTCTTCCCCTCAACAAGCACTAACTGTCCTCTTTCTCATCAGCAATACTTACACTCTAAACAGCTCTTCAAAATAGCTTATTTTTCATCGAATTGTGGCTAATACGGTGAAATAGTGGGCGCAAATACATTTGAAACAACCTCTCGAGGGGATTGGGTATGAAGGATGAAAATCGATTCTTCACGTTCCAATTAATCGACTATCGTTCGATTAAAAATCGATTATTAGCTACGAAATCGAGGTTATTTGTTGAAGAATCACGTATTTGTTCTGTTATAATTGATTCCTCAAACCGATTAATCGACTTAAGTTCGACTAATTCGATTAAAAATCGATTATTAGCAACCAAATCGATATTAATTGATCAAGAATTACGTAGTTGTCCTGTTATAATCGCACAAAGGATGAAAATCGATTCATCACGTTCGATTCCTGCGATCACAAATCGATAATAGGCACAAAAATGTGGTAATTTTTCTAGGAATCACGTAGTTGTTCTGTTATAATTGATTCCTCAAAACTGATTAATCGACTTAGGTTTGATTAATTCGATTAAAAATCGATTATTAGCAACCGAATCGATATTATTTGTTGAAGACTTACGTAGTTGTCCTGTTATAATCGTACAAAGGATGAAAATCGTTTTTTTTTCACGACCGATTAATCAATGGACGTTCGATTCCTGCGATTAAAAATCGATTGTTAGCAACGAAATCGAGGTTATTTTTTGAAGAATTACGTAGTTGTCCTGAATAATCGCACGAAGGATGAAATCGATTCATCACGTTTGATTCCTGCGATTACAAATCGATTAATAGGCACGAGAATGTAGTAATTTTTCTAGGAATCACGTAGTTGTTCTGTTATAATCGATTCCTCAAACTGATTAATCGACTTAGGTTCGATCGATTAAAAATCGATTATTAGCAACCGAATCGATATTATTTGTTGAAGACTTACGTAGTTGTCCTGTTATAATCGTACAAAGGATGAAAATCGATTTTTCCTCCTCCTATTCTCGCCTCAGCCACCGCCTATAACCCGTCCAAGAACATTCTCGCTACCAAATGTTGAATAATTTTTTTTTTTTTTTTTTGCTTTTCAGGTGGGGGATCTTGTCGAGAGGGCAGTACACCGGGCTGTTGAGCGCTCAAAATTTGTTCTCCTGCAATTTGAACCAGAAAGGTTGCAGCGGCGGATACTTGACTCGAGCCTGGAACTACGTTTTGAAATTCGGGTAAGTTTGACGTCACCACTTTAACATAAGCGAATCACGCTACATAAAACACGAATATAGGAAGAGCGTAAAATTATAATTGCACACATAATATTATATCTTGGGGTTTTTACCATCGCCGGTTGTCACAGAACTTGATACTTGTGTGCTGTGAGGCAGGGCGAGTACTGGAATATCCTCCTCTACCTGTTACGCTAAATCTTAGAAGTAAACACATGAATATCACAGAGATTCCATACACGACTATCATCCATTCAATAAATACTTTCATTCAATCATCCATACTAGCCAGCAGCAGGGGTGTGGCGTCCATAAGGCGACTCAGGGTCTAGCCCCGGCAAAATTTCCCTCTCTCTAAGCTAGACTTTCACCTCAAAGTTGAAAAAACTCGCTTCGAAAAGTGTTCCCCCAAAGTAAAAAAAAAACCCTAGGAGAAAGTTTTTTTTTCTCAAAACTCCCTGATCCATGAAAGCATGGATCTTTTACAGTTGTAAAATAATTTTACACTGAAATTTAATTATTATGTCAAATATGCATGGTGGAAATAAAAAGAAGAAGTAGGATGGACGTTGGTCACCAAAGGCTGTCCCCACAACCAGCACCATTGACCTAGAGAGAAGAAGTAGGATGGAATTGATAGGTATCTAACAATCGATTGTCCACTACCGAATTTCTGGAAAAATAACATGTTGCCAAGGAAACTCTGTGCAAAACAATTCGTGCCCCAGAGTTGCTACAGTTACATGTTTTTGGTTTATTATTTTCAATAATGAACCTTTGGAATCGACCAAGAAAAAAAAAATTTAACACCCCCTCAAAATTTGATGGTTTACGTAACAAGGTACGCAGAATCCAAAAATCGAATAAAAATTTGGCCGTCCGTCCGCCGTACGCCATACGCGGCACTTTTGCCACTTAGCATTGACCGATTTTGATGAAATTTGGTATGTAGGCTCCATTTGGGGTTTAGTTGTGCCCCAAAGCTTTTGGTTGATGTAGGTCACTTCTAAGGGTTCCAAAATCAATTTTGAAATTTTGAAAACGCCCTAACTCAAAAAATTTCGATATAAAGGTATTGTTTTTCCTTCAATTTAAGATTCTATAGGATTTTTAGAATTTTTTGAATCCACGCGGAGCTCTGTAGGACAAACCGTTCGCTTCCTACGAAAATTTAAGTGTTTATATTGAAATATATATATATAAATCAAAACACGAGTGTGAATTGCAAAAGAGGCCTAATCTCCATTCAAATTAGAGCTGATCGAAATGTAATCGATAGTTTTTTTTTTTCTTCTTCTTCATATTGGATGGTTGGTGATTTTGTAGACGAGTGATCTATATAGAAAAATAATAAACCATTGTGTAATAATTTGCAGCGTTTTTGTTTAGTTTTTGCCCTGTCGGCGCATGCGCGGTAGTGTAAAATTTCAGGTCTCATCCGTTTACCCTCTCTCTCCACAGCTCCAGCCGGGGAGAAAAAAATCGATTTTATTCTATTATTTGACTAAAATTGATTCCCTAATATTTTAATCACTGGAAACAAGTTGATGAGTGATTGTTCCCCTATTGGTCCTCTGTCGCAAAAATAGGCATCTTATGGTCAAGTTTTTATATTTTCTGGTTTGGTGCCCCACCACTTTCAAATGTCACCCAACGCCCCTGGCCAGCAGTGTGGGGGACAACGCTGACCAGCCCTCCCGAGCCCAAGCGTCCCAAGACGGCCACTCAGGTTCCCGTCTTGAAGGGCTTCCTGCTTTCTTTGGGTTTTGCAAAGTCCAGAGTGGCCTACAGCCCTTGAAATTAATGAAACAGAACTTGAGAGATTGCAAAATGAAAAAATCATAATAATAGTACAAAAACCTACCGGTTTGCTGCCCCCCCGAGAGGTCGATAAGGTCCCCCACATCTGCTCACTCGTTCACTCCATCTAACCTAATGACCTAAACCTATTATCACAGTCCTATCCTAGTATCACAGTGTATTGCACTTATCGCTAATATCACAATGATTCCTAATCTATAACACGCATTCACATAGAGCACAGACACACAGTTAGATAAATAAATAGATAGATCTTTATTCTTCGTCTACAAGGACATGAATGCGTCAATTAAATATAATAGGTAATTTAAATGCAATAGTAATGTAATAGTAGGTGCATATTATAAACAATGTTTTTTTAAAATGAGGAACGTGTGCTTTGTGGACCCCTAGCTTTGTGCTATGTGCGGACCCAGCCGGGTAGCCCCGCCGGACCCGGACCCACCCACCTTAAAGGCTCCCGGGGTTGCCTCGTATCACTAGGAGGCAACCCTAACGTGTTTATACACTTCAGAACACGCCAGGCGAGCCGCCCCCGGGCCAACCAGACCATCCGACATAAATCCGCACAAATAAAAAAAATAAAAAAATAACTTTTTAACTTTTCTATACACACATTCTAGGAGAGTAAGGTACTTTCATTATATCCCATCAAAAATAATAAACCAATGTGTAATAATTTGCAACGTTTTTCTACAATGACTAATTTATGGCTTATTTCGGCAGTTTGGTGACTGAAACGTGTCTCCCTTGGACCGGCGACACCCCGGGGAGGTGCGCCATTCAGAAGAAAGCCTCTGCCAAATTCGTGGAGTAAGTCGACAAATTAAACGAAATTTTGAAGTGAAAGAATTTATCGAAATTTTGAGGAGTAAGTCAAATTAAAACGTTTAGTTGCTTAAATTTGTAACTCGTTCATCTCCAATTCGACGTGTTTGAAGGTGTCCGCAAACTCGACGGTCGGAGCTCCTGAGGAGGATCGGCCCGCTCTACAGGATATCCGGAGAGCAGCAAATCATGGAAGACATCAAGAGGAACGGCCCGGTTCAAGGTGAATCCATTATATCATTGTAAGCCCCTAGGATGGTGGGAAATAACGTTGTCCTAGTTTTATTGGAGAATAAGTTGCTTAGATTGCTTAAATACTTTTAAAAAATTAATTGAAAAAAAAATCAATACTTTTAAAAAAATCGATTTCTCTAAAAATATTGCTTTTATCCGTGTGACGTCACACAGAATGGTTGTATCGATTCTTCGACTAATCGAACGGTTATTCGAATCTCGCTGAAAGACGGCCATGTTGACTCCATTGTAAACAAAGATTGTATGGACAGTTTTTCATTATGCCAATTTATGCGGTTATTAGTTGCTCTTCTCGTCCCGGAAGCGGTATTTAATTTTTTGGTTTGCCAAAAGTGATTGGAAACAGTGTGGAAAGACAAGTGAGACCTTTCCAGATAAATAAGAATATCAGCCTTTTGGCGTCGCTGATTCCCAGCGTTCCTGACAACCATGTTGAACGACAACAACGATGAACTGACTGAATTCCCATCGTTAGGTTTGTTTGGACAGTCAGTTCAGAACCAGTTCCGGATCGAACTAGTCCGAGACAGAACTGACTGGGGAGGGGATGAGAACCGTTCGGAACTCACTTGCTGTCCATACGCGTTTAGAACCAATTCAGAACTACAACTGACACCTGTCCGTCATGTCCTTCGTCGCGACTGCTAAAATGAAAGAAGAACAAGTCAACAAACTTAACTTTCTGCTGATTTCTTGTCAATATCAAATCAGGATAACACAGGATTTGTTTTTTTTTTCGCATTTACTTCGTTGCATTTTAATCATCTAGGTATCAAAAAAGTACATAAAATGTGTAGTTGTTCTGATATTGCATAAGTAGCCTACCTACCTAGGCTTTTCCCCCTGTTTTTTTTACGAAATAAACTACCGCCAAAAGAGCATATTTGGTTCTTTACCTATGTTGCTCAAAATATGTAGGTATTCCTGAATCCATTCATCATAATAAAATCGAAGGAAATTGGGCTGAAGGTTCACAGGTGAGATAAGGACAACTCACAGCAAATTGCTTACTAGACATGCATGAATTATAGCAAAAACAAGACGAAACCATCTGCTCTATCAATGGTGGAATTGAAAAAAATCAATCACAATTACAAGAAATGAGGTGTTGTTATGAACTTTCCAATGGAACTAAGTAGACTACACCAGTAGTTACACACCAGTATAATCTGGATTAAATTTCTATCACAATTGTGCGCACCTAGAGGTATTCTTCCAAGGTGTATTCGTCATTGGACGCACACATAATAATTGTTGTAGGTACCTACTCTACCTCGACGGAATTATTCTGCTCTACCTTCTTACCTCTCAGTTTTTGATCGCTCGTCGTGAAGTGCACTTTCTCATAGAAGAACAAAAAATGCACTGTTAAAATCTCATGGATTCTCCAACGCAGTGCGGATATTCAATTACATTGAACATTGCAAACGCGATCTACGATTTGATTACGTTGATATGATCCCAAACTTGCAACCCCGAAAATCTGGCGCTAATGTTGGCACTTTTGACATTTTCATGTCTTTGCTTTGGCACATAAACTGAAAAATCATCACGAAAACTTGCTCACGATACCAATAAATAAATACCTGTAGCAATCACAGTTTTCTCAACAACAAATAAAAACCAAAAAATGAAGAAAAAAAATTAGGAAAAAACAAGTAAAATTAACAAATTTTGTATAATAATGTATTTTGAAGGAACTATGGAACAATTTCAATGATGGTGCTCAATTTGATGAATATTTGGTAATCTTCTTGTCCGAAAAAATCACAGCCTAGCTCTTATCAGGCACAACTTTGTTGTTACCTCAAGAAAGTCAGAAGGCCAAGTGAGAAATCCATGGAGAGGGGACTAAAAAAAGAAGAAGAAGAAGTTCTGGACTAGTGGTTCTGAAAAAAATCTCGAACCGTCAGAACCAGTTCGAAACAGTCCTGGACTGGCTGTCCATACACCGAACTAAAAATCCCGAACTGGTTCTGGCGCTGTCCATACGCCTCAAAAGGGGCGTGGTCGGTTCTGAACCGTTCAGGACTGCCTGTCCAAACAAACCTGTTGTAAACAAAGATTTTTTCATTAGGCATGCCGATTTGTGCGGTGTTTGGCTGCTCTTCCCGTCACGGGTAGGTACTATAGGTACAATAGGTAGGTACTATATAAGTTTTAAAAAATACCTAAAAATCTTGTTATCTGTACTTCGATTTGAGATTTGAAAGGAAAACTCACTACAGACCTCGGTTTGGAAGTGAAATTAATGGGGCCAGCACGGTGCCAAAACCACATTGTGGTTCATGGCACGACCACTACATATGGATGAATGCAACCATTATAATGCGTTAGTGTTGTTCTTCAACGTACAAGTCAACTCATGGGGCCAGTAATGACTCCATTGTACGAGGGTCGTCTCAAAAGTAAGTTACACCATGACAAAAATAAATTTTAAAACCCTCAAAATTCGTTAAAAAGGTTTTATTTTGAAAATTACATGTATTAGTTATTTTTCTACATAATCGCCTTGAATATCAATACATTTTTGGTATCGTGGCAACAGTTTTTTCAACCCAGCTTCATACCATTCTGCCGCCATACTGTTTAGCCATGTTTCAACTTCTTCCTATGTTTCCTTTCCACACCATGCTCTGTTTTTTTGATTCAGGTGTCCAGTGATGGATCCATGTTTCATCACCAGTCACTATTCGGTTGAATAAACCATCTCCTTCATCATCAACAAACTGGAGAAATTGAAGTGCAGCGTCAACCCTTTGCTCTTTGTGCTGATCTGAAAGGAGACGTGGAACCCACCTTGCACACACTTTGGACAGATTCAGATCGTCAGAAATGATTCTGTGAAGTGATGCACGGCTAATTTCAACATTTGGGGAGAGTTGCGAATGAATTTCAGTCGCACTTTTATTCTTTCCCGTTAAAAAACGGATGACACTACGTATTTCGCAATCGGCGGTAGGAGTGAGTGGTAGCTCCATAGTGGCTTGCTTGTAACTGACGAATGGATAATGGCGGACGCATAGGAATTTTACAGGGCTGCCACTACACCCAGACCAAAGCTCCCTAGGAATCCCAGGCTTTTCCCACCTCGTACGCGGGTATTAAAAAATAGTGTAACTTACTTTTGAGACGACCCTCGTATGTTGATCTATCTATATTCGAACCATAAAACGGAGTAAACGTTACCAAGAAACTTGGTATGTTAACAGAATTACCTTGCTGGATAGGAGCGCAAATGGCGCCCCTTCACAACCAGCTGATCGGGTCAGAGAAGGTTATGTTGAGAAGGTTATGTTTGATATCGAAAATAATCTATTATTGAGTCTCGAGGATAAAACGAATTGATATTTCTAAAACAAACAATATAATCTGTTGAATTGAATAATCGATACTTCTGTTTAAAAAATCGATATTTGAATAATCTGTTTAAAAAATTGATGTTTGAATAATCGATACTTCTGTTTAAAATCGATATTTGAATAATCTGTTTAAAAAATCGATAATTGAATAATCGATACTTCTGTTTAAAAAATCGATATTTGAATAAACTGTTAAAAAAATCGATATTTGAATAATCTGTGTAAAAATCGATATTTGAATAGTCGATACTTCTGTTTAAGAAATCGATATTTTTCGAAACAAAAGTCAGTACGGGTAGGTAGAAGGTCCCCTATGAGGGTAGTGGAAGTTACTTGGAGATTAATGTTTCGAGATTAACTGCTATTCATCGGACCTTCTATACAAGTCCGTTTGTGGTGACGAGGAAGCTACGTGCCACACCCACATCGAAAAAACTTACCTAAACCTCTAATGGGGTATTTTAGTGGGTCGGAAATTCAGGTTTTTGACCTCAAATTTGAATTTAGCACCCTTGAAAACCTACATACTCCAAATTTAAGCCCATTGATACTGTAACATGTGGTAGAAAAATTCATTAAAGAGATCACACGTTTGAAAAAAAGGCGGGCCTCCCTTGACGCACACACATTACGCCGCGCGCGTGTGTGAGTAGTATTTTGTAGTATCCAAGAGGTCCTCCAAGGGTTTCATCTCTTCTCTGTGCATGGATACTTTTTTCAAAGACAGTTGGCTAGCTACGTCACACCATTCAAATCTTCAACTTTTGTTAGGCTTCGTCCTACCATTTACCTCTTCTCTTTTCACGAATACTTCATACCTGTTAATCAGCAAGGGCTGCATGCATTCCATTATCCTCAAAAGAACCGTTATACCTACCCTTAAGTGCCTCCCCCTACCTACCTCTGAGGACCACGGGGAGAATTCCTGTCCCCTCAACACACTGTTGCAACTTAACCGCGTTACCGTTAAGAGCTCTCTATAAATATTATTTCATTAAGACTATACAGCTAAAACTTATATAATAAACCGTTTGTATTAAAACGTGTGTACGAGTATCTTCGTTCTCCTCATCCTGCACTTTACATGGTCCTTCGTGCACGGATCGAGGTTCTGCGTAGTTTTAACACGCGGAATTTATTGATAGTAGTCTAATACGTTATTTCGATTTATCACGTATTCGAACCACTGCTCATCATGCCTCCCAAACGTGTGGACATCCCTATAGTGACTCTCGAGATACAAGGTAAAACGCTCACTAAACAGCTTACTTCTCTTACACTTATGGTTGAATCAATTGACATCAACCTACCTACAGCAAGGCGCAAAGCTCGCGCTTTGAATAATGATGTTCACTCTGCGTTAAACGACACCGCAACTTTATTGGAAAATATGTCGTATTCTAACGAATTTTCCACCATCAAAGATCTTCACTCTCAACTGATTGACCTAAAATTGAACTTGAGCATCAAATATCAAGAACTGGTTGATGATGAATCCACTTCACAAAGCGGTTCGTCCCTAAATGAAGCATCCTCTGAAGCTGATGACCAAGTAAAACAGCTACAGTTACTTCAATTCTTACTGCCGAATATCGAGCCCTTCAACGGAGATATCATGAAATTCGAGTCATTCCGTACACAATACGAAACTGCCGTTCACAATCTCGCACTTCCATCTCACATCAAAATGTCAGCTCTTCGTAAACTCGTCACAGGATTAGCAAGGCCCCTCTTGGAATTTTACGGTACTTCCCATGAAGACTATGAAAACGCGTATAAAGAGCTCGTTGACAAATACACAGGAAAACGGAGAGTAGCTGACGCCGTTCTTAACAGCTTTCACTCTGTACCAACGTGCTCCATTTCACCAAAACTGGCCGAAATTGAAAAATTTAGAGACGAAATTTCCGCTTCATATCAATCACTGAAAAACCTCAAAATTGAGGATCTTGCTGAATTCATGCTATTCACTTCAGCGAAATCGAGGCTTTCATACAAACTTCAGGACAAACTCCATGAATACGTCGGTGACACTGATATTCCCACTATGAAGAAATTCACCGACTTTCTAGAAGGTGAGATATCGAAGATGAGATCCCGTGAAGGCTCTCAGAACTTGACGCCTAACCCATCAAGATCGCGCTCTCCTGCAGAAGATCACTGGAAGAACAGAAGGATGACGTCACGCTATTCATCACACCCCGTCTCTTACCATCCCTCTGTAAGTACTAACGTACCTTCTCCTAATGCATGCCCTTGCTGTAATTCTAATCACCATCTCACTCATTGTTCTCATTTTAAGGGATTAAAAATTTTTGAGCGTAGGGAGTTAGTTAAGCAACAATCACTCTGCATAAAATGTCTTGGTTTTCATGCCACTTCATCTTGTCTAGTAAGGGAAACCTGTCCTAGATGTAGTGGTAATCATCATTTATTGCTTCATAAGTATTCATTTAAATTTCCGAGCCAGTTGTTTGATGATAGATCTTTACCTCAACCAAACCCTCAACTTTCTCCAAGTACCAATTCTCCCTATCCACGTCGCCATTCTCCGTTGCCTTCCCCCTATCCTTCTACGTATCCACAGAAACAAAGTTCTCGTGCACATTTTGCCTCTAGTCCCTCTCAAATAACATCATCCTCCAAATCAAATGACAATTCTAATAACCCTTGGGAAGGAGCATCGTGGGAAGAAATTACATCTCGTCAGCCATCCAATGTCAATAGTGAGAACTCGAACTCATTATCAAATTTTGGACTATCTCGCTCAATGTCCTTACCATCAGTACATGGAGAGCAGCAATAGAAAACAGCTCGTGGTGCCACCTACAATAAGAATGTATCTACTAACAAATCACGATACTTGGTTCCGGCCATTCGTACTTACTCTCCCATTTCAATTATACCCACGGCTTGTCTGCTTGTCAGAGGCCCCAATAGTCAATGGCACCACGCACGAGCAATTATAGACACTGGCAGTGAAATATCAATATGCAGCTCTCGACTTGTAGAGTCGGCCTATCTACCTTTTAGAGCAGTAAACGCAACTATCTCTGGTGTAGGAGGTTCATCCGTTAATAAAGTACTTGGCATCTCTCGATTATTTTTAAAATTGAAGACAAACAACCAGGATGTACCTGTGGATGTTCAAGTGCTAAACCGCCCCACTCTTGACATTCCTTCAGCGCCGCTTCCACGTTATCTCTGGCCTCAATATGAGGGTCTTTATTTAGCTGATCCTGACTACCATATACCACAACCGATTGATTTAATTCTGAGTTCGCATATATTCGAATTAATAGATCAAAACTTCGTCATCAACAATTACCCAGGTTATCCCACAGCCCGGTTTACATCCCTGGGATGGCTTATCACTGGAACCTTCTCACCACCAAGACTTAAAAAATCTGTGACTTTTCATCCACTTACTACTGATACACCAACCGACAAGGGGAAATACCTGGCTGCAAATGCTCCTAAACAGATCTCATCGTCACTTGGCCTTCATACTTCAGAAACCTCCTTAAACAAAACAAGTACTTCTAACTCCGCAGCTCCTCAATCTGAACCGCAAGAAATCTCTAATATCAACCCCAATGGTCCACAACAATTAGACAAATCTGATCATTGTGAATCCTATGATAAGGTACAAGCTAACTCATCTCAGCAGACAGTTCCTCTAACAAAGAGAGTGAATGGTCCAGGCTTCCGCTTTAAATACCTAGTACCTCCCACACGCATTCCTCTAATCAATTTAGCCAGAGCTCCAAAAGTGTCTCTCCTTACAAGAAAAATCAATAAACATAAATCATGCAATGTCAAAACTAAAAATACTGATAGTAAACTCACCGATTTGGTCGAAAAATTATTTCAACTAGAGTCAGTACGTGATCTCCAACCAATGACGCCTGATGAGCTAAAGGCTGAAGAAATCTTCGTCAAAACCACAACTAAATCTCCAGATGGGAGGTACTCAGTGGCCTTGCCATTGAAAACTGACCGAAAAATACTTGGCCATTCTCGTCTCACTGCAACCCAACGGTTAAGATCCTTAGAGCAACGGCTGAAGAAACAGCCACATTTGCGTGTAGCCTACAACAAGTTTATGCAGGACTACCTGAATGAAAACCACATGGAACCATGTAATCCTCCTTCAAGTGATGCCACATGCTATTACCTCCCTCACCATAGTGTACACCGATCAGATGACCCGCCTGAAAAACTACGAGTTGTCTTCAACGCCTCCCAAAAAACATCCTCTAAATTCTCTCTCAATGATATATTACTCCCTGGCCCGAAATTACAACTCAATATCGTCGATGTTATCACCAGATTCCGTCAGAATAAGTATGTGTTTACTGCAGACGTACGTCAAATGTTTCGACAGATTTCTCATCAACCCCAGGACCAGGACTTGCTTAGAATAGTTTGGAGGTTTGATGAAAATCATCCTGTACAAGACTACAAACTCAAAACAGTTACGTATGGCACAGCCTCTGCCCCATGGCTAGCTAATCGGGTAATCAAGGATATAGGTGAAGAACATAGGGAAACACATCGATTAGCATCTGAAGTATTATTGAAAAGAATTTACGTCGATGACTTGAATGGAGGAGGGGATACCATTGATGATGCTCTACAATGTCGCAACGAAGTCATTGATGCTCTCAGTTCAGCCCAACTCCAACTACGTAAATGGTCTTCAAATCATCCAGCTCTATTATCTGACATTCCAACTGACCATCTTCTACCAGCATCATCCTTCATCTCTCTGGACTCTGATCCTGAAAACTCATCTCTGAAAATCCTCGGCCTTTGTTGGAATCCAAAAAATGATGAATTCTTCTACTCTTTCTCCTGCTTGTCCCATGGAAATACAAAACGCGCGCTTCTGTCTGAATCTTCCCAAATTTATGACCCAATGGGTTGGCTCACTCCCATGATCATATCAGCCCGCATCTTATTCCGTGAAACATGTCAAGCCCAAATAGCCTGGGATGACCCCCTTCCTCTAAACACAAGGGACAAGTGGTTCAATTTCGTAAATGAGTTACCTGCTGTACGCAATGTAACCATCCCTCGACACATTTCGGTCTCATCTCCAGATTGTTACCTTGTTGGGTTCTCTGATGCATCAGAAAAAGCATATGCTTGTGTAATTTATTTCGTTCAAGCGTATGTAAAGGAAAGTCATGTGAGCTTAGTGACTTCCAAGGCGAGAGTGGCCCCACTTCATAATGTAACTCTCCCTCGCCTCGAATTATGCGCTGCACAACTTTTGGCCAAGTGCATGAAGAAAACTGCCCCTCTTTTCCCTCGCATTATGCAACACAGAATTTTCGGCTTTTCTGACTCAATGATTGCTCTTTGTTGGTTAACAGCCAATCCCCCTCCTGTGTGGAAGACATATGTAGGCAATCGAGTTTCTGAAACTATTTCAATCATTCCTCCATCCTGTTGGTACCATGTGAGATCTTCAGACAATCCTGCTGACTTGGCATCCCGAGGTGTAACCCCCTCCAAGCTCGCTGTAGAAAAGATTTGGTGGAAGGGGCCAGATTGGCTTTCAGCAAATCCATTCAATTGGCCACTCCGTAGAGCAAGAGCTCCCCTGTCAGATCCCCTGGTTTCACAAGAAGCAAAACCAGCACTTCTGCTAACTGCAATAACGCCTCCATCTGAACATACAATGAGAAACCTTGAATTGAGACACTCGTCTTTTGTGAAGCTGCGAAATGTAGTTGCATGGTGCCTCCGCTTCATACACAACAAATGTCACAGAGGCCCTGTACGCAAGGGACCTCTATCAGCAAAGGAAGTCTTACTGGCAACTGATGCTCTCGTTCGACGAGCACAACTGAGAGCTCTTCTTGATGAAAGAGCCGATACTGCTCTGGACCGCCCAAAACTGAGAATTTCCCGTATCCTCTCCACATTCACTGACACAAAAGACAACATCCTTAGAGTGGGTGGACGTATCGAACATGCCAAGTTGCCATATGCCACCAGACATCCAGCTCTACTGCCCTCTGAAGACCCTTTTACAACCATCCTCATAAATCATGCTCATCTTGTGAACCTTCATGTTGGACCACTAGCAACATTAGCATATCTTAGAAGATCATTCTGGATCATTGATGGGAAGAACACAGTGCGTCGTCATCTAGCCAAATGTAACATGTGCTTCACAATAAAACCCAAACCGTATGAACCTGAAATGGGTAATCTTCCCAGAAGCCGACTCAGTCCAGTAGCACCATTCCAAACTGTGGGGGTAGATTATGCTGGCCCATTTTCGGTTAAATCATCTCCGATTCGGAACGCAAAAATAATAAGCGCCTACCTGTCTATCTTTGTATGCTTCACTACTAAGGCAGTGCACATTGAAGTTGCCGCCAATTTGTCAACATCCTCATTTCTCGCTTGCTACCGAAATTTCTGCTCTCGTCGTGGGAATCCAGCTGATGTCTACTCTGATAGGGGAACCAACTTCGTTGGAGCTGCTAATGAGCTAAGAAAGTTAGCACATCTTTTAGATGACAATACTCATCAACAGACAATGACAGCCGCAGCAGCTTCCAGAAACACCAATTGGCATTTCATTCCACCCCGGTCTCCTCATTTTGGGGGGCTTTGGGAGGCAGCAGTCAAGTCAACCAAACGATTGCTAAAAGTATGTTTACACGGATTCACACCAACCATAGAGGAGTTCCGGAACTATGCCACTCAAGTAGAAGGAATTCTAAACTCACGCCCCATAACGGCTACTTCAACTTCTCCAGATGACATTGATTACCTCACACCAGGTCATTTCTTAATATTTCGTCCACTCACAGCTCCTCCAGATGACCCGGACTTAACAGAACGCTCATCACTGAGATCTAGATGGTCACAAGTGCAACTTCGTGTACAGTCCTTTTGGCAAAGGTGGAAATTGGAGTACCTCACCACCCTTCAGCAACGTTACAAGTGGAATACTCCCGATACTCCGCCTACCACAGGTACAATTGTACTGATAAAAAATGACAATTTACCTTCCACTCAATGGGATATGGGTCGTATCATAGAGTTGTCTCTAGGATCGGATGGCACACCCCGCGTAGCCAGTGTTCGGACTCGAGACCGAATTGTGCAAGTCCTTCTCAGGAACCTATGTCCTCTACCGTCCCAATGACCCTTCCAACCAATCACCAACTAGGCTCCTCAAATTTAGTTTTCGCTACCGCTCAACGCCGGGGAGTATGTTAGGCTTCGTCCTACCATTTACCTCTTCTCTTTTCACGAATACTTCATACCTGTTAATCAGCAAGGGCTGCATGCATTCCATTATCCTCAAAAGAACCGTTATACCTACCCTTAAGTGCCTCCCCCTACCTACCTCTGAGGACCACGGGGAGAATTCCTGTCCCCTCAACACACTGTTGCAACTTAACCGCGTTACCGTTAAGAGCTCTCTATAAATATTATTTCATTAAGACTATACAGCTAAAACTTATATAATAAACCGTTTGTATTAAAACGTGTGTACGAGTATCTTCGTTCTCCTCATCCTGCACTTTACAACTTTCCTCAGCTTCTCTGATTTTTTAAAAATATTTTCTCAACGAACAGACCCCATTACCGTTATCCCTAAGCTATACTCTTTTGAAAAATTTTTGTTTTTTTATTGACTGAAATACCCCATTTGACGTTAAATGTACTTTCCTACCGATTTGACGACATTTAATTTTAATTTGCAGCCACGATGCGAGTCCAAAGGGATCTTTTCGTCTACAAAGGAGGCGTCTACAGGTAACGGAATTTTTTTTTTTTTTTTTTCTTCATAACTTTATCAAGTGTGGAGACGTCAAAATTCATGAACTAGGAGTTACAATCCCCAATATGCACTTAAACTTTTGTATTTCCCCACAAATTATTTGAATTGATGAAAATGAGAATAAATTAATTACTGAAAGTACTGCATGAAATCGGGATCAGAAGTGAAATTATATTAATTCAAAACTCCACGTGGTTTAATTTGGAAAAAATGATCCACTGGATGTAACTTCAGGTATGAATAAAATGATGTGTGAATCACCTGACGCCACAGGCCGGGACCGGGCCCCACCCACCATGGCGGTTCCCCGGCAACCGACAGCGAGGTGGGAGGGGGGGAGTCAACGCAAACGCCAGCTCTGCAAACAGAAGCTCCGAAACTCCGCTATAAATCTTAGAAATAAACTGCAAGTCCTCCAAATGGAGTATAATACACGATGGAGGACAATATCAATATTATCGAACGTTCTTTTTTCGATTTTTCAGGTGTTCGGAGGCGTCGTCTCGGGTGGCGGCTCTCAACCGAAATCAACACTCGGTCAGAATCATCGGTTGGGGAGAAACGACGGAATTCGGTCGACGAGAAAAATACTGGGTAAAATTTCCATTACTACTTCCCATATCGATTTTCCACTGTATTTTCCACTTTAATGTTAGAAAACTGGGGAACGATCCTGAATCGTGTGTTCCTTTGACAACTCAAAATCAAGGTTTGAGACCAAGTGTCGAAGGAAAGTAATTTTACAGGGAAGTAGTGTGACGATAGTGGTTGGGTTGCTGGGTTAGTGTGGTTTTTGGGTTGCTGGGTTAGGGTAATAGAGGGTGTTTTTATCTCCTCGGAGCCCTTCTTATCCCTACCCAAGTCAAGGTCATGCGTCCCCGTCGCGCAACCTGGGCCCCCTGGGATGGACAGAGGTGGTCCTATTAGGTTTCCATGGTGAACCCCTCTTGAAATTCCAGGGGTGGCTGAATGACCATCTGGCGAATAGGGAGGACCCCTGTCAACGGGTTCCCTGACCCTTCATTTTAAGCGCCCCTCGTTATGGAGACAGGAAACAATCAGCCTCATACCCCCGCCTGCCCATTGGCACGCCAGGTTCTAGGGGAGGCGCCCCAGGCAGGGGCATCGGCCATCCTCACCTTCCTCCTCTTCCTCATCATCCCTACCCTCTTCCTCTTCCACTGCCTCTTTGAACCACCAGTGTGCCCATTGTGAGCGAGCTTTCACTACCAGGTCTGGCCTTGGTCTCCACGTCAGACGGAAGCATCCTGTTGCTGCTAATGCTGCTATTGATATTGAACGAGTACAGCACAGGTATGCTTCCGAGGAATTGCGCAGGATGGCGGCAGATGAGGTGGTGGCTGTGCGTGATGGGGTACACAATATCAATGTTTATTTAAGCGAACGTTTTCCCATGCGCACAGTCATTGCCATCAAGAACATCCGCCTGAAGCCCCACTATAAGCATCTTGTCCAGGAAGCGATCCTGGCAAATAGCAGTGGGGCTTCTCCCGCATCTCCTATTGCTGACGTGGAGCAGCGGCCTGCCATTCAGTATCCCTCCCCCGGGACCTCTGGTCTTCTTGCCGATCTGAAGACCGAAGTTTTGAGGAAAGTATTGAGAGAGGAACATAATAGAGGGAAGAAGTGTCAAAGGAAAGTGGTAAGGAAAGCCTTCTTCCCTCTTCTAGGTGAGACGATGTTCTACGAGTATGATCCTACTACAGGAAGAGTAAGGGTAATGAGAACCCATTCCCCATTACCACCATTCAATCAGTAAGTTGAATCCATCCTCCAATTCATAAGGGACCATCCTCCAATTCATAGGGGACCATTGCCAAATTCCTTGGGGACTAACCTCCCTATTCATAAGGGACCATCCTACAATTCATAGGGGACCATTGCCAAATTCCTTGGGGACTACTCTCCCAATTCATGGGGGCAGTCCCACCATCCTAATCGTTGGGGACCATCCTCCCAAATGATAGGGGACTGCCCCTAAGAATTGAGAGAGTAGTCCCCGAGGAATTTGGGAATGGTCCCCTATGAATTGGAGGATTGGCCCCAACGATTAGGATGTTGGGATGGTCCCTTATGAATTAGGAGATTAGTCCCCAAGGAATTTGGCAATGGTTCCCTATGAATTGTAGGATGGTCCCTTATGAATTGGGAGGTTAGTCCCCAAGGAATTTGGTAATGGTCCCTTATGAATTGTAGGATGGTCCCCAACGATTGCGATGGTGGGACTGCCCCTATGAATTGTAGGATGGTCCCTTATGAATTGGGAGGTTAGTCCCCAAGGAATTTGGGAATTGTCCCCTATGAATTGGAGGATGGTCCCCGATGAATTGGATGGTGGGATGGCCCCTATGAGTTGGGAGGGTGGTCCCCTATGAATGAGGAATTTCACCGATTTCTGTTTGCATTTTTCCTGAATAGTTAATGGCGTGGGATAGATAAAAATCGGGCTGATTTCGGAAAATAAGTCTCCTGTTATTTTTGGGAGACAATCAAATTTTTTAATTTCAAAACTAACCGGGAAAACAGACGTGCAGCGGGAACGCTCGCTGATTGGGCTGTTAGGATCGCCGTCTCCTCCCAGTGTTGCCCATTGGGACGACGAAATCGTGTTTTCTAAGAGAAAAGTTATCAAACAAAAACAGAGGAAACCTAATTTTCCCCATCTCGCTTTTTCTATTTTTTTCTTCAGTTTTTCGATTTCGGACTTTACTGTTTCATGAAATTTTGCATCTGGGGACTATAGATTTCTCGATCTCAGCGCTTCAAGCGGCCATAAATGAACTATTCCAGGATGACGTCATTTTCCCGTTTTTTTTTTAAACATTCGTATTTTCTACACTGTTTTGTTTATTCGTAAATTAGGAAGTTCGGGCTGAAAGTTTGCCTTAGGGGGTTTTTAGAGGTGCTGAATCCGATTTTGGGGTCAAAAATAGGAAATTCCGACATGGTGAAATTCCTCATTGGAGGATGGTCCCCAACGATTAGGATGGTCCCTTAAGAATTGGGAGGTTAGTCCCCAAGGAATTTGGGAATGGTCCCCTATGAATTGGAGGATGGTCCCCGATGAATTGGATGGTGGGATGGCCCCTATGAGTTGGGAGGGTGGTCCCCGAAGAATTTGGGAATGGTCCCCTATGAATTGGAGGATGATCCCCAACGATTAGGATGGTCCCTTAAGAATTGGGAGGTTAGTCCCCAAGGAATTTGGGAATGGTCCCCTATGAATTGGAGGATGGTCCCCAACGATTAGGATGGTGGGATGGGAGATTTTAAATGTAGATAGTTTTTTATTGTTTTTTGTGATTTGTATTTGCAGATTGCCGTCAACTCCTGGGGTCGCGAATGGGGTGAAAACGGCTACTTCAGAATCCTCCGAGGGACCGACGAGTGCGGGATTGAAACTTTCGTTCTCGCGATGACCATCAACTCGACGCCGGCCGCCGACCCGTACAGATTCGCCTACAACACGACGTCGTTCGCCAACTAGCGCCCCCTGTGAAGGCATTTTCTCACTGAAGAGATCAGAAAACTACTTGCGAAGGCGTCGTGAATTACAATCGTGAACAATATGTCTGTCCGTTCGGAGGAGCAGTCCCGAACCAGTTCAGGAGGGGGGTAGAGGATCCTGGACTCCTCCACACAGGCGAAAATGGCGTCCAGTTCTGAACCGTTCAGAACTGCTTCTCCGAACGAACCTTTCGTAAACCGTACAGTTCTGATGGGAATTTTCAGTACCAGCCTACCGTCAGGTTATAAAATCAACAAAAATCCAATCACAAATATCAAAAATTAGCATTAATATATCAATTCATTGCTATGGAAGGTAACAAAGCGCTTTTGAGGCGTATTAGCCAAAATTACCTTTTGGGTGCCTTCTAACTGTATTGAACCGCTATTAGTTTGTGATAAGTAGGGAAATGGCGCCTGAATCACAACACCCACAGCGAGAGGAGGGCTTCAGTTCATATCTACGGATGGTAACAAAGCGCTTTTGAGGCGTATTACCAAAAATTGCCTTTCAAATGCATTCTAACATTCAAGCACCTCCCTCACTAATCTGCTATAAAAAAAAAATCGTTAAAAATCTTCCCTATCGCCTATCTGGTGGTAAGGAAAGTAATCAACTCCTTTAACATACCTGATGTGCTGGTTGCTCTGTAGCTGAAGCAACTAAAACGTGGGACATTACATTAAAGCGATGGTAAACACGTTGTTTTTACTTTCCTTACCACCCTAAGAGTAGTAGGAAAGACGTATTTTCTCTTACGATGAGTTAAATTTGTAAAAAAAAAAAAAAGTTATTTAAATTCGTGTAAGGTATAAAATTCGTAATTGCAGCACTTCGGGCGCCATTTGCTAGCTCTCGTCACTCCGGCTGGTGCTATTCACTACTACCCTCATGCGAAAATGAGTTCATCGCTAAACATCGACCACAATTGTAACTCACGACGACCTTTGTCAAATCTCTTCATCCTTACGAGGCCTCGCGAATTCCTCGTTGTCGCGTTGTCACAACCGCCGAGACGCCTCGTTCGGCCACATTTGTACACAAAACCAACTAACCCCCCCCCCCCTCCTCCACCAAAAAAATGTTCCCTGTATTTAACTGTATATTATAAATAAAAAAATGTACCTACTTACTTTTACCTGTTATGTGTTGTTAGTATTGTTTTTTTATAGTTTAAGTCAATTTATATCGTTCGCGACAGTTTGTCACCATCTTTGTCTTTAACTGCCATCTTTGTTTTCATCCGCCTTCTTTTTTCAACTGCCATCTTTGTTTCCAACTGCCATCTTTCTTTTCAACTGCCATATTTGTTTTTAACCGCCATCTTTGTTTTCAACTGCCACCTTTCTTCTGAACCGCCATCTTTCTCTTCAACCGCCATCTTTGTTTTCAACCGCCATCTTTCTTTTCAACCGCCACCTTTATTTTGAACTGCCATCTTTCTCTTCAACCGCCATCTTTGTTTTCAACCGCCATCTTTGTTTATAACTGCCATTCTTACCTGTACTATTCGGGATGTACCTTGATTATGTACCTAACTACATACTTTCCTCACCTTTTTTTCGTAGTGGAAGACCAAAACACTGCCAAGGCTCTAGGTAGATGAAAACGCTCATCGATACATTCAAGTTAATTTTTGCCTCCCGTTTGTATTTTGTGTGAACTTAAATTACCGTTTAGTTTATTTCCTTTAAGGCTTGAACGTAAATTAAAAAAATATTAAATACCTACTTATTTAATAAGATGAGCTTTGTATAATACTTTGTATAATAAATGTTTTTGTTTAAATAAAAATATTTGAATTGAGCATCAATTTATTGATTTGATATGGAAAAATGAATAAATCCACGGAGGTTACACAATGACCATGGAGGCTACATGATGAATCCAAGGAGGTTACACAATGACCACAGAGGTTACATGATGAATCCAAGGAGGTTACACAATGACCATGGAGGCTACTTGATGAATCCATGGAGGTTACACAATGACCACGGAGGTTACATGATGAATCCACGGAGGTCACACCATGACCACGGAGGTTACATGATGAATCCAAGGAGGTTACACAATGACCATGGAGGCTACATGATGAATCCAAGGAGGTTACACAATGACCACGGAGGTTACATAATCAATCCATGGAGATTACATGATGACCATGGAGGTTACACAATGACCATGGAGGTTACATGATGAATCCACAGAGGTTACACAATGACCACGGTGGTTACATAATCAATCCATGAAGATTACATGATGACTACGGAGGTTACATGATGAATCCACGGAGGTCACACCATGACCACGGAGGTCACACCATGACCACAGAGGTCACACCATGACCACGGAGGTTACATAATCAATCCATGGAGATTACATGATGACCATGGAGGTTACATAATCAATCCATGGAGATTACATGATGACCACGGAGGTTACATGATGAATCCACGGAGGTCACACCATGACCACGGAGGTTACATAATCAATCCATGGAGGTTACATGATGAATCCACAGAGGTTACACAATGACCATGGAGGCTACATGATGAATCCACGGAGTTTACACAATGACCATGGAGGTTACATGATGAATCCACAGAGGTTACACAATGACCATGGAGGCTACATGATGAATCCACGGAGTTTACACAATGACCACGGAGGTTACATGATGAATCCACGGAGGTCACACCATGACCACGGAGGTTACATAATCAATCCATGGAGATTACATGATGACCATGGAGGTTACACAATGACCATGGAGGTTACATGATGAATCCACAGAGGTTACACAATGACCACGGAGGTTACATAATCAATCCATGAAGATTACATGATGACTACGGAGGTTACATGATGAATCCACGGAGGTCACACCATGACCACGGAGGTCACACCATGACCACAGAGGTCACACCATGACCACGGAGGTTACATAATCAATCCATGGAGATTACATGATGACCATGGAGGTTACATGATGAATCCACAGAGGTTACACAATGACCACGGAGGTTACATAATCAATCCATGAAGATTACATGATGATCACGGAGGTTACATGATGAATCCACAGAGGTCACACCATGACCACGGAGGTTACATAATCAATCCATGGAGATTACATGATGACCATGGAGGTTACACAATGACCATGGAGGCTACATGATGAATCCACGGAGTTTACACAATGACCACGGAGGTTACATGATGAATCCACAGAGGTTACACAATGACCATGGAGGTTACGTGATGAATCCACGGAGGTTACACAATGACCACGGAGGTTACATGATGAATCCACGGAGGTTACAAAATCAATCCATGGAGGTAACACTAATACCACAGAGGTTACACAATGACCACGGAAGTTACATTATGAATCCACATAGGTTACACCATGGAGGTTACTCCGCATCCTGTTCACTTAATGTTTACTGCTGGTCTCATTCGATTTCATGGTAGGAAATTCACTGCAATAACTGTTTTACAAGACTTGTCACCTCGACCATCAACCCACGGAGGTTACACCATGGAGGTTACTCTGCTACCTGGTCACCTTATGTTTACTGCTGGTCTCATTCGATTTCACGATAGGAAATTCACTGCAATAACTGTTTTACAAGACTCGTCACGAGCCCTCTATCGCATAGAGACGTCACAAAACCACTTAAAGAGGAGGTAACTGTCAGGTTATCTTTGGCGACAAATATGAAGGGAGTAGAAATGACGTTACAACGGAATTCAAGGACTATAATTTATTGTACTTACAACAAAACGTTGGTAATTAAAATTCTTTACATACAAATCTTCAATCGTTGGATTTTCGAAATCGGGACAAGGAAGTGGATTGCGGGGGCGCCATTCGATTTTCCGGACTTCGAAAAGAAAGAAACAAAATCCTGATCCTGCAAACAAAATGGAAAATTCGTTTATGCGTTGAAATAGTAGGGCCTCGGCTTACGGCTCAGAGTCCTTTAGCTACGATTCTAGAAACACGGAACATACTTTAGCTGGGCATTTCGATGGAGTGGGGATGGGGTGGATGGGTGGAATATTATTCCACCCATCCACCCCATCCCCAGTAGAGCAAGATATTTGTAGAGCAAGATAGTTAGAGATCGATCATATTATGATCTATCTCTAACTATCTTGCTCTTCAAGGATTTCTCGACAGACGCACAGACAGACTCGGAACCGAAATTGTCCAGGAAGGCCTAACACGCAAAATACGAGTGGGAATTACGATTTTGGAGAACCTTAAAAATCGAATAAAAATTTGGCCGTCCGTCCGCCCTACTTTCCTTACCAAGGACCAATTTTGATGAAA
The DNA here is from genome assembly GCA_009739505.2 of Apolygus lucorum. Classification (NCBI taxonomy): domain Eukaryota; kingdom Metazoa; phylum Arthropoda; class Insecta; order Hemiptera; family Miridae; genus Apolygus; species Apolygus lucorum. The sequence goes on from CM019175.2 coordinate 11,047,737, forward strand.
TTTGGTATGTAGGCTCCATTTGTGGTCTAGTTGTGCCACGAAGATTTTGGTTGACGTAAGTCACTTCTAAGGGGTGAAAAATGAATTTTGAAATTTTGAAAACGCCCTAACTCAAAATTTTGATATAAAGGTATTGTTTTTCCATCAATTTAAGATAGTATAGAATTTTTAGAATTTTTTGAGACCACGCGGAGCCCTGTAGGACAAATCGTTCGCTCCCTACGAGGATTTAAGGGTTGGACGTACGATAAATCAGAAACACGAGTGTGAATCGCAAAAGAGGCCTAATCCCCGTTCAAATGTCAGCTGACCGAAAGTCGATCGATGTTTTTCTTCAAGTTGGTTGGTGGTGACGATGGCAAAGCCGTGTTCTTTGCAGACGAGTGATCTATATAGGAAATAAAAAAAACCTTTGTGTATGTATTATATTAGGGCGAAATTATTAAAAAGACGTGACTTGCAAAGAACGATTCGCACAACTAACTTTATTTATAAACTCTAATCAGAGAGATAACCTGGAGCAGGCAGTGTAAACAACTGCGCTCTCTATTGTTGTATTTACGGACTGATTAATATCACATCCTCCCCTTAAGTGAATGTTAACAAAACAAAATAGTAATCTTCATTAAAATAAAATCATATCATCGAATCGTATAAATTCAAAACAAAATTAAACATCACTGAACCATAAACAAAATTTTACTAGGCTTTTAGCAATTACTATAATCATTCAATTTTGAACCAATTGGGCTGTTTCACCAGTCGACCACTTCGGGTTATAACCTCAGAAGACGAAGCTTTAGGTGGCGATGTAGGCTTTGCTGCTGGAGGACCAAGAGATGATCTCTTAGAGGGTGGTGAAGTCTCTACTTTAGATGGAGAGGTTTCACCTTGAGGTTCTGCTTGAACGGTAGTTGTTGGAGTCCAGGTATTTTCTTCCAACTTCCGTTCACGAATGTGGATAGAGTTTCTGCGGAGTTCTTGTCCAGAATTATCTCGCACAATGTAGGATCTTGGATCAGGGAGCGCTTTGGAGATCCAACCTTCCTTCCAGACACTCGAATTCTTGGCCTGAACGTAAATTGGTTGATTGGGAGTGAAGATTTTTTCTTTCCCAGCTGACGAGTCGTAGTACTCTTTCGAGCGAGCCTTCAGGTCTTCCATTCTCAACTTCACACTTTCATCAGGCAAATTGGGAAGGAGTAGTTCAAGAGCTGTAGGAACTTTAGTTCGAATTAGTCGGCCCATGAGCAGTTGACTGGGACTGTAGTCCAATCCAGTTAGAGGTGTTGCCCTATATTCCAGTAAAGCGAGGTTCAGATCAGTGTTTGACGCAATTGATTTCTTGATCAGTTTTTTGGCGATGCAAATACCCTTTTCAGAGAGTCCATTTGATCTCGGGTAATGCGAACTTGATGTCTTGATTGTGAAACCCCAGGAGTTTGCAAACCTTTTCATTTCTGCACTAGCAAACGGGTTGTTGTCACATCGGATTTGCTCGGGAATACCAAAAGTACTGAAAAGTATTTTCAATTTATTGACGATCTCACCGGCAGTCTTCGTTTTCAATGGGATGATTTCCAGCCACCTCGAATAATAGTCCTCAACGGCCAGGAATGTATAGTTTTTATATTCACCGATATCCATACCTAGGCGTTGAAATGGATACACCGGAACAGATGACGATATAAGAGGCTCCTTTTGGTTATTGTCTTGGAACATTTGGCAGATAGAGCATCTGCCTACGAAGTCGGCTATTTCCGAAGACATGCGAGGCCAATACATAATTTTGCGCATCCGAGAGACAGTTTTGTTAATACCCAAGTGCGCCAAAGAATGAGTTTTGTCAATCATCCTCGTCCTTAGTTGTTCTGGAATTATGATTCGGGCATTATAAAAAATTAGACCATCTTTCTCTAACAAGTCAAGTCGCAAATCGTGAAAAATTTTCATATCTGGAGACAAAAGTTTCCTTTTTACTCCCCTCCATCCATTATTAATTAAGTCTTTTAAGCGCGAACACATTGGGTCTGCGTCAGTTGCACGCTTGAGTGAGTCCAATTCTTCCACTGGTATCGGTAGGTACTCCTCAAGTGATACTGCATGAACGATTTCAGACATATCCACATCCTCAGGTCCTATGTCTGGAAGATGAGCCCTAGAGAACATGTCCGCTATATACATTTGCGATCCAGGTATAAATTTGAGAGTGAAATCGTACTTGAGTATTTTGAGTTGCATCCGTTGCAAACGAGCTGAATTCTTATGAAGCTCGTTTTTTACGACTTTTAAAAGTGGCTTATGGTCCGTGTGAATGGTAACATTGCTGTGTCCATAAATGAAGTTATGAAAACGGTTCACGGCAAAGCACAGGGAGAGCATTTCTTTCTCAATTTGGCTGTAATTAGCTTCAGCACTGTTGAGGCTTCTTGAAGCAAAAGCAACGGGCTGCCCATTTTGCAATAAGCAACATCCGAGACCGTGACAACTCGCGTCGCACTGGATGACAACATCCTGTGTCGGATCAAAAATCTTTAGAGTGGGAGAGTTTGTCACCAACGTTTTGATTTTGTCGAAAGCTTGCTGGTGTTTTGACGTCCAGTCAAACGAACTACTCTTCTTCAACAATTCTCTCAAAGGGGCCGTGATTTGTGAGTAAGCCGGAATAAATTTATTTATAAAATTTACTGCTCCGAGAAAACTTTGTAGTTCCTTGACGCTCGTAGGATTTTCAATTTTATTAATACCTACTATTTTTGAAGGGTCTGGACGTATTCCATTAGGTGTGAAAATTAGACCCATATAGCGCACTTCATCAGTTTTATATTGTAGCTTCGATTTATTGAATTTTACATTATTTAGTCGGGCTCTTTGTAAAACAGCATTTAAATTTTGATCGTGTTCCACTTCTGTCGATCCTGTGACAATTATGTCATCAAATAACACTTGAACACCTCTCAAGTCACCGAATATTTTCGAATTCTCTCTGTGAAAAATCTCGGGAAAGCTTGAGAGACCATAGGGCATTCTTTTGTAAGAAAATCTTCCAAATGGTGTTATCATAGTGCATAACTTTTGTGATGCTTTATGGAGTTCAAATTGGTGGAAGCCCTCTTTCATGTCGAGAACGGTGAAGAACTTCTTTCCGCCCAAATTTGACGTTAACTCTTCTGGAGTTGGGATACTAAAATGCTCACGCATCAGGTATTTATTAAGAGGAATAGGATTGAGACAGAGATGAACTGCTCCGTTTTTCTTCTCGACAATCACTATATCGTGTACCCACTCCGTCGGTTCATCCACCTTTTCGATTATGTCCAATTTTATGAGTCGATCCAGTTCAATTTTCAATTTATTTCTTAAAATGTCGGGCAAGCGTCTTGCGGAGCGAACGACTGGAACGGCGTCGTCGCTTAATTTTAACTTCACTTTGAACGGAAGCTTCCCTAATCCTGTGAACAAATCCTCATTTGTTATTATGAATTTGCGTTTATTATCATCAATACTGGAAATCCCAGACTCTAGTTTTTCTTCCATTTTTACAAAAGTTTCAAATTTTCGGTTAGTTATTTTTACCGAATCCGCCGGTTGCTCATTCTGAACCACATTTTCTTTTATCTCGTAAATTCGCTGTAAGAGATCGAATTTAACGCATGACGTTCCTCCGAAAATAGGTGTCGCGTCATAATCAACAATGACAAAATCAAAATTCGCGTTTTTATTTTTATAAGCGCAATTAAGATTTGCTTCACCGATTGGTTTAGTTGTAAACCCGCCATACGATTTTAGTTTGATGCCAGTTTTATTTATTTTAGAAGTACTTTTCACTTCATTAAAAATTTTCAGTGGCAGAATGTTTACGTCACTAGCAGTGTCGAGTTTAAATTTCACAGGTAGGCCATTGATAGCGATTGACTCTCGCCATGGGTCCTTTCCAATATTACTGGACTTCTTCTAGTTCATTGACTCGTTTTTTATTTTTGCGTTGGAAGCAGCCAATTTTAAAATGATTCAGGCGGCCACACAAGTTACATTCTTGTCCATACGCCGGGCATGATTGTGGTTTGTGCTTGGACCCACATTTTTTACAATTATAAGATTCAACTTTTGTTCGAGACATGCGTTTTTTAGGATTATTTTTGGAGTAAGATTTCTTTAAAGCACTTACTTCAGAATTAATAGGCTTATCAAAGTTGGATATCTCACGTTTGTAATTCTTTCCCATCTCGCCAGCTCTACAAAGAGTGGCGACTTCCTCTAAAGTCAGTGTTTTCCGCTCTTTTAGTAGGCATTGTTGAACATCGGAGTCATTAATATGAGCCACAATATGATCAATGATCATACGATCAGCGTACGATGTTTTGCACTCCGCATTACCACAAACAAATGAACACTTACTGGCTTGGGTTCTCAATTCCGTGAGATACTTTTCAAAACTTTCTCCTTCCATGTGACAGATTTTATTAAATTTGAATGTCTCTATGGCTAGATTCACTGCTGGTGTACAATATTCATCGAACTTTTGCAGCGTCTTTACGAGAGTTTGTTGATCTTCACTGGGAAAGGTTTCAAATATTTCAACTGCGTCCTCCCCCATATGGCTCAACAACAAGGCAATTTTTAATCCTTCGTCGTTTCCTTTATCCTTTCCAGTGGCTTTCATGTTTAAGTTGAACATGTTTTTCCATTTAGGCCATCTTACGGAAATAGTATTGTCGAAGACAAACGACGAGATCTTGAAAAGCGGACCAACATTCGAAGTCGCAGGTGGTGCGATCGCCGGGGCCGCACTTGCCATTCTCGTACCTACCTATTAGCGGAAAAAGATCGCGAGTGAAAACTTATTACTCTCTAATTACGTATTTTCACAACACTCGATCACAATTTTACCTGACACCATGTATTATATTAGGGCGAAATTATTAAAAAGACGTGGCTTGCAAAGAACGATTCGCACAACTAACTTTATTTATAAACTCTAATCAGAGAGATAACCTGGAGCAGGCAGTGTAAACAACTGCGCTCTCTATTGTTGTATTTACGGACTGATTAATATCACAGTGTAATAATTTGCAGCGGTTTTTTTTTGACATTCTATGTCTTTACTATGGCACATAAATGAGAAATCGTCACGAGGGGAGCGTTGCGAAGGGGAAATATGAAGGGGAAAGGGCATAAAATGTCTCTCCTGGTTGCGTACTTGTACGAAAGCTGTAGCCACCGATCGGGAGGAGCAGTGGGCGGGAGGAGCAAGGGGTGGGAGGAGCAGGGGGCGGGTGGAGCAGGGGGCGGGTGGAGCAGGGGGCGGGAGGAGCAGGGGGCGGGTTCTACAGGGTGTAACGGTTAAGGTCGTACCACCGGCCAGGGTTCGATTCTACAACTAATTTGTGACTTTTTTTGTCTCCTGACTTTTTTTTCTTAACCCCCTTAAAATCGGACTTTTTCCACTTTTAAGATTTTTTTCGTGTTGTCGACCTTACGCCATTAAAACAGCCATAAATCCCTTGTTTTTCAATCAAAATTCAAATTAAATTATACATTTTGAAAGAACGTTAAATTCTCTATCTCCATAGTGTTAAATAAAACTTTTTAAAGAAAACTAAAATGTTGAAAAAAGGGCACAAATAGTAAAATCTCGAAAATCTCGGAAATTTTTCGTTTTTTCAAACGTTTGTAACACTAACTGAAACTGCCGGTTAAGTTCACACTGTAACTTCAAAAGTTGGCCCAAAATCTCAGCTTTCCAACGGTATGGTCATAAAATTGTTTACAGTAGACTGATGGTGTAAAATCCTCGTTCCCGTGCCAAAAACCGTGGATCTTCCAGTGTAAATCGACGTTTCGCGAAAATCAGCATTTTTACCCTAAAATGAGTTAGGCAGCCATCTTTTCGTACTTTGTCTCACTGAGTCAAATGATGACACAAGACTTATCGAAAAAGCAGTCACTGATATCTTGTCCAATTCACTTTTCGAAAATTGTCTTTATTTCTGTTAATTTGTATGCCAATTTTTGTTATTACTAGATCGGCAAGTTAAACGTTACTACCGTTGACAATAAGGTCGAAGGTATGTTTTTAAACATTTTTTTGAACATTAAACATGTTTTTAAACAAGCAAGTAATCAAACCACCCTGTTCATAATAACACTAGGTTCCGAACATCAGATTAATTATCTGATAAGTGATCAGTTCGTGACCTGCCTACACATCTACTTGTATCATGGCAACTTTTTCCAATCAAGAGTATGCCGATATGCTGCTGGTTTATGGTTTCAAAAACCAAAACGCCAGTGAAGCTGTACGTGAATACCAGCGGCGGTTCCCACACAGGCGCGTAGCCTCCAAAAACGTGTTTTCAAGGGTATGTAACCGGCTGACTCAGCTGTTCATGTTTTGTGTTCTGTGCAAAGGGGATTTATGTCAAATCGCTCACCAGATTTCAACTGTAAGTATTGAATCCTTCCTTCAATAATAATTGTGTCTTCCATCTACTTGAAAGGCTTATCCCATTCATACAGAAAATGAGATTGGTTTTGTTTGTTATTGATATCTTCCAGTTTTATGAACTGCTGCTGCAGCTTCTGCTGCAGCTATTTTGTTTTATACAGGTTATTATGAACAGGGTGGTTTGATTACTTGCGATGATGGGAGGAGGATGGACATTAAAAACATACCTTTGACCTTATTGTCAACGGTAGTAACGTATAACTTGACCGATCTAGTAATAAAAAAAATTGTTAAACAAATTAACAGAAATTAAGACAATTTTCGATAAGTCTTGTGTCATCATTAGACTCAGTGAGACAAAGTACGAAAAGATGGCTGCCTAACTCATTTTAGGGTAAAAATGCTGATTTTCGCGAAACGTCGATTTACACTGGAAGATCCACGGTTTTTGGCACGGGAACGAGGATTTTACACCATCAGTCTACTGTAAACAATTTTATGACCATACCGTTGGAAAGCTGAGATTTTGGGCCAACTTTTGGAGTTACAGTGTGAACTTAACCGGCAGTTTCAGTTAGTGTCACAAACGTTTGAAAAAACGAAAAATTTCCGAGATTTTACTACTTGTGCCCTTTTTTCAACATTTTAGTCTTCTTTAAAAAGTTTTATTTAACACTAGGGAGATAGAGAATTTAACGCTCTTTCCAACGGTATAATTACCTTTGAATTTTGATTGGAAAACAAGAGATTTATGGCTGTTTTAATGGCGTAAGGTCGACAATACGAAAAAAATCGTAAAAGTGGAAAAAGTCCGATTTTAAGGGGGTTAAGAAAAAAAAGTCACGAGACAAAAAAAGTCACAAATTAGTTGTAGAATCGAACCCTGGCCGGTTGAACGACCTTAACCGTTACACCCTGTATATAGATCACTCGTCTACAAAATCACCAACCATCCAATATGAAGAAGAAAAAAAATCAAAGAAAAAAAAAATCAAAATCACCAACCATCGATTTTTCAAGTTTTTATCATTTCAAAGTATTCAAAAATCTGAATTTTGAGAAATTATTATTACATTTATTTATGTTTTAGTTTATTTAAAACCCTGGAAAAATACGAAAATTGGCTATGGAAAACCTGGAAAAGTCAGGGAATTTTTTTTTCGGGGAGTCACCGGATACCCTGATAAGGTAAACAGAATTCAGAGTGGACAGCTGAGGAGAAACTTGAGTGGGCTGTGCGGGTTAGCATTTACTAGCTGCAGGAGTTCCCTTATGAACAGGTTTCAGCAAGTTTTCGAGAAATGAGTGCCCCGCGTGTCTTCGCGTGAGGTTTCCGAGGTGGTTAATCCAAGGCTAAAGCATGTTCCACGTATCTGATTTAGAGAAACTCCCTCACCTTCGTCGCTCTCATAGGAGACCCTCCATTTCGCGCATGAACTGCGAATAAGCGTCGTCTTTGGTCGCCTGCGGCTTCGGAGCTTCGACCTTCCTCTCGGACTCCGCCCTTCGACTCTGACTCCGCCCTTCGGGGACGTCCGTTCGCTTGACGCGCAGCGCCGTCGGCACAAACCGCGTCACGTCCGCCGTCAGGTTCCTGAAAAAAAACCACCGAAAGTCCATTTATGCTGTAATGAGTGAATATTCAACGAAACCCTTCAAACTGTGGTTAAGAGAAAATCAAAATATCAACTATTTCCAAATTTAAAATAATTTTTCTTCATTCAAATTTTGGTTCATAATTTTCATTACCGTAAAACCGTCAAACTTTACCCCAAGATTTTCTCCAAAACATTTCCAAATACAATTTCTCCCCAATCGAAATGGGTTAAATTGATTTTTTTAATAAGTGAATTGATCTTCAGGGCTTCCTGAACATTTTGAGTGGTCGAGCTCATTGATCAGATAATCGTAACCCCCCTATTTAATTGTTTAAATGTTGGAGTGCAGTTACCTACGGGTGCGTCTATCTTTACTCCACTCTGAAAAACTTACGGTTATCGCTACAGAAACGGGCAGTGGAGCAATGTTACTAGTCGGGATTGAATTCATTACCCCTGAAATACTTGATAATATCAAGTATTTATAATATTATTATAAAAATATTCTCAAAAATTGAACTTTTTAGCTTGAAAAATACAAGTTATACCTAAGAAAAATATAAATTCCAATGATCATTCATCATTTATTCCAACGAATTTGCTTGAAATGCAATAATATTTCTGGTTAAGAGATCACAATTTCAGTCTTCCAGTATAGACAGACATGTAGGTAATCGAGCAAACCTTTCTCCAAGTAAAGAAATATTAAAGGACAATAAACGATAAACGAATGACTTAACAAAATCACAGAAAAAGTCTGTTTCACATTCGATAACTTTCGAATGAATTGCAATGGTAAATTTCAAAGTTAACCCACGAGTAAATAATATTGTAAATCACAACTTATGATACCAAAGCACGTTTATGTTCACATCATAATGCAGGTGTTCAGTTGTAAAGTTTCGGTAGGGGCGCGTACCAAGCTTTTTCTCATTTCTTCTCCCCATCTCCAACTTCTGACATGATATACACTAGAAACCTTACATTCAACACTGCAAAAATTATAAAACTCAAACATTTTTCGAGATTAAATAAGAAAAATATGAGTGAGGCTACCTTTACCCCAACCTTTATAGTGGAGTAAAGATACCCGGTTTTTGGAGTAAAGTTACCATCAAATTTTTGGTAAACAAAGGCATAACTAAGAAAACATATTTTTGAGAATTTGATTAGTGTATTTTGTTCAGAATAAGATATTGAAAGTGATATGATGAGGACTTGCCTGGTAAATCCACTCCAAACACCTGTTATGGAAGAAATTTTGGAGCACAAGAAACAGGACAAAAACAGCTGAACAGGAAACTATGACGGATAACAGCTGATAACATGGATAAAGGAGCCATCACAAGCCACATCGATTCTCTGGGATGTGGAGAATAACGAAAACACAATAGCTAACTTTTATCTAAGTCCTACCGCGTTTACGTCACAATTGAAGATTCTCACTTTTTGGGGTAAAGTTACCCCTGGTGGGGTAAAGTTTGACGGTTTTACGGTAATAAACCTTTAGAATCGAGCGTGAAAAACTCGATTTTCCCCTTAATCCTTGGAGCCTTGGGCGAAAATACATGGAACATGGAACATGCTTTAGCTGCACTTTTCGGTAGTTAGTCCATTCTGAAAGTTTCAACCCTCTCAAAATTTGATGTTTTACGTTTCAAGGTACGTAGAATCCGAAAATCAAATTTCAAAAACACGGCCCTTCGGGCCTCTCCTTCCTCCTTTTGGCAAAACATCCAAGAAACACGGAACATGCTTTAGCTGTGCGAGTGGAGAAACCTCCCACCCCCCGCGAGTTACACTGGCGCCACCCTGTCTCCATGACACTTTTCAGGTAGTTAGTCCAAGGCTAGAGCATGTTCCATTCTGAAAGTTTCAACCCCCTCAAAGTTTGATGTTTTACGTTTCAAAGTATGTAGAATCCGAAAATCAAATTTCAAAAACACGACCCTTCGGGCCTCTCCTTACTCTCTTGGCAAAACATCCAAGAAACATGGAACATGCTTTAGCTGTGCGAGTGGAGAAACCTCCCACCCCCTGCGCGACACTGGCGCCACTCTGTCTCCATGAAACTTTTCAGGTAGTTAGTCCAAGGCTAAAGCATGTTCCATTCTAAAAGTTTCAACCCTCTCAAAATTTGATGGTTTACGTTTCAAGGTATGTAGAATCCGAAAATCATATTTCAAAAACACGACCCTTCGGGCCTCTCCTTCCTCTTTTTTTTGCAAAAATCCAAGAAACACGAAACATGCTTTAGCTGTGCGAGTGGAGAAACCTCCCAGCCCCCGCGAGTGACACTGGCGCCACCCTGTCTCCATGACACTTTTCACGTAGTTAGTCCAAGGCTAAAGCATGTTCCATACTGAAAATCCAACCATCCGCGAAACATTCCTTGGTTACCATAGGCTCATTTTGATGAAATTTGGTATATGGGCTAAAAAAAACTCTTGATATACTTAAAGGTATCGTTTCGTCTTCAATTCAAGATAGTATTGAATTTTTAGAATCGAATGAGACCACCGAGAGCTCTGTAGGACCAACCGTCCGCTCTTTATGAAGACTTGAGGGTGGAAATTGAAATAATTGGAAGAACATCATATTGGAAAAATGGCGTTATGAAGGAATATTCATTAGCGCCATCTTGAATTCTTCACATTCTACAGCTAAAAACTTCCGTTTTTCTTCAATGGCTGCAATTCGCAAAAATTTTCACTGGGCTGATTTTTTGTGAAAGGATAAATTTCATTTGGAAAAAGTTCAATTTGATTTGGAAAAAGGTTAATTTGGTTTGGAAAAGGATTTATTTGGTTTGGAAAAGGATTAACTTGACTTGGAAAAGGATTTATTTGGTTTGGAAAAGGATTAATTTGGTTTGGAAAAGGATTAACTTGACTTGGAAACGCTGTATTGACGGATAACTCACCTGATCTGAGCCTTGGCCTCGATGGTGGCGCCCTTGGCGCCGTCTTTCCTGATGAGCTGCGGCGCCGCCGAGAGGACGTTGGGCGTCGGGGCGCCGGGGAGCCGCGGCGGCAGAAGGCGCGGAGGGAGACCCGGAGGCGGCCCCGGAGGCAACCTGGAATCCATGGATCATAGCGTTACTTGGATGCTATAAAACAACTCTGCAAATCGTGACGTCATTTTTGTCAAGATCACTACAGACTCTTCAACACAGATGTTTTTCGAAAGAAAAAATTTTAGCCGACTTTTATGAATTTTGCTTCATCATTTTCAATAATGAACCTTTGAAATCGACCAAGACATTTTTTTAACCACCTCAAAATTTGTTGGTTTACGTTTCAAGATATTTAGAACGTCTACCGAAGTCAGTAGAGGGTATAAATCATAACCAAAAGCTTTATTGTTGTAAATGATACGCAAGAACTTCGGAAATTAGTTTTGACATTTTATGTCTTTACTATGGCACATAAATGAAAAATCGTCACGCGGGCATTGTAACGGGGCACTGTCACGCGGGCATTGTAACGGGGCACTGTCACGAGGGGAGCGTCACGCGGAAATTTTCTGATGATTTTCACGTACAACCAATCGTTCCTAGGGAAAACTAACTTCCTCATTTTCCACCCCACAAAAATCGTTCACCACTCATTGGAAAGCTCTCAATTTATTAATCATGGTACACGGTCCCTAATATGAATGCACCTGTACGGAAAGCTGAATTATGCGCATGAATTATGCGCACTCACATACGAGTATGATGTGAGCAACAAATGAGATGTCAACATGATCGTGAGAGGAAAATAGGTATCTTCATCCAACAGCGTTACGGAGGCAGGGCAATGGAGAATGCTGAAGGCGCCTGAGTGGTCACTGATCAGCTGAGTGAGCTCCAAGGCCATTTCCTCTCCTGTTGAACGCAGGAAGCTGACATTTGAGAGGCAGGGTCAATGGAGAATGCTGAAGGCGCCTGAGTGGTCACTGATCAGCTGAGTGAGCTCCAAGGCCATTTCCTCTCCTGTTGAACGTAGGAAGCTGACATTTGAGAGGCAGGGTCAATGGAGAATGCTGAAGGCGCCTGAGTGGTCACTGATCAGCTGAGTGAGCTCCAAGGCCATTTCCTCTCCTGTTGAACGTAGGAAGCTGACATTTGAGAGGCAGGGTCAATGGAGAATGCTGAAGGCGCCTGAGTGGTCACTGATCAGCTGAGTGAGCTCCAAGGCCATTTCCTCTCCTGTTGAACGTAGGAAGCTGACATTTGAGAGGCAGGGTCAATGGAGAATGCTGAAGGCACCTGATTGTGCACTGATCACCTGAGTGAGCTCCAAAGCCTTTTTCTCTCCGGTTGAACGCAGGAAGCTACATTCGATTCATTTAAATTGCCCTATCGTATTACGTAAAACATTCCGTTGTGCGTGGCCAACAAGCTGCGGCATGAGCGTGATTGTTTAAATGAATGTTTACGTACATTACATCGCAACCATCAACGAGCACAATCAAATTTCCACAAACAAAAGTACAATACGAGGTTTTATATGAAGGGGAAAGGGGGCGCAAAGACATAAAATGTCTCTCGTGGTTGCGTACTCGTACGAAAGCTGTATCCACCGTTTGTGTTTTTTATATACAGATCACTCGTCTGCAAAGAACACGGTTTTGCCATTGTTACTACCTGCCTATACTTTTGCCTTTTTCTGATTTTTCCTTTCCTGAAAAATCTTTAAAAAATGAGATACGCCACTCTTATTTGACCACGACGATATGTAATAATTACATTATCACATATTTAAATTGATAATTATTATCAATTTACTCACCCAGAGGGAGGATTTTTGCAAAGATCCTACCCTATAAGACGGGCCAAGCTTAACGTCTGGTAGGAAATCGAGCTAAAAAACCCTTTATGAATTTTTGTTCTTGTAAAAATTGTACAAAATGGAGCCAATAAACTATCTATCTATGTAAAAAGAGTTTAATTCTACGATACCTTATTCCAAGGAGGCGAGGAGGAAGTCCTGGCGGCGGGCCGGGCGGTCGCATCAACAACCCGCCGAGAGGCGGCGGCATCGGGGGAGCCAAAGGTGGCATCCCCGGTGGCGGAGGAACCGGCCCAAAGGCCTCGCGGTCCATCGGTTTGCCCACCATTTCTAACAGCTTCGTCGTCATGTCTTTCATGGAAGGTTCTTCGCCTTCCGAATCGCTGTCGGCGAATCTGAAAAGAAAAAAAAATCGACCCCGAAAAGTAAATTTTGGATGTTGAGGTCAAAACACATCGGGGACAGGCCATCTTCAGCAAACAATAGGTTGGTTTGCACGAGCGGACGTGGGACCACCTCATCAATAGCTGCCAGTTATTTGAGCCGGAGGGAAGTAGGCTCATTTGGAAAGTGATAGTGAGGTGGTGGGGGTAAGTGGTAGTGAGTGGGTAACGTTTGACTGGCTGTGTGTCTGCCTGTCTGTGTATTTGGCTGTGTTTCTGGCTGTGTGTCAGTCTGTGTGTCTGTCTGTGTGTGTGTCTGTCTGTTTTTGTCTGTCTGTGTATCTGTCTGTGTTTCTGGCTATGTGTCTGTGTGTTTGTCTCTTTTTTTCCTCAGCAGCCGGTACACCCTGGATTGTAGATTGTACCTGAATCTGCGAATCAGGATGAGGGGAGCCCAAAAGCACTGAAGCCTGGTGGCTTATTGTGCTTGGACGGTACACCCTGGGCTGAGGGACTTTATTCTACATGCTCCCATTTACATGACATGTATTTCACTATTAAAACTTTTTCAATATGTATCACAGCAAATCGAAGTTCATACTGTTGATGAATGTGGAGAAAGGCTCGAGAAATCTCCCGACCAACACTCGCGCGTTAGGAGGCCACAGCTCACCCGTCAGCATCACTTTCCAAATGAGCCTACTTCGCTCCGGCTCAAACAATTGGCAGCTATTGATGAGGTGGTCCCACGTCTGCTCGGTCACTCCATCACAACCGCTAAAAGGGTCTTCGGCCTGGCGGAAACGAAAGAGCGAGAAAAGATTCCATCCATGGCCAGTTAGTGCCTGGGTCATTTTGCATGATATTTGAAGCTCAGACTTCCTTCTCGCAGAAATACTTGGGTAGATATTCCAAATATGCGGCCCCTTCTGAAAAGCGTCACTTTTCTCGCATCCTCCGGAATATTCTGCTCGCTTATCCAGCTGAGTGCCTCGGCAATGAATTGATAGCCATTGCCGAAGCACTCAGCTGGATCAGCGAGCAGAATATTCCGGAGGATGCGAAAAAAGTGACGCTGTGGACTGACAGCCAAGTGTCCTTGGATTGTCTGTCTGAGCATCTGTCTGTCCATCTATGTGTCTGTCTGTCTGTGTGTCAATGCGTCTGTCTTTCTGTCTGTCTGTGTTTCTGTCTGTCTGTCAGTCTGTTTGTGTGTGTCTGTCTGTGTGTGTGTCTGTCAGTCTGTGTTTCTGTCTGTCTTTTTGTGTTTCTGTCTGTCTGTTTGTCTGGCTGTGTGTCTGTCTGTGTTTCTGGCTGTGTGCCTGTCTGTGTTTATGTCTGTATGTGTGTCTTTCTGTATGTGTGTCTGTCTGTGTTTCTGTCTGTTTGTCTGGCTGCGTGTCTGTCTGTGTTTCAGGCTGTGTGTGTCTGTCTTTTTGTGTTTCTGTCTGTGTGTCTGTCTGAGCGTCTGTATGTCTGTCTATGTGTCTGTCTGTCTATGCATCTGTCTGTGTGTCTGTCTGAGCGTCTGTCTGTCTATCTGGGTGTCTATGCGTCTGTCTTTCAGTCTGTGTGTCTGTATGTCTGTCTATGTGTCTGTCTGTCTATGCATCTGTCTGTGTGTCTGTCTGAGCGTCTGTCTGTCTATCTGGGTGTCTATGCGTCTGTCTTTCAGTCTGTGTGTCTGTCTGAGCGTCTGTATGTCTGTCTATGTGTCTGTCTGTCTATGCGTCTGTCTTTCTGTCTATTTGTCCGGCTGCGTGTCTGTCTGTGTTTCTGGCTGTGTGTCTGTCTATTTGTGTTTCTGTCTGTTTGTTTTTGTTTCTGTCAGTCTGTTTGTGTGTCTGTTTGTTTGGCTGTGTGTCTGTCTGTCTGTCTGTTTGTCTGGCTGTGTGTCTGTCTTCTGTCTGTCATAAAATCCTTGCCACGACCACAACATCTACATTTTTCACCCGATTTAAATCAAAATTTCAGGGGGTTATGTGGGTTGGCGTGTGGATGGTCCCCTACGAGGGTAATGGAAAGTACTTAGAGACTGTAGTTTTTAAATTAGTTAGAATGCATCGGATCTTCTATTCAGTCGGGTTACAGGTAGGAGGAAACTATGTGCCACACCCACTTGGCAGACTTTGACGTGAAAACAAGACTTCAGCTACCTCGGTAGACTTGGAAGCAATAGGTTGAAAGCTAACGAGTGATGTGAAGTACATGGATATTACACGTTGGACAAGAAATTAATATCCATGAATCTGAAGCTTATTGGTTGAAGGGTGTAAGTGGGCAGCTTTAAAATCCTCCAAAACGAACTCCAGTTGAGGAAATTTACAAAAATTTCCTAACGGTCGATTTATAGTTGAAAAATCTATTTCTTGAAATTTTTCATGTTACCTGATAGTACGGATTTTGGACTTCTCTTCGGTCAGATCGCCGTCTTCTTCGTCGCTGCTGAGCTCGGGCGGCGGCCCCGGAGGGACACCGGGCGGCGCTTTATTCCTGTTTGAACACGATTTCCGTTAAAACACCGTAAAAAAAGGTGACATCGAGGGTGGAAAAGTAGAGAGGAAAGTCTCACCTCGGAGGGCTGTAGGCGGATTTCTTACGGAGGATCGACGTCGGCGGGATGAGGAGCGTCATGTCGGGGAGCGGGATCTGCGCTGTGATTCCCAGAGCCAGCATGTTCTCCTGGTTTTCCCTGATTGGCAGAGGGATTTCGTCTACTTGCACCTGAACAAACAAGGACAACGTCATTGAAGTCACCGGAAGCCTTGTATTTTCCAGATTATAATAATTTTTTCGCCTTGAAGATTTCAAAAAGAACTCCATTTGCCTTATTAAAAAACTAAGTGTTTTACTTGTTGCGCGTGGCGGACGGCTTCCGAGTACGTGGCCATCGTACTCCGTCGCTTCTCGTACTCCGCTTCGGCTCGTTTCAGCTCTTCCCACTTCTCCGGGTCTTCTTTGATGTACATTTTGAGTACTCTGCAATACAGAAAAAAGAAACACAAGTGCGTGTAGAGGCTTAGTTTATACATTTTTAGCGTGGAACATGCTTTAGCCTTGACCTAACTGGCATTTGAGTAGGTACTCTGTAATGCAGAAGAAAAAAGGACGAGTACATTTAGGGCTTAGAATATATAATTCTTAGCATGGAACATGCTTTAGCCTTGACCTAACTGGCATTTGAGCACTCTGTAATACAGAAGAAAAAAACACAAGTGCATGTAGAGGCTCAGGATATATAGTTCTTAGCATGGAACATGCTTTAGCCTTGACCTAACTGGCATTTGAGCACTCTGTAATACAGAAGAAAAAAACACAAGCGCATGTAGAGGCTCAGGATATATAATTCTTAGCATGGAACATGCTTTAGCCTTGACCTAACTGGCATTTGAGTACTCTGTAATACAGAAAAAAAAACACAAGTACATGTAGGGCTTAGAATATATATCATTTTTAGCTGGAACATGCTTTAGCCTTGACCTAACTGGCAAAAAGTGTTGCGTTTTTAGGTAACAGTAACTAGGAATGGTATCGAGTCACGAAATTTTGCTTAGTCGTTGATACAGAACTGAGGATCATGTAACGCCGCGTAACCTATGCGTTACTATTAATTATGAGATAACGTTGTAACCTCAATAAACCTATAAAATACCTTCCAATCTGAGGACTAATTTATTAATAGGCTCTCGAAATAGCGGAATAAGTTTGATTGCATTCTTCCAAATAAAAAAATAAAATCAAACAGAATAAGAAAGCGGGGCTAAAGCATGTTCCACGTTTCTTGAATTTTAGCCGTAGGCTCTAAGCCGAAGGGCCGAGTTTTAATCATACTTTAGGAATAAAAGGTAAAATTTTGGAGGAATCTGTGCTACGGCAGCTGCCATTTCCCAAAGACCATCATCTTGGCTTTGAATTAGTTCCAAAACACCTCGCGAGAGCGCGAGCCTGGTAGGAGGCAGCGGAACTTCCTCTTCCTCATTCCACGACACTCACCGGTCCAAAGTCTCTCGAAGTTTTCGCCGCTTGTCCTTCAAAACCTTCTCGTTGAGAGGCGAAGGCTGCAGAACGTTGTACTCCATGTTGTCGATCTTCTCCATTTCTTGAATCAGTTGAAGCGGATCTTTACCTGCAATCCAACCAAACCAATAATTAAGGGTGGAATTCATAATTAAGGTTTGAGTGTGAGTGGGCACTCACACTCATTTAAGTTGAAGGTCAATCTCCACTTACACTTATTTGAGTTGAGGGTCGGCCTCCACTCACACTCATCTAAGTTGAGGGTCAGTCTCTACTCACACTCATCTGAGATGAAGGTCAGCCTACACTCACACTCATCTGAGTTGAGGGTCAGCCTCCACTCACACTCATCTGAGTTGAGGGTCAGCCTCTACTCACACTAATCTAAGTTGAGGGTCAGTCTCCATTCACACTAATCTGAGTTGAGGGTTGGCCTCCACTCACACTTATTTAAGTTGAGGGTAGCCTCTACTCACACACATCTGAGTTGATGGTCAGCCTCTACTCACACTCATCTGAGTTGATGGACAGTCTCCACTCACACACATCTGAGTTGATGGTCAGCCTCTACTCACACACATCTGAGTTGATGGTCAGTCTCCACTTACACTCATCCAAGTGTAGGGTTAGTCTCCTCTCACACTCATCTGAGTTAATGGTCAGTCTCCACTTACACTCATCTGAGTTGATGGTCAGTCTCCACTTACACTCATCCAAGTGTAGGGTTAGTCTCCTCTCACACTCATCTGAGTTGATGGTCAGTCTCCACTTACACTCATCTAAGTTGAGCGTCAGCCTCCACTCACACTCTTCTGAATTGAGGGTCAGCCTCCACTCACACACATCTGAGTTGATGGTCAGTCTCCACTTACACTCATCTAATTGTAGGGTTAGTCTCCACTCACACTCATCTGAGTTGATGGTCAGTCTCTACTTACACTCATCTAAGTGTAGGGTTAGTCTCCGCTCACACTCATCTGAGTTGAAGGTTAGTCTCCACTCACACTCATCTGAGTTGATGGTCAGTCTCCACTTACACTCATCTAAGTGAAGGGTTAGTCCCCGCTCACACTCATCAGAGTTGAAGGTCAGCCTCCACTCACACTCATCTAAGTTGAGGTCAGTCTCCACCCACACTCATCTGAGTTGAAGGTCAGCCTCCACTCAACAGTTCCTATTCACAGATGATCGAGACAGCCTACTTAAGTATGGTGGGTAATCACACTGACCGCTCCCTCAAATCTTGTCTATGAATACTGTTGAGTGCGTCCTTAGAAATTGTACTGAGTGCTCCCTCAGGGCTCCCTCAAATCCTGTCTGTGAATACCAATGAGTGCTTACTGACCCTCATTGACGCACTTGAGGGCGCCCTCAGACTTAAGTATGACAATGAATTCCGCCCTGAAAGGTTACAAGTTGAAACAAAAGAAACATCCACTCGGTAGATACGATGGATACTACATTTTCATGGATACTATATTACTGTGGATGTGTGGATGCTATAAAATTAGCGTGTTTGTATCACCTTTCAGCACGGCGGCTCTGACGAGTTGCCTTTGCCTCTTATTCTTCTTCAACTCCTTCTTCCTGGCTTCCTTCCTCGCCTGATCCGTCGGGTTCATGTACTTCCCGCTCTTCGTCGTGTTGATCGAGCGTCGCCCCATTTTCACCGAGGTCTTTGTTCCAACGAAAAACTTTCAACGTCGAAAACCTGAAGAAATTAATCAATATTAAAATCAAGCTAATTAATGAATAACTCTCAAACACGCTGATTTTCGATTGATAAAATACAAAATATTCTCTTTATTCGAGACAGGTTTGGGGTCAGAACGTCCAGAAACTATATTATTTCATCAGTCCAGAAACTATATTATATTCAAGCAGTACCGCCACACTCAAGAGCTGAACTGTCACTCAAATTGAACCGCCGTAAATTTGCACCTACCAATTCATAATCTATGAATTTTGAGATCATTAACTTTCACGTATCAAACGTAATACTGTTTGATAGAAATGTTTAAATAATACCTAGGGATGGCAATGATTTATCGGTATATGAAATGTATCGATATATAACGTTTGATAAATCGATATACTTATATAGATAAGAGAACCAACATAATCGGACAACAGAGAGTTCCTAGTGGTTTTTGATACGGCGTGACGTACTACACACACACTCTCAACATGGAAGAATATACTTCTTCCATGCTCTCAATCCGGCGCCGAATTGTGATAAGAACACGCCGTATCCAATACGGCGCCGTATTGTTACGGTCGAATACGTCACTAGGAGGCAATCCGGCGCCGAATTGTGATAAGAACACGCCGTATTCAATACAGCGCCGTATTGTTACGGTCGAATACGTCACTAAGAGGCAATCCGGCGCTGAATTGTGATAAGAACACGCCGTATCCAATACGGCGCCGTATTGTTACGGTCGAATACGTCACTAGGAGGCAATCCGGCGCCGAATTGTGATAAGAACACGTCGTATCCAATACGGCGCCGTATTGTTACGGTCGAATACGTCACTGGGAGGCAATCTGGCGCTGAATTGTGATAAGAACACGCCGTATCCAATACGGCGCCGTATTGTTACAGTCGAATACGTCACTAGGAGGCAATCTGGTGCTGAATTGTGATAAGAACACACCGTATCCAATACGGCGCCGTATTGTTACGGTCGAATACGTCACTAGGAGGCAATCCGGCGCCGAATTGTGATAAGAACACCCGTATCCAATACGGCGCCATATTGTTACGGTCGAATATGTCACTAGGAGGCAATCCGGTGCGCCGTATTGAAAACATGGCGGATGATCCGGTTCCGGCGCGCCGGATCGACCCTACTAGGAACTCTCTAATATCGATGTATTTACTGATAATATCGCGACCTGTTTTCTGCAACTAAAAATTAAATTTTGAAAATGAATGGATGAGAAGGGTCGCCAGTACCAGTAATAAGTAGGTATTCCAACCTTTGTAATAGTAGTGCATGGATGGTTCACATCCAGGGTGAGTAAAGAGGAGCCTTCCCTCTCCTCTACTCACCTTGGTTTATCGGAAAAACTTGGTTACAAGAAGTTGTGTGCGAGATGGGTACCCAGAATGCTCACACCGGATCACCGTCAAAATCGTGTGACTGCGGCTCGTGAATTTTTGGATCGTTTTGCACAGGAGGGAGAAGCTTTTTTGGACTCTATTGTGACAGGGGATGATACGTGGGTGTGTCACTACACCCCAGAAACCAAAAGACAATCACTTCAGTGGCGTCATTCTGCCTCCCCTCCCACCAAAAAGTTCAAAACGACCCATTCAGCCGGAAAAGTCATGGCATCTGTTTTCTGGGACCCTAAGGGGGTCCTTCTAGTGGATTTCATGCCTAAAGGGACTACCATTAACGCAGTAGCTTATTGCAATACTTCAAAAAACTGAGAAGAGCCATCCAGAACCGCAGAAGGGGAAGGCTGACCAAGGGAGTGAGTCTCCTGCACGACAACGCCAGGCCTCACACCGCACGTGTTTCACAGGAGCTGCTGACTTCGTTTGGATGGGACATTATCACCCATCCACCCTATTCACCCGACTTGGCACCTTCAGATTACCATCTCTTCACTAAACTGAACGAGTTTTTGGGAGGGAAACGATTTTCCAATGATCAGGAGGTCGAGGAAGCTGTGGAGAAGTGGCTGAAAGAGGTGGCGGCGGAGGTCTACAACACAGGCATACAAAAGCTGGTGCCCCAACTACAGAAATGTCTCGATCTTGACGGTGATTACGTTGAAAAATAGTTCACTATATTTGTGAAGTATCCTGTGAATTTCTTTCAAATACAAAAATTTTTCGATTTTACTCAGGTGTTGTAACCTTACTTTCTGGATGACCCTCGTACAAGAACAAGATAAGTCCAAAGTTTGAAAAAACCCGGTTAAGGCGCCATTTTGTTCCTGAATGTGTGCGAATTTGATTACCGTCATAAACATGCAAAACGTGTTCACGTCATAAACATGCAGTACTTGGGCTTCAATGAAAATTCAGCAAGAACCAAACAAGTCACGTTTTGCAACAGGAGGGGGAAAATTCAGGAAAAGGCCTTTCACAAAATTCAGCAGGTTTAGAATTTTCGATTTCAGACTTATCTTGTTCTTGTAGGAAACCCCTCAATTTCTTTAGGAACAAAGTAATTGCCATTCCCGTTACCCATTCCTGTGATGGGAATGGACTTTTCAATTACTTTTTCCAATTCCTTGTAGTGGTAATGGTTTTTCCAATTCCCCATTACTCGTAGTTGGAAAAGTAATGGGTCCTTCCAATTACCCATTACAGGAAGAGTAATGGGTAATGGGAACCCCATTCCCCATTACCACCATTCAATCAGTAAGTTGACCATCTTCCAATTCGTATGGGGCCATCCTCCAATTCATAGGGGACCATCCTCCAATTCATTTGGGGCCATCCTCCAATTCATAGGGGACCATTCCCAAATTCCTTGGGGACCACCCTCCCAATTGGGTATTTCGGTGGGTCGGAAATTCAGGTTTTTGACCTCAAATTTGGATTCAGCACCCTTGAAAACCTGTATACTACAACTTTAAGCCCAATGATACTATAACATGTGGTAGAAAAATTAATTAAAGAGATCACACGTTTGAAAAAGGCGGGCCACTATAAATGCACACACACTAGGTAAGGACTACACCGCGCGCGTGTGTGAGTACTATTTTGTAGTATCCAAGAGTATTTGTCTTTCAAGGGTTTCTGTGCATGGATACTTTTTGACCGACTTCATGCGCGGCGAAGCCGCGCCGAAGGAAGGAGGTATACAGTTCGGTGTGTCATGGGACGACGATTTTTTTTTTTTTTTTTTTTTTTTTTTTTTTTTTTTTTTTTCTGTATGTTTGTACCACTAGCAGTTTTTTATTCGGCCACCAATCTGCCTGATTCTTTTCGAAAAGTGTTCTACAAGTATCCATAGTGGTCCCGTTTTAATCAGATTTCATTTTGCTTTGTTAAAAGTATCGAAATTTTGTGAAAATAGTTCAAAAAATGTGTTTTTTCGGAAGATTGTTCCGCATCCTCTCCCCCCGCCCGACTCGTCGAAGCCACCCACCCACTCGTCCCACCCACCCGTCCGTCACCTCCGGCATATTCTCGGACGCCTGCCGCCCCTCAACAAATTCAAGGGGGACCACCCTCTCATTCATTGGGGACCATCCTCCCCATTAAGATTGAAACGCTCATTTTTTCTTCAAGATAAACTTGATTATGAAGCAAATTTTAATTTCAAAAAGTGATATTGAACTCAATTTTGAAAATAACTTTAACATTTCATTGAAAGACGAGTTTCCCGACTCATTGTACATTTTTGTACATGTTTGTGTAGGTACATTCAAATTTAAGGTCCGATTCTAAGCTTCACAAAAATGAGATGCTTTATGAGGGGGTTTCCGATAACCATCAAATTTCGGTAGACTACCAAGTGGGTCTAGCACATAGCCTTCTCATCATCCAAAACATGTTGCAGCGGGCTAAAATATGAAGTTCAAGTCCGATTCCGATGAAATTTTCAGAGATTGTACGAGTTGGCGTGTAGATGGTCCCCTATGAAAATCATCGCCCCCGGACTGATAGCCGCTGCGCATGTGCAAACGATAATTTCCTTGTAGCAGCCATCATTTCCACATTTTCCATCTGATTTCGATGGTATTTTCTGGGATTGCGCGGATTTGAGTGTAGATACTCCTCTACGGACATCATCGCCCCCATTTTACTTACGTTGAGTGAAACATTTTGGTGCAGGAGGAAGGGAAATAATAATGCGTGTTTTTTCGCTCACCAACAGGTTCTAATTGACTTAATGCTTATCCAATGGGACGTCCCCTGGAATGCATGCATTACTAAACAATATGTTTAAAAATTTTTTGGACTCACTAATAACTACTTTAAACAATAATACTGTAGGTATAGGTACTAAAATAAAATGTAAAAATTAAACAATAATGTTACCTACTACCTTCATAAAAAAACCTCAAAAAGTAATAATTAATTCCACATTAAAAAAACCATTAGTGATTAAAAATACAAGTAAAAGATTTATAAAAGAAAAATAGCGAAAAATGTCGAAAAAGGTTAACGGTCGGTAACTCAAAGAATACCGACTTTAAACAAACGTACTTGGTAGAAGGTAAATTATGTAAAATTAAAAAAAATTATATAATAAAAGTCGAAAAAATTAATGAGTTAAAAATTAAAACGAATGATTTAAAAACTTAAACAAAAGTACTTGGTAGTAGGTAAGTTATGTAAAATTAAAATAATTAAAGTCGAAAAATTAATAAGTTAAAGATTAAATCAAATGATTTAAAAAATTAAATTTTAAAAATAAATTCAAAAAACCACTAAAAAGTAAAAAATAAAAATTATGAAAATACAAAAATAGTAAAATAAAAAACTTTTTAACAAAAAAAACGGACCGACCTCAAAACTGATGATGGCATCCCACTAAAAAGGAAAAAATAATAACGACAACTTATTCAGTTAGGTTGGTAGGTAGGTACGCAGTGAAGTCGCCGCCGTGCCCATCTGCAGAAACAAACATACACAAGTAGATTCCACTTCCATCTGGTTAGTATTACAACATGGGTCGATAGTGCAATACAAAACATGAATGAGAGTGGGTACCTATCATTGAGGTAATGCATGTGTTCCAAAACTATTAGGTAGTACGTCACTGCTGTCGTATGAAGGAGGATGAGAGAGTGACAATAAGTGTGAATCTCAGTAAGAATATTTCCTTTGATAACAGCTGAAGACGTCTGCGTCACCAAAAATGGCAGTTGGATAAAAATTGAACATGAGAAGGTTGTTTACTTACTTACCTACCCTTAATCCTGTTTTGTATTGCACTACTACTAACTGGTTCATTTGAGTATGAACTCATATCACAAACCCACATCATGATCTAGACAATTCTACATTCAATATGCCATACATGGATTATAAGATTAATTAGATATTATGTAATCAAAGATTGATCATGTATAATTAGATAAATAACTATTAGATACTAACTAATCAAGAGATGGTTTGTTCGAATCCCAACATTTCGTACGGGGATTCACACTTATTGTCACTCTCTCATCCTCCTTCATACGACAGCAGTGACGTACTACCTAATCGTTTTGGAACACATGCATTACCTCAATGATAGGTACCCACTCTCATTCATGTTTTGTATTGCACTATCGACCCATGTTGTAATACTAACCAGATGGAAGTGGAATCTACTTGTGTATGTTTGTTTCTGCAGATGGGCACGGCGGCGACTTCACTGCGTACCTACCTACCAACCAAACTGAATAAGTTGTCGTTATTATTTTTTCCTTTTTAGTGGGATGCCATCATCAGTTTTGAGGTCGGTCCGTTTTTTTGTTAAAAAGTTTTTTCAAAGACAGTTGGCTAGCTACGTCACGATTGGCTAGCTACGTCACACCATTCAAATCTTCAACTTTCCTTAGCTTCTCTGATTTTTTAAAAACATTTTCTCGACGAACAGACCCGATTACCGTTATTCCTGAACCATACTCTTTTGAAAAAAAAAAATTTTCAAAAATTGACCGAAATACCCCATTCATAGGAGGACATGCCACCATCCATTTTGTTGGGGACCATTCCCAAATTCCTTGGGGACTACCCTCCCAATTCATAGGGTGCTATCCCACCATCCGATTTGTTGGGGACCATCCTACAATTCATAGAGGACCACCCTCCTGAATCATAGGGGACTGTCATACCATTGGAGGATAGTCCCCTAAGATTAGGATGGTTGGATGGTCCCCTATGAATTTTGAGGGTAGTCTCCAAGGAATTTTGGAATGATCCCCTATGAATTGGAGGATGGTCCCCAACGAATTGGATGCTGGGACGGTCCCCTATGATTCGGGAGGGTGGTCCCCAAGGAATTTGGGAATGGTCCCCTATGAATTGGAGGATGGTCCCCTATGAATTGGAGGATGATTCCCGATACTATCAACGTAACTTCAATAGTCATAAGGAGTAGTGAGAACCAGTGACACTTGAAAAAGCTTACAAATTGGTGGCAGTAGTGGTATCGCAAGATCCCCTTACTTCCCCAACACCCTGTCGGCTTCTCCCCAGCTGACACTAACATCCCACCAAGGATTTTTCCAAGTTTTCCTCCTTTTACTCCATCAAAATTGGGGTTTATGGACGGATTTTGCTGAGCGCTATAGTGGCACTTGGAAAGATCATTCTTGAGGTGACAAATTGTATAGGGCCTTCTGCTCGAATATTCAAATTTTTTTTTCAAAAAAGTAGGAAATTAAGGGTTAAAGCGAGCATAGCACATCGACAGTGAACTTGCAAAACCATGTAGGTAAGTCGTTTTCCAGAAATTTCACAGGATAACGAGAAAAACTGTTAGACTTGCTTCGATCGTGGAAGGTTCTAGACTTACAGGTTATTACTTTGGTGTATAGAGAAGAGATAGTCGAGTTTTTGCCAGTTTGGCTCCGTTTGATGGATTAAGGGGGTCTCATTCTATCCAAATAGCTAATAACGGTTATTAAATAACCTTATTTTCGAAAAAAATCGGACTTACATGGTTTTGCAAGTTCACTGTCGACATTCTACTTTTTAGCATGGAACATGTTTCAGCCTTGAGCTAAGTACCAAAATGCGTCCAAATTTGTGTAACGGAAGTAGCAAGGGTTTTTCTTTGAGACAAGACTTCATCGGTCAGACTCATTCAGAAGTCTGAAGCACGATCCTTTTTCATTCTTAGATCTCATTCAATACTTGTATACTATTTTACACTAAGCTACACAACGACTTCCAATGTCGGTTACTCAGTGATAAAAAAATTCGCTCCATAACACCTCAAAATGCGTTAATTTTAGTATGATATGTTTCTCACTGAGTTAACTGTACAAGTGATAAATTACCAAACCAAATTTCTTCATTTGAAACCAAAACAATACCAAACTTTTTCGGCAAAAAGTCGCTCAGAGTAAACCCTTCCGTCTTGAGACTTCTTAGCCCCAAATCTGCACTCAATTTTCAACGTAAATACTTCAAGCTTACCAAATGACGAACAATTTACTATATGATTAACGACTTCGTAAAATTTACTCACCAACACACAAAACGTCAAATTTGATTCTCCCTTCACATCCTCGCCGTCACCCGGCGGAAAATTCACATCATTTCCAACCTCAGAGTCAAACAATCCCGTAAAGTCGGACAAATGTTAGTCGAAGAAAAAGGAAATAGCACGAAAACTACGCGGAAATTGGTCAAAAATCCGCTATTTTTCGCGTTTGAACCGGAGATAAAAATTTAGTTTTGAACTCGCGATGCGGGTGGATACTATAACAAACGAATAGCTCCATAACTTCTTCTTTTTCCAGTTTGACTTTCTTGGAGCCGGATATGTCGGACAAAGATGATAACGGATGATTGATTATTCTCCATGGTCATATTTTTCCAGTTCAGGAATTGCGGTTCATCAAATATGTTCTACTATGAACATTCTCTATTGGTCTCTTGAATAGATTGAAAATTCCTCAAAAATATTTAAATTCTTTATTCCGCATTCCTTCTTTGTGGTTCCTCTTTCCTTTTATTCTTCATGGTCAAATTCCAGTTCAGGAATAAATTTCTGTTCATCAAATATGTTCTACTATGAACATTCTCTTTTGGTCTCTTGAATAGATTGAAAATTCCTCAAAAATATTTAAATTCTTTATTGCGTATTCCTTCTCTGTGGTTCCTCTTTCCTTTTATTCTCCACAATCGTATTTTTCCACTTCAGGAATTAATTGCGGTTCATCAAATGTGTTCTACTATGAACATTCTCTATTGGTCTCTTGAATAGATTCAAAATTCCTCGAAAATATTTAAATTCTTTATTGCATATTCCTTCTCTGTGGTTCCTCTTTCCTTCTATTCTTCATGGTCAAATTCCAGTTCAGGAATTAATTGCGGTTCATCGAATATGTTCTATCATGAACATTCTCTTTTGGTCTCTCGAATAGATTGAAAATTCCTCAAAAATATTTAAATTCTTTATTGCGTATTCCTTCTCTGTGGTTCCTCTTTCCTTCTATTCTTCATGGTCAAATTCCAGTTCAGGAATTAATTTCTGTTCATCAAATGTGTTCTACTATGAACATTCTCTATTGGTCTCTTGAATAGATTGAAAATTCCTCAAAAATATTTAAATTCTTTATTGCGTATTCCTTTTCTGTGGTTCCTCTTTCCTTCTATTCTTCATGGTAAAATTCCAATTCAGGAATTAATTTCTGTGTGATGATAGTGTGAGCCCCCAGCTCACTAAAGTAAAGCAACAGAGAGGGGGTCGAGGGGATGCCGCCCCTGCTCCCAGACGACCAAGCACCAACTGCGACGCCCGCCGCCAGAGGCGCTCAGGGCGCACTGACGTCACTTTCCACCAATGACGGCCGGCCATTCTCACCCTGCTGGACGCCGTGAGCCTGAGGGTGGGGACACCTCTCATGAAATCCGAATGTAGCAGCGTGGGGCGGCCATAACCCCTTCTGTCTTTGACGCTATCACCACGCTCCCCTTACTCTCAGTTAAACGTTTATCGTTACTCCCTTGAAGCTATCAATCGTGGATTCCCCCTCAATTTCAAGTCCGCAGCGAGTCAGATACCCACGAGTCTTGATTGAGTCCATTCCCTTCGTCGTCCTCAGCTGGAAAGTCCTCGGCATCCAGTTGAACGATCTCCCGAAGCTCTCTTCACAACACCATCAAGGATTTCCTCCGGGCCCCGACGATGTGAGTGCAAAAACTAAACCTAATTAAATTGGCCAATTGTTAGGTGTTCAAAATTGTGTAAAGTTAGTCATCGGTTTCGAGAAAGTATAAAACATTTCGAGTCAAGTCAGTAGAGTAAAAGTAAAACTATTTTGTATTGTAAATTCGCTAACTAAATTGTCTAAATTCACAGTAAGAGGAAGGAGGAGAAAGATAACGCCCTGTTTGTTACAATATTTCATTTTATTTCATGCATATTTTGTCACATGTACATGTTTTGCTTCGAGTCAACCTTGCAACAATTTAATCTCATTAAAAGTTCCTATTAGTTGTAAAATTGCATTTCTCTTTTAATC
This sequence comes from Apolygus lucorum, assembly GCA_009739505.2. NCBI lineage: Eukaryota > Metazoa > Arthropoda > Insecta > Hemiptera > Miridae > Apolygus > Apolygus lucorum. The sequence continues at coordinate 11,076,118 of CM019175.2, forward strand.
TACCTAAATTCCGTAACAGACAGGTTGAACGTGCACAACTTTAGAGTTCGTGCACAGCTACAAATTTCGTGCACTTGGCTTCACCTCGTGCACCATTACACTTTCGTGCACTACACTCATTTCGTGCATTGCACATTTATCGTGCATTAATTATTCCCTTCAGGAACAACATCGTAAGTCCTTCAGACCGAGTCACACTTAGTGATCTCACAGTAGTTAGGCCCTTCAGGTTTTATTTGATCTTAGAAAATATTACGTACCTTCGAGCCGCTACAACCACCTACCAGGTAATTATCTAAATTTAACTTAATTTCATTTTTATTAGAATATTACCTTACTTATGTCAGAATAGCCTCTCAACCTATTTTTGGGTTGGTTTCCAACAGAACTCTAGTATTAAATTCATATCGTAAATCAGAGCCCTCAGCTAAATAACCAATTTAATTAACTAGACCTGGAGCTTACAAATGGTGGCAGCGCGTTAGGATTATCACATTCGAAAATTACGAATTAGTGATTACGTTTGCAGGCGTCACTTGCAACGAACTCACAAAAATAAAAGTAAGCAAACCAATCCGACATAAGTATTTTATTAAATGTAAATTCAATCAAAAACGTAACTAAAAGTGCACTGTCTGAACGGAACAGGTAGAAGTAGGTAGGATGTGCATCCATTTCTGTTAAGACTTAGGAAAAGTGACACCAGCACTCCCCATTTTGCCTGTCGTTTGCTGAGATTGCCTTGTAATTACACGACAGACAGACTAGACAGAATTTTCCTTCCAGTGGAAGTATTTGACAAATTTTAACTACACGTACAAAACCTATCTCACACCATGTCTCTCAACTTCATGGTAGGTGGAGATGGGGATGACAATGACACACCTTTAATGGCAAATACCGAAGCCGTTGAGGTGATGATGCAGACAATAAGGGAGATGAACCTTATCCTTCAACGTCTAAACACGAGTCCAACTGACAACAACCGAGATGAAATCCTGCGTTCGGTACTTTCAGAAATCGAGCCATGGGATCCGGACACTGCAGGCGCGATGAGTGTAACTTCATTCTTTGCTAATTTCGATATGGTGGCTTCAATGGTGGATTTCAGTTCACAACTAAAATACCGACTCCTCATTGCAAAAACGCGGGGTGCTGCCAATCAGTTCCTGATTGACCGCGACGATTCCCTCGACACCGACAATGTGTACGAGGCGGCCCGGACAGATATGATCAGGTGGTTCCAGGAAGAGGACCCCCAACACGCAGCCGCACTCTTGTGGACGGTGAGACGAAGCTCTAGCGAAACCCTTCGCCAGTTCGCCGATAGAGTGCGTAACCTCGCACGCTGCGCTGTGATGGAGGAGGGGAAAACATTTGGCCGATCCGAACGAAATGACTGGGTCGAGAAGAAAACACTAAGGGCCTTTATCCGAGGGGTGGAAAAGCAAATGAGCACATTCCTCATCACAAATCAGCCGAGCTCAATCCAGGAAGCCTTAGAAAAGGCAAAGGAACTCGAAGAGACCCTCGAAACAACCCCAGAGGTGAATGAAAAATGGGAACTAGCGGCCGTGGGTGGGGAACAGCGATGCTACAGCAATGGCAATTTGAGTCATTATGCCAAAGAATATCCAAAGAAACACGAATCGCTCTCTGGGCACAAACGGAGAAACAACGAACGAGAACCCAAACCACGTTTTCCGTGCATGTTTTGTGCAGATTTCACGCACTTCCCGGTGGCGTGTTCATTTGATCCACAGAAAATGGTTTTCTGTGATTACTGCGGTATAAAGGAGCACCTGGAAAGGAACTGCTATAAGAAGAAAAAACGCCTTCCGGTATCGCAGCTCGTGATGGAACCTACACATACCATGGAGGACGCACGGTACAAAAGTCCTCCGGAAGACGTGCATATACCTGTGGTGGAGGCCCAGATGTCTAGAACCCTCAAAATTCCCGTAGGATTGGGTCCCGAGTCAAGGGAAATGATAATCGACACGGGCGCCTCCTTCTCAGTATTATCGTCACCCGTGAAGGGAATTCCGATACGACCAACACGCGCGGTAGCTTGGGGCGCGGATGGAGTATTATTGCCATTCGCTGGAGAACAACGAATCATGACGAAAATTGGAAACTTCCAGTTTGAACATACTTACTTGGTGTTTGCAAGAAGAAGCGCGACCTTGGACCTGCTTGGGTTGGACCTTCTCAGAAGGATCCCCCTTACCTTGACGACAGGTCCTAACATGAACATTGAGGCGCGCGCAGACAAGAACCAACCCCCACTAACCGCCGAAACTAATGGAGGCTGGAAACCTTCGGAGATGGCGTTACGGCCGGAAGGGCGGGAAACATGGGTATCTGCAATTCGGAAACCAAAGTACGGACCAGACACACCTTTCCCCAGTACCTTTTTGGCGGTAACAACCACTCCGACGAAATATGACTCGGTAAACATCGATGAAAGGGTGCTTACGCAGAAATCAAGTCCTCCCGTGAAAAGAGTTTCATATGCCGAACCCATGGAAGAGATCATTCCCAATGTGCTCATGGAGGACTGCCCTGAAGAGGAAGAACGTGCCGATCGGATTCAAGATGTGACGAGCGGGATGGTGAAGGGTTGCACGTGCGCGCACATTGACACGCACAAACATAATGAAATAACCCTAGATATCCGCTACGACCCTGATACCAACGCAAGCATGGATGCGGAAATGTTCACGACCTTGCACGTTGCTGAACACCCACCGGTGTACAGAAGCACATCCGACCATGTTAATTTGATGCAAGAGATGACCGTTGGAGTTGTAAGTGAAAGAATACCAAGAAATGGCGAGTTTATGAGGTATTACACCCAGAAGACCGAACAACCCCGACCCTTACCCTTGTCCGAGCACCTCGAGGCCTGGAAGAAACGAAGTGAAACGATAATACCACAACGTACCATACAAATATTAATAGACGGGAGAAAAGAACCAGTGTGGAAGGTTAGAATGAAACCGCTTTCACTCCCCCCATATCGCAACTCGATGCAGCTAGAAGAAAAGCCACCGGAGACGCGCGGACGCACGGAGGTGCACGACCACACAAAGCTGCACGAATGTACGAAGCTGCACGAACGCATGAAAGTGCACGAATGCATGAAAGTGTACGAACGCACGAAAGTGCACGATGTCACCAATCAACACGTTGAACCCACCAAGCCAAACCCAATCTATGATGAGGAAGATGACCCTGACATCCACTCATATTCCGAAGAATTCAAGGACGTCCTAGGGGACCCGCCCATCAAGAAAAGTCGAGGTGAAAACGATGACAACGTGCCAAGATACGTGCTTCGAAGACGGTCACCACCGATAAATTACCATCAACTCCACACAGGGAAGGATTAGAGACTTACTTACGAACTAATAGGACTAACACAGGACAGAATGTACCAAATTTCAACTCTAATAAGATCCTTCAGATCGCAAAGTTTAAATTGGATCCTTCAGATCAAGAATACTTACCTGTAAATCAATACTGAAAAAGTTTAATGATGCTAACCACACATTTTGAACACATACCAAGAAATTTAAAAAGAAAAGGCTGTAAATTTTCCCCCTTAAATCATGATCACTTTTCCTAAAGTCAGGATGTCACAGTAGGCTTATTTGTCTGTTATGGCTAGTCTGGCGCAGAAACAGAGTGACGAATGGTTGGCCAATGGAGGGCGGTGCGATAATGACCCCATCATCCAACTAATACAGGGGAAATTGAAGAAGACTCTAAGGCTCCCACACCTGTGACTGCAGAGCCACCTGCGGCGTTGACTGCAGAGGTGAACTCGGAAGTGGTTGATTCACCAGCTCCCTCACCTGCACTAGCACAAGAGACCTGTAGAGAGGCAAACTCCCCGTCAGCGTCCCCAACCAAGCTGCCTGCAGATGACCAGGTCAAAGGCTGGTCTGACTCCACAAACTGCCACACATGCTACTGAGGAGTGCCTCCTCTGTCGGAATTTGGATGTGAACTGGTCCAGCGACATACACGTGTCTCCGCCCCCAGACTGGTGTCCAGTGTCGTCATTGACGACCCTGGCTCACAAAGGGGCGGGAGATGTGAGCCCCCAGCTCACTAAAGTAAAGCAACAGAGAGGGGGTCGAGGGGATGCCGCCCCTGCTCCCAGACGACCAAGCACCAACTGCGACGCCCGCCGCCAGAGGCGCTCAGGGCGCACTGACGTCACTTTCCACCAATGACGGCCGGCCATTCTCACCCTGCTGGACGCCGTGAGCCTGAGGGTGGGGACACCTCTCATGAAATCCGAATGTAGCAGCGTGGGGCGGCCATAACCCCTTCTGTCTTTGACGCTATCACCACGCTCCCCTTACTCTCAGTTAAACGTTTATCGTTACTCCCTTGAAGCTATCAATCGTGGATTCCCCCTCAATTTCAAGTCCGCAGCGAGTCAGATACCCACGAGTCTTGATTGAGTCCATTCCCTTCGTCGTCCTCAGCTGGAAAGTCCTCGGCATCCAGTTGAACGATCTCCCGAAGCTCTCTTCACAACACCATCAAGGATTTCCTCCGGGCCCCGACGATGTGAGTGCAAAAACTAAACCTAATTCAATTGGCCAATTGTTAGGTGTTCAAAATTGTGTAAAGTTAGTCATCGGTTTCGAGAAAGTATAAACATTTCGAGTCAAGTCAGTAGAGTAAAAGTAAAACTATTTTGTATTGTAAATTCGCTAACTAAATTGTCTAAATTCACAGTAAGAGGAAGGAGGAGAAAGATAACGCCCTGTTTGTTACAATATTTCATTTTATTTCATGCATATTTTGTCACATGTACATGTTTTGCTTCGAGTCAACCTTGCAACAATTTAATCTCATTAAAAGTTCCTATTAGTTGTAAAATTGCATTTCTCTTTTAATCTACCTAAATTCCGTAACAGACAGGTTGAACGTGCACAACTTTAGAGTTCGTGCACAGCTACAAATTTCGTGCACTTGGCTTCACCTCGTGCACCATTACACTTTCGTGCACTACACTCATTTCGTGCATTGCACATTTATCGTGCATTAATTATTCCCTTCAGGAACAACATCGTAAGTCCTTCAGACCGAGTCACACTTAGTGATCTCACAGTAGTTAGGCCCTTCAGGTTTTATTTGATCTTAGAAAATATTACGTACCTTCGAGCCGCTACAACCACCTACCAGGTAATTATCTAAATTTAACTTAATTTCATTTTTATTAGAATATTACCTTACTTATGTCAGAATAGCCTCTCAACCTATTTTTGGGTTGGTTTCCAACAGAACTCTAGTATTAAATTCATATCGTAAATCAGAGCCCTCAGCTAAATAACCAATTTAATTAACTAGACCTGGAGCTTACAATAGGATTTTTGGGTTTGATTTATTTTGTTTATTTTATTTTAGTTCTATAGCAACGTTAAATAGGTAAGATGCAGGAGGCTGCTGAAGGCAGGTAAGAGCGGTAAGTACTGGTTAATGAATTTACTGTTAAGTTCAGAACGAAGTTAAGTTGTATTAAATAAATGAATTTACTATTATTGAAGGTATTTGAGTTTTATTCCTCCTATTCCTATTTAAGTTTCTAGTTATAAGTTAAGTTAAGCTGTGTATTGACCTAGGGATTACTGCAGGTAGAAAAGGGCCTCGAACTGAAGGTTCTTGAGGTCGTTGATCGAACCTGGTTGAAATTCCTAGGTGGTCGCTGCCACCACCCGGGGTCGGTAAATGACCCTGGGAAATACCAAAATCCTAATTGCGAGTTACCTGAACCTTTTGTAGAGTTGAAAAGGGTAGAAAGCTGAAATAAGCAACAATGGTTAAACACGTAGGGTTTTTATTAGTGAAAAATATAAAGTTATTACCGAGAAGCGGAATTTTTGTTACACGCTCAGAAGGAGCCAAAATTAAGTACTTTGTCAATATATATTGTAGTATTATATTGCTTCGTAGGAACAAACTAAAATATACCGAATAAGATATAGGTATGTGATGACTCTAATAATCCTAAATCGTTGACTTAGAATATCTTGACTTAAACAATTTTAGTTTTATACAATTTTACAAGGGTAGTTTTACAAGGTATTATTCAATATTCTTTCCAATTCAAATTCTCGTTATATGGCGGGATTAAAGATAAGGGGGATTGTGCCAGATTTTGTGAAAGTTTTGTAAGCGCTTACAGATGGTTGGTTGAGGGAATGGGCTCACCCTTTAGCCGAGCTTGGACCTCTTGAGATCTCCGTAGCAGGATGAGTTTTCCAGGGCCTCTCCTTCTGAAGGCTTGCGGTTGGGGGAGCCTGGAACGGGGCAGTTCTGCCTCGGTTCGGGAATCGTCCGGGTTCGGTACGATCTTGTCGGCGTACTGGAGAAGGCGGCAACTTTCCGGAGTCCGGGCCTTGGCTGAACGGATCTCGGGAAAGAAGACTGGCGGGTTGAAGTGAAGACTATTGTTGTTCGAAAACACTCACTAATTCTCAGTTCGTTCACTCCACGTTACAATTAGAGGGGATGAGTCCACAAGGGTTAGGTTCGTACTTTACCACTTGACGAGACGCGTTACTTGTGAAGACTGAAGGCGCGAGGGAGGGGGCAGGCCCTTATATCCCCTCGGCCATCTTGGCCGCTGGCTGGAGAAAGCCGCGACGGTGGCGCGCTCGCTGTCCTCGTTGGCTGTGGCGGACATCGGTCTCTGTGTTGCTTCGATGGAGTTATGGAAGTGTGAATTATTCTTGTTGATAATTGAATTGCCTGAGGGGCGTGGTTGCAAATTATTGGCACATTACATCCCCCTCTTCTCTCTTGGCCGATGCCCTCATCGGCTACTTGGTCTGGGTGACGGAAGGAATGGTCAACTTGGTGGCGGGTGCGATTTTCAACAGGGCGGTTTCGTATCGCCAGCGTCGGCAGCCGGAACATTTCGGTGGGCGAGTCTCTTCGTGCTCGGGTCGGAGGCAGGGCTGAGGGAACGACGGATGTTCTGGCTCATATTTGTTACAGGAGGCCACCAGCCTGTTCCAAAAACTTTTGCAGCTGGAGCAACGGAACTTCAAGAACTCCTTGGGGGTTCGGTCGCACACCGGGCAGGGAGCAACACCAGACGTACTTGCTTCGGCAGGCTCCTCGGTCCGAGCTGGGGTGATCGGCGAGAACGCCGGCGATGGCTCGTCAACTTCCGCGCGTTTGGCTGCGGGACGTTTCGCTTTGCCGCTGGACTTTCGCTTTGAGGTGGCCTCCTCCTCAGACTCCGATGAGGATGACGATGGCGAAGCCGAACGCTCGCGCCTTCTGGGGGTTGATGATTGATTTTCCCCGGTCGCGGATTCCCACGCGTTCTCCATCGATGTGTTGGTTTGGTCCATCTCCTGGCTGCTTTGTATGGCCATCACCCGCTGTTCTAGGCCTCGCAACTCACATCTTAATTCTTCGACAGGGTTTGGTGTTCCTGGTGAAGATATGTTGGCCGCGTCAGTGGTGACTGCCGTGCTGAGGTTCTTGGATAGCCCGGCAATGCATGTCATTATTTCTTTACGCTGATCGGGCATGTCGGCAAATTCTACCACCCAAGTTTGTAACTGGGCTAGGCATCCTATGGTCCGCTGGATCCATCCGGGGCTTCCTACATTGATTTCGGGGACTGGCTCTATTCTGGGTCTTGGGAACGCCATATCTGAAACAAAAGAACCAGCCGCTCTTACACCTCCGTCCTGGATCTCACATCCGTCCACTCCACCTCTCCGCCTACCCGCACGCGCTCGCGACCGTTGCCTATTTGTCCTAGTTGTTCAAGGATTCGACGCTTGCCTCCCCCCATTGTGTGTCCAGGGAATGGATCGTTGCCTCGACCTCCTCTTCGACTACCGGATTCGGGCATCGGGATGAATGAAGGATGAAAAAGGTAAGTAAAATTTTAATTTGTTTTATTCTGTATGACATTCTACAGGTAAGTATAACTATACGTGTTTAAAATAATTTTTTTTTTTTTTTTTTTTTTTTTTTTTTTTTTTTTTTTTTTTTTTTTTTTTCACTATATCTTATTTTGTTCCCTAATATTTTAAAAATTTTAAATTTTTCAGGTGACAGTTCCGTTGTAGATTGCAGCTTCACACAGCAGTCTCCTTCAGGGTGATCTCCAGGGTCGCGATCTTTCCGGTATGTAGCTTTTTGTAATTTATCAGCTTTCGGGGTCGCAGACCGTACGGGGACGTTCTACCATCAGGTTCGGCACCGGTCGGAGTTCGTCCTGGGTTCATCCCTGGTTGGGACGGTGTATGCACTGGAGGCTGAGGTTCGGGGTCCAGAGTCGCATCGTTTCGATCACACAGTTCGACCTCTTCTTCGTCCTCTGTGTCGGACCATGGATCAGCGTTCGGGGGCGGTGTCGCGGTACGGGGGACTGGTACGGGGGCCTCGCGCGTGTGCGGCTCCTCCCGTGTGACGGCCTCGTCCGGGACTCGCTCCACGAACGGTTTCATTCGACTACGGTGGTACGTGTTTGGTCGTCCGACTTCATTTCGACTTTCGTGCGGTGCGTCCGCACAGCATTTTTCTTCCCAAGGTTTTTGAGAGCACAAACCCTTTTCTGAGGGACCATCCTTCCCGGGTCGTCGGACGTCGTTGGTCAGTTGGTTCCGCTGCGATCGGACTGACTGTGGGGTATCTGCGGGGTGGGGTGCATGGACCGCTGGTCTCGCTTCCTCCATCCCGGTTTCAGACAACACCTCTTCGCGGCAATCCCGGTTTTCTAAGTCACGGATGGTTTGAGCGGTTCGCAAGGAACGCTCCTCGGTGTGATCTTGGCCGCTTCCAGAGAGCTGGTCTGGCTGTGGTTGGCGGTAAGCTTCAATATCGTCGGGGAAAGACCGTTCGTGCCAGATCCTCGTAACGTGTTCTTCCAGGTTCTGCAACCTGTTGAGGATTTGGGTTTTCAAAGCTGGTTCCCCCTCGAGGTTCGGTCGGCTCTTCTTAACGTCCGACACTTGTGCGTCGTTCCTCTGGGACTCCGGACTTGGTGAAGGTCGTCGTTTCGTCGGCGGAGTAGCTGGGGTGGCCGACTGAGAAGATTCATTCTTTCGAACCTCTCCCATCTGAGGTCTCGGTTGTGTCAGCAACTCTTCGTTAGTCACCGTCGCACCTACGACCATTCGTTCTCCCGTTTTGGTGTCGATCATCGTGGCGAGTCCGGTGTCCATCCTGACGGTGATAGGAAGTTTCCTCAACAGATCCAGCCCCATCAGGTCCAGGTGTGAATTGGCTCTCCCGAACACATAGAATCGGTGCGAGATCCTCTTGTCCCCGATCCGTACTGGTAATTCCTGAGTGCCAAGCAGTGGCAATCGTTGACCGTCGGCTCCCCAGAGCTCGGTGGTTGTCGGTTTCACTGGAACTCCTGGTACGGGGTGTGACAAGGCGGAAACAGAGGCACCGGTGTCTAGTATCACGTCACGATTATATTTTCCTAATCCGATCTTCATTCGGATCATCGGGCGCGTTACACAATTTACTGTGGCTTGGAAGGCCACCAACTCGTCTCCACGTATCTCTTCGTCCGGTACTTCTTCGGCCGGCTGGATCGTTACCGCCGCTGCGGGTCCCGCAACACCTCCTCGGGGCTGTGACACTGGCAACATTTTCTTCTTTCGGAAACATTCATTTTCTAAATGTTCCCTTGCTCCACAAAAGTCGCAGAAAATGGCGCTTTGAATGCCGTGCGGACAGCTGACCGGGAAATGGCTGTAATCCCCACAGTATAAGCACGGGTATCGGGGGCTCGGAGAAGGTTGCTTCCAAGGCGATCTGTTCTGCCCGGCAGGTGATGATGGTGGTGTCTGATTTCGGTTTTGTCCTTGAGCGCTCGACTTTTGAGGGCATCTTCCAGAAAAGTGTCCGGCTTCACCGCAGGTGTAACATTTCAACGAATCCTTATTGAGAAACGCCAGCGATGTCCCATTTGAAATCGGCGGGCGGTTCGCTCTGAGTCGAATCCTCCAGGTCCTCTGCGCGTTTCACCGCTTCCTCCAACGTGTCGGGGAGATTACTTTGCAGAAAGGGACTGATCTCTTTGTTGATCCCTCTGACGAAGGCTCGGAGGGTCTTCGTTTTCACCCACTCCTTACGTTGTGCGGCAGTCAGGTCGACCTCGCTTCGAACGGCCGTTTTCGCGGTGGCTATTAATTTCTCAGCGAATCGTCTTATGCTTTCCTCCGGTTGTCTTTTTGTCGTCCACAGACGTATCATTGCCTTTTCCGGATCTTCACTTTCATACCATTGAAGGATGGCCTCTCGAAGGTTGTCGTAGGGGTTCGCTCCCAAGTCTTCTTGTAGGAATCGCTTGGCTCCTCCCCTAAGTCGAGTGCGAATGAACCTGAGTCGCTGCTCTTGATCCAAATCGTGAGTGGCCTGCTCCACTTCTGCGAAGAACGAAGCGGCGGATATGGAGTCTGGTTCATCGGGGTTCCAAGGCTCTATCTCCAAAAATAATGATCGGGGAAGGTCTCTGGGTTGCGGTGCTTGTCCTCCCTGAACCGGGGGTTGAGCGTTTCGGAAAAACTCTCCCATGCGGTTCATCGCCTCAGTCATGGCGTCGGCAAGCTCCGTCGTGGTTTCTGCTGTTTTCTTCCACGGTTCCATGGTATTGGGGTATTAGTTAACACAAAAAAAAACGAACAAGAAAAATGGCCCGGGCAATATCAAAAATAATCACTTCACTTTTCCCGCAACGCCGAATTCGACAGTCGAGAGGGATAGGCAATTTTTGATCCAAATTTTACCCCAGGGGAACTTCTCTTGAACAAGATCACAATATATGAAATAATTGAAAATTTGTTGTTAAATTTTGTCAAATTCGAGAAATCGGGGCAAGGAGAAAAAGGTCCTTTGCTTTGGTTCGGACGTCGAACCGATTTAATTTTGGTACTAGTCCGGATCTAGAATCGATACGAACCGTGAAGCGATTCGTTCCAAATGTCGAATTTAGTTGGGTCGGTTCGGATTGCGAATCGGTGCGAATCGCTAATCGTTCCGAACAAGGAACTCTGGTTAACCAATGTATCGGTACGACGGTAGTTTGGTTCGAATTTTGGTTCGATCCGAATTTGCTACTGTCTGGTCTGGTTGTTGTCTCGATTCGAACTGTACAACGGTTCGAACGGAGTACCCTTATTGGTTCTAGATCGTATCGGACTGTGACTGGGTCCGAAAATGGTTGGTATAGTTCGAAAGTGGTTCGAACTGCGTTACTGATGCGAACGGAAATCGGTACGAACGGGGTTCGGCGGAGTGTGGAGTGACAAAAATATGGTAGAATGCACAATATAAAGTACGAATTGCGTACTGAATTAAATTCGCTCTGCGCTCCTCTCACTCTCCGGCTGAATCTTTTGTTGTACAATATAAAATGATACAAAATTATTATTATTTTATTTTTAAAACGTTCCAAATTTCAGGAATCTGGCCGCTTTTCGAACTCTAAGGCTGGTACTCGCTAGTTTTTGGGTTCTGAAAATCGCAATTTTCGACGATCCCACCGCTGCCACCAATTGTGATAATAGGATTTTTGGGTTTAATTTATTTTGTTTATTTTATTTTAGTTCTATAGCAACGTTAAATAGGTAAGATGCAGGAGGCTGCTGAAGGCAGGTAAGAGCGGTAAGTACTGGTTAATGAATTTACTGTTAAGTTCAGAACGAAGCTAAGTTGTACTAAATAAATGAATCTACTATTATTGAAGGTATTTGAGTTTTATTCTTCCTATTCCTATTTAAGTTTCTAGTCATAAGTTAAGTTAAGCTGTGTATTGACCTAGGGATTACTGCAGGTAGAAAAGGGCCTCGAACTGAAGGTTCTTGAGGTCGTTGATCGAACCTGGTTGAAATTCCTAGGTGGTCGCTGCCACCACCCTGGGTCGGTAAATGACCCTGGGAAATACCAAAATCCTAATTGCGAGTTACCTGAACCTTTTGTAGAGTTGAAAAGGGTAGAAAGCTGAAATAAGCAACAATGGTTAAACACGTAGGGTTTTTATTAGTGAAAAATATAAAGTTGTTACCGAGAAGCGGAATTTTTGTTACACGCTCAGAAGGAGCCAAAATTAAGTACTTTGTCAATATATATTGTAGTATTATATTGCTTCGTAGGAACAAACTAAAATATACCGAATAAGATATAGGTATGTGATGACTCTAATAATCCTAAATCGTTGACTTAGAATATCTTGACTTAAACAATTTTAGTTTTATACAATTTTACAAGGGTAGTTTTACAAGGTATTATTCAATATTCTTTCCAATTCAAATTCTCGTTATATGGCGGGATTAAAGATAAGGGGGATTGTGCCAGATTTTGTGAAAGTTTTGTAAGCGCTTACAGATGGTTGGTTGAGGGAATGGGCTCACCCTTTAGCCGAGCTTGGACCTCTTGAGATCTCCGTAGCAGGATGAGTTTTCCAGGGCCTCTCCTTCTGAAGGCTTGCGGTTGGGGGAGCCTGGAACGGGGCAGTTCTGCCTCGGTTCGGGAATCGTCCGGGTTCGGTACGATCTTGTCGGCGTACTGGAGAAGGCGGCAACTTTCCGGAGTCCGGGCCTTGGCTGAACGGATCTCGGGAAAGAAGACTGGCGGGTTGAAGTGAAGACTATTGTTGTTCGAAAACACTCACTAATTCTCAGTTCGTTCACTCCACGTTACAATTAGAGGGGATGAGTCCACAAGGGTTAGGTTCGTACTTTACCACTTGACGAGACGCGTTACTTGTGAAGACTGAAGGCGCGAGGGAGGGGGCAGGCCCTTATATCCCCTCGGCCATCTTGGCCGCTGGCTGGAGAAAGCCGCGACGGTGGCGCGCTCGCTGTCCTCGTTGGCTGTGGCGGACATCGGTCTCTGTGTTGCTTCGATGGAGTTATGGAAGTGTGAATTATTCTTGTTGATAATTGAATTGCCTGAGGGGCGTGGTTGCAAATTATTGGCACATTACATCTGTTCATCAAATATGTTCTACTATGAACATTCTCTTTTGGTCTCTTGAATAGATTGAAAATTCCTCAAAAATATTTAAATTCTTTATTGCGTATTCCTTCTCTGTGGTTCCTCTTTCCTTCTATTCTTCATGGTCAAATTCCAGTTCAGGAATTAATTTCTGTTCATCAAATGTGTTCTACTATGAACCTCCTCTAATGGTCTCTTGAATAGATTGAAAATTCCTCAAAAATATTTAAATGCTTTATTCTGCATTCCTTCTCTGTGGTTCCTCTTTCCTTTTATTCTCCACAGTCGTATTCTTCCAGTTCAGGAATTGGTTGTTCATCAAATGTGTTCTACTATGAACATTCTCTATTGGTCTCTTAAATAAATTCAAAATTCTTTTAAAATATTTCGAGTTTTTTCGAATTTGGGAGGGCAAGCTCCAACCCTTTGTCGCGACATCTATCGGATTAATTCCAGGTGTGACGACATAAATTGGGGCTGCAAATCATCAGTAACTTCTTCTTCAACAACAAAAAATATTATAATGTTTGACAATAATCACCTAAACGTCCTTTTTAATGCAAATTGGCCATTCAACAGACTTTTCCCTTCATAAAGTTGGCTAAACTGCCGTTTACTCCCAAAAATGTCGCATTGGCAACACTGGAAACCCCGTTTCTCCCTGATTTGTTGGTTATCCTCTCCCTTATCCTCTAACCTGTTCTTGTTTAACGTGGTGCGTACTTCTTTCGTACAATTTTATTTACGAATTTCATCTATTAATATCTTCTAAGGACTTCATAATCCGTTTTTAAAGATCCTCGTAAAGTCAAGTTGAAATAATCGCGTTTTCGATCGATCGAAATTGTGACTCAAAGAGTGTTTTACTTGGTGTTTCAGGTCAGACAGAAAACTTCGAGGTTTTCGAGTTGACATCATGGATATCGAAGAACCGTAAGTTTGTTCGTTATTATTATTTGATTACAACCAATTTTGCGTTAAGTTGGAATTTTCGTTTCGCGAGAGCTGAAATCGTCGTCAAATGTGAATTTTTTTCCCCCGAAATGTCGGATTCGAAAACGTGTATTCGACATGGCGTTGTTTACGTCCGGTTTTGGCGAGGGAATCGTCAGAATTTTGACGATAATTCGGTATTTCTGCATTCGAATCGGAAAACTGTTGAATCAAGTTCATCTTCTACTCCTACTCAACGACATTTGGTTGGAAATTCGAGGCTAGGAAAACATGCTGTTATGGCTGATAGGGATGCTTCTACTACAACACTCGGTCTATCAGGCTGAAGTAAATTGAGAGAATGTACGGTTTTAGTACTCAAATTCTGAATCGAAACTTGCGGCACTGAAATGGTCACGACTTCCTTATATTCCATGCAAATTCGAATTTGATTATATCGTCCGAAAGAGCGTCAAATTTCCCGTATGGTGAGCTCTGATAAGGTCAGAAAATCGTTATACTAGGTAGGTCTTCCTACTTCAAACTTGTACATTTCTGTTTTATCGAAACAGAAATGTTTGCTGCTCAAACTCGTCTTTCTCAAGAGCTTGAAACATGTTCCATTTCATCAGCTTTCCAACTGTGGCCCATTTTTTATTATTATTTGTGCGTAGAAGCTCATGGTTAGTGTCAGTCTCTTCTAAAGGATGAAATATACCTATTATGGCTAATCGGGATGCTCATACTACAACACTTGCATCTCTATCAGATTGAGAGAATGTACGGTTTTAGTACTCAAATTCTGAATCGAAACTTGAGGCAAATTTAGGGACAGAACCATGTTTTGAACGAGTTTAGTACTGAAATTCTGAATGTGAACTTGGAGAATGAACATTTAATGATAATAAACTGTTAGAGACAACTTTTCTGAAATATATTTGGAACAACCTTTTTTCTTAAAACATCAAAATCAACAATTAACAGCCATAAATATGAGACCAAGACCACTCCTGGAGGTGATTCAGTACAATATTTTTATGGCCAGGAAAGACTAGCTTTACGGCTCACAAAGCTGATCTGTCTACCTCCTTGTCACTTTTTGTTGTCTTCTTTAAATTGTCGTTCATTTCATGATCGAACTATTACTTGATTCGTTTCGTATTCATGTTTTATTGTTTGGCAGGACTGCGGCTCCCACGGAGCCCTCGGACGTGAACACCGCCCTCCAGGAGGTCCTCAAGGCGGCTCTTCAGCACGGAGTCGTCGTCCACGGGATCCACGAGTCCGCCAAGGCTCTCGACAAGTGAGTCCTCAACTTCGATAGTAGCGCGAGTGGAGAGAGAGACTCTTCTTAGGAGATAAACGACTCTAAAGAAACGAATATTGTATTGTCTACTGTACCTACCTATACTGCCGTGAAAAGGTAAAACGCCTTAGCTGTCAAAATCACGCCCGTATTCACAAAAATCACCAAAGTGACACTTGAAGTCGCACTTCCGGAAGTGATACTTAAGACCAAAGTAAAACTTGAGGAGAAATCGCTATTCACAATCGTTTTTAGTGTAGCTGCTCTTAGTTCAGCTTTAGGTTCAACTGATAAGGGAATTGAAGGAAAACTGATAAACTGATAACATTTTATGGCGCGTGAACCATTTTTTTTTTTTTTTTTTCGCAAAAAAGGCTGAAATATTGTTAATAGATCCATAAAGACCCGACTTGATCGAAAAAAAAATTTTCCCATGACGCCCGAGTTTTCCCCGCTAAAGGGTTAAGGTATCGATATTTCGAATATAGATTTATATTTTTTATAAAAATTTTACATTTTTTAAATTACAATGCCAGTTGCAATTGTTTAATTTTTTCGCGAAAAATTGCTAAAAGTGTTCACACCTGCAGCTAGTGAATGCTAACCCGCACCGCGTACTTAAGTTTCTCCTCAACTTACTAGTCTGACTTACTGCTGAAGTGGAGAGAGAGACTTTAGAGAGTTCCTAGGAGATAACCGACCCTAAAGATACAAATATTGTTGCATTCTAGCTTTTTCCAGTGCAATTCATAATTTTTGCTTCCGAGTCTACCAAGGTAGCGGAAGCTTTGTTTTCACTTTTCAAGGACAAAAAAAGTTCTCTAAAATCAAAATTTTTTCAACCAATTTCATGAATTTTTGAACCAGTATCATAATGGGGTGTGCGGATGGGTCAGAAAACAGTTTATTGTTATTTTTAATCTAAATTAGACCTCACTCTGAAAATTTTGACACCAACCGCTACCTTCTTGCGTTAGAAGACCTTTTTCTATGATTTTTCGAAGTTTCGAATGTTTATGACAATTTGACTACTGGTGCCCACCCATGTCAACTACTGATACAAATCCCATGTTGGTTACTGGTGCACACCTGTGTCGACTGAAGATACAAATCCCATGTCGAATTCTGGTGCACACCTATGTCGACTGCTGGTGTACACGTATGTTGACTACTGGTGCACACCCATGTCAACTACTGATACAAATCCCATGTTGGTTACTGGTGCACACCTGTGTCGACTAAAGATACTAATCCCATGTCTACTACTGGTGCACACGAATGTCGACTACTGGTGCACACCCATGTCAACTACTGATACAAATCCCATGTTAGTTACTGGTGCACACCTGTGTCGACTGCTGGTGTACACGTATGTTGACTACTGGTGCACACCCATGTCAACTACCGATACAAATCCCATGTTGGTTACTGGTGCACACCTGTGTCGACTGAAGATACAAATCCCATGTCGAATTCTGGTGCACACCTATGTCGACTGCTGGTGTACACGTATGTTGACTACTGGTGCACACCCATGTCAACTACTGATACAAATCCCATGTTGGTTACTGGTGCACACCTGTGTCGACTAAAGATACTAATCCCATGTCTACTACTGGTGCACACGAATGTCGACTACTGGTGCACACCCATGTCAACTACTGATACAAATCCCATGTTAGTTACTGGTGCACACCTGTGTCGACTGCTGGTGTACACGTATGTTGACTACTGGTGCACACCCATGTCAACTACCGATACAAATCCCATGTTGGTTTACTGGTGCACACCTATGTCAACTACTGGTACAAATCCCATGTTGGTTACTGGTGCACACCCATGTCAACTAAAAATAGAAATCCCATGTTGACTACTAGTGCACACCTATGTCAACTACTGATACAAATCCCTTGTTGGTTACTGGTGCACACCTGTGTCGACTGCTGGTGTACACGTATGTTGACTACTGGTGCACACCCATGTCGACTACTGATACAAATCCCATGTTGGTTACTGGTGCACACCTGTGTCGACTGAAGATACAAATCCCATGTCGAATTCTGGTGCACACCTATGTCGACTGCTGGTGTACACGTATGTTGACTACTGGTGCACACCCATGTCAACTACTGATACAAATCCCATGTTGGTTACTGGTGCACACCTGTGTCGACTAAAGATACTAATCCCATATCTACTACTGGTGCACACGAATGTCGACTACTGGTGCACACCCATGTCTACTACTGATACAAATCCCATGTTAGTTACTGGTGCACACCTGTGTCGACTGCTGGTGTACACGTATGTTGACTACTGGTGCACACCCATGTCAACTACTGATACAAATCCCATGTTGGTTTACTGGTGCACTCCTATGTCAACTACTGGTACAAATCCCATGTTGGTTACTGGTGCACACCCATGTCAACTAAAAATAGAAATCCCATGTTGACTACTAGTGCACACCTATGTCAACTACTGATACAAATCCCTTGTTGGTTACTGGTGCACACTTACGTCAACTACTGATACAAATCCCATGTTGGTTACTGGTGCACACCCATGTTGGTTACTGGTGCACACCTGTGTCGACTAAAGATACTAATCCCATGTCTACTTCTGGTGCACACCTATGTCGACTACTGGTGCACACCTATGTCTACTAACGATAAAAATCCCATGTCGACTACTGGTGCACACCTATGTCAACTAAAGATAAAAATCCCATGTCGACTACTGGTGCACACCTATGTCCACTTCCGAAGAATACTTTTTTTCCCCTGTCGACTCCTAGTGCAAATCAAACTATGGAAACCCCCTTTTTGGTTTATTATTTTCAATAATGAACCTTTGGAATCGACCAAGAAAAAAAAAGTTTTAACACCCCCTCAAAATTTGATGGTTTACGTTTCAAGATACGTAGAATCCAAAAATCGAATAAAAATTTGGCCGTCCGTCCGCCGTACGCGGCACTTTTGCCACTTAGCATTGACCGATTTTGATGAAATTTGGTATGTATACTCCATTTGGGGTCTAGTTGTGCCCCGAAGCTTTTGGTTGATGTAGGTCACTCCTAAGGGTTCCAAAATCAATTTTGAAATTTTGAAAACGCCCCTAACTCAAAACATTTTGATATAAAGGTATTGTTTTTCCTTCAATTTTGGATTCTATGGAAATTTTAGAATTTTTTGAGACCACGCGGAGCTTTGTAGGACAAACCGTTCGCTCCCTACGAAAATTTAAGGGTTTATATTGAAATATATATATATATAAATCAAAACACGAGTGTGAGTCGCAAAAGAGGCCTAATCTCCGTTCAAATTTTAGCTGACCAAAATGCGATCGATGGTTGATTTTGATTTTTAACACAGAATGTGTTTTTGCGATGACCTACCGAAAAAAAATCGTCACGAAAAAGCGACAGAAAAAACCGTTACGCGCCTTTTATAATGATTTTCACGTGCAACCAAGCCGTTGGTAAGGTAATAGAACTCCCGCAGTGTTCATTGCACAGAAATTGTTCACCATTCGTTGGAAAGCTCTCAATTTATATAGTATTTTTCTTGTAGTTACATATTTATTTATATAACATTTATAGGGTTTTAGACCAAATTAAATGTCTAACAATTATTTGTTTTATTATTGCCAAAGGCTCCACATTTATTATTGTTGTTTTTTATTTAACGGATGACCAGCATCGCAAAAACACATTCTGTGTTCCTATGATTTCATACAGAGTATGGAAAAATAAATAAACCGGGGGGTGCAGGGGGGCGGAGCCCCCCGCCGAGGCGCAAAGCGCCGAGTTTTTATTAAAAAAAATTTTTTTTTTTGATTTTTTTATATTTTTTTTTCTTTTTTTTTATATTGGATGGTTGATGATTTTGTAGACGAGTGATCTATATAAAAATAATAAACCGTTGTGTAATAATTTGCAGCGTTTTCACTTTAGAGTTTTTATTTGTATTTTCGACCTTGCAGCACTAAAATGGTCATAACTCCCTTGAATTCTCATGCTACTTCAAATCTAAGTACACCGTTGGACAGAGCGTTAAATTTTCTATCCATTTAGTGTCATCAGTTTCTTAAAGCTATTTGTAAACGTAAAAAAATAAATCAAAGTCAACATTTATAATTTTTTTCGAAAATCGACATTTTTCAGGCTAACGATTCTCCGGTAAAAAACACCGCTATCGTGGTGCACTCAACGGAAAAAACTACCCCAAGATCTCACCTTTCCAACGGTATGTCAGTTTCAAGGTTTAAGAGGAAAGTTTCTTTGAAAAAATTGAGTTTTATGCGAAAAAACGTGCTTCTTTAGGCATATTCCGCTAGAGAGTCGACCAAGTATTGTTGCCTTCACTTTTCAATGATTGCATTTAAAAGTCCACTAAATTAAATTTCCACTCGTATTTTACGTTTGGCCCTTCTTGAACAATTTTGGTACCGTGTCTGTCCATCTGCCAGTCGGTCTGTCTGTCTGAAAGTCCTTGTAGATGGCAAAAGCAATACGAAGCTACTGTCCGATTTCGATGTAATTTTCGGCGATGTTCTCCATGAAAATCAAAGTATTAAATTTTCAAAATCGAATTCAAAAATTTTAATTTTTTTCTTTAGAAATTATCATTTTTTTGGTATATTATTTTCAATAACAAGCCTTTGGAATCGAGCAAGAAAAAAGTTAACCCCCCCTCAAAATTGTTTTATTGTTTGCCCGTAATAAGTAGCGCTATCGCGGGGCCAGTCAACGGCCAAAACTACCCCGAAATCACATCTTTTCTACGTTAAGAATCAGTTGTTCGTTTAATTAGAATAAATATCATGAAATTGACTTTTTGTAGCAGAAGAATAACTTGAAGTTTCATTGACAATAATACTTTTTCTTTACAATACAAATCATTGTACCTACCAACACTTTCTACCAGCGTTACAATGACAATTTTTTATACAACTTATTCCAAGTTAACAAGAAACCTAAAAAATGGTAAATTCTAAAAAAAATTAAAATTTTTGAATTTGATTTTGGGAATTTAATGTTTTGACTTTGATTTTCATGGAGAACATCGCCGAAAATTACATCGAAATCGGACAGTAGCTTCGTATTGCTTTTGCCATCTACAAGGACTTTCAGACAGACAGACCGACTGGCAGATGGACAGACACGGTACCAAAATTGTTCAAGAAGGGCCAAAACGTAAAATACGAGTGGAAATTTAATTTAGTGGACTTTTAAATGCAATCATTGAAAAGTGAAGGCAACAATACTTGGTCGACTCTCTAGCGGAATATGCCTAAAGAAGCACGTTTTTTCGCATAAAACTCAATTTTTTCAAGGAAACTTTCCTCCTAGACCTTAAAACTGACATACCGTTGGAAAGGTGAGATCTTGGGGTAGTTTTTTCCGTCGAGTGCACCACGATAGCGGTATTTTTTACCGGGGAATCGTTAGCCTGAAAATGTCGATTTTCGAAAAAATTGGTTGCCTGTAAAGTCGGTATACGGGCGAAAGTTTTATTACGTGACAACGACTTTGAGTGGTAAAATAATTTTAATGTTAATATTCATTCGTATAGTAGGAAGAAGGATAATATTATTATTAAAATAAATTTTTTTATTATAATAAAAAATTGTATGCAGGCGCCTAAATAGAAGCGCAAGACATGAACCGGTGCCTATCTCTCTCGCTCTGTCTCTCTCGCTCTTAGGCGGAAGAGAGAAAGAGCGAGAGAAGTGAAAGGGACGCGCATAACGTGAGCGGCTTTCTTGAAGTGTCACCCGGCAAACCAATTTATAAGACGTTGTCACGTCAAAAATTATAAATGTTGACTTTGATTTATTTTTTTACGTTCACAAATAGCTTTAAGAAACTGGTTTTCCCACTAAATGGATAGAAAATTTAACGCTCTGTCCAACGGTGTACTTAGATTTGAAGTAGCATGAGAATTCAAGGGAGTTATGACCATTTTAGTGCTGCAAGGTCGAAAATACGAATAAAAACTTGAAAGTGGAAAAAAAAGAATTTTGAGTGGGTTAAGAAAAAATTGCTATGAGACATTTTTTGTTGAAAATTAGTTGTAGAATCGATCCTTGAAGTTTTGGTCCATCTAAATGGTAGACACCCTGTATACAGGGTGTAACGGTTAAGGTCGTACCACCGGCCAGGGTTCGATTCTACAACTAATTTGTGACTTTTTTTGTCTCATGACTTTTTTTTCTTAACCCCCTTAAAATCGGACTTTTTGCTCTTTCAAGATTTTTTTCATATTTTCGACCTCACGCATTAAAACAGCCATAACTCCCTTGCTTTACAATCAAATATCAAATGTAATTATACCGTTGGAAAGAGCGTTAAATTCTCTATCTCCCTCGTGTTAAATAAAACTTTTTGAAGAAGTCTAAAATGTTGAAAAATGAGCACAAATAGTAAAATATCGAAAATTTCGGAAATTTTTTGTTTTTTCAAACGTTTGTAACACTAACTGAAACTGCCGGTTAAGTTCTCACTGTAACCCTAAAAGTTGACCCAAAATCTCAGCTTTCCAACGGTATGGTCATAAAATTGTTTACAGTGGACTAATCGTGTAAAATCCTCGTTCCCGTGCCAAACACCGTGGATCTTCCAGTGAAAATCGACGTTTTTCGCGAAAATAGACATTTTTACCCTAAAATGAGTTAGGCAGCCATCTTTTCGTACTTTGTCTCACTGAGTCAAATGATGACACAAGACTTGTCGAAAAAACAGTCACTGATATCTTGTCCAACTCACTTTTCGAAAATTGTCTTAATTACTCCTGAGACACCACAACTACGTAAAAACCGATTTGTTGGCCCATTAAGCCTATTGTAGACGTAAAATTCGGTTGTTTAGCAGTTGTCATATTAAATTTGGATAAACCGTGGTAGGCTTAATGGATCAACAGAGCGGTTGTCACCTAGCTGGAGAGGCTGGGACTTCTCACCCGTAAGAACAAATATGATTTGGGGAAATTGACGAAAAATGAAATAATACTGTATTAGGTTAGTAACTATTTATGTGTAAAATAGTTACAAATAATTTAAAAAAGTCTAGAAAAAATCATGTTTTTTCTGGAGTTTTTTCATAAAAGGTTTTCGAAGTGCCCTCCATTCTGGTCCAAGCAGAAACGGCTCCTGCGTCGAATGCCATCAACAGATCACTGATCAGATAACTAATCTGATGTTCAGAACCTAGTGTTATTATGAACAGGGTGGTTTAATTACTTGCGATGTGGGGAGGAGGATAGACATTAAAAACATTCCTTTGACCTTATTAGTAGTAACGTTTATCTTGGCCAATGTAGTAATACAAAAATTGGCATACAAATTAACAGAAATTAAGACAATTTTCGAAAAGTGAGTTGGACAAGATATCAGTGACTGTTTTTTCGACAAGTCGTGTGTCATCATTTGACTCAGTGAGACAAAGTACGAAAAGATGGCTGCCTAACTCATTTTAGGGTAAAAATGTCTATTTTGGCGAAAAACGTCGATTTTCACTGGAAGATCCACGGTTTTTGGCACGGGAACGAGGATTTTACACGATTAGTCCACTGTAAACAATTTTATGACCATACCGTTGGAAAGCTGAGATTTTGGGTCAAATTTTAGGGTTACAGTGAGAACTTAACGGCAGTTTCAGTTAGTGTTACAAACGTTTGAAAAAACGAAAAATTTTCGAGATTTTACTATTCGGGCTCAATTTTCAACATCTTAGTCTTCTTAAAAAAGTTTTATTTAACACTAGGGAAATAGACAATTTAACGCTCTTTCCAACGGTATAATTACATTTAAATTTTGACTGATAAACAAGGGAGTTAAGGCTGTTTTAATGGCGTAAAGTCGAAAATACGAAAAAAATCTTGAAAGTGGAAAAAGTCCGATTTTAAGGGGGTTAAGGGGGCGCGGGACTCAGAGGTTTCCCTTATCTTCACGTTTTCTCTGTGAGTGTTCAGTTTTTCCTCTCAAAAAAAATTTCTAAATTCATTAAATAATTAATACTTCATACATACGGGCCAAAATGTCAAAAAAATTGAAAATTGAAAAAAATAGAAAATTTATTTTTTAAATAAAATTTGTTTTTGATAAAAACTCTTCGTAGGGAACTTTTTGGGAGACTAAAACCTCTGAAAATTCAAAGAGGACAATTCTAACTTGTAAAATCACGGAGATTACGTGAAGACAAAGTCCCGTGATTTTGAAAGAAGTGCGTTAAAAGAGGCCCTGGTTTCATGCGCTACCTGCAGGCGAGAGGAGAAACTACAGTGCACCTCCGACCCTCCGAGAAACGGATGACCAAGGAGGGTGATTGTTTTTCTACCCCTTCAATCTCAATATCGTAGCAAACATTCATGGACTTGGACCTGTATCCCTGGACCGGGCCTCCACCCCTTTCACCACCCATCGCCATGCAAACATTAGCGTGGATCTGGCAACGTCGTACCGTACGACCTCACTGAGTCTTGTGCTTGTCCTCTGAATCGCGTCTCCCGTGAGGGTGCGGCACATAGCTTTTTCGAATTCATAAAAACATTGTAAGGATGATACTGTGCGTAGTACTTGATTAAAGTTTCAACCTTCAAATATCTATCTCAACAATTCGACCATAACCATCAAAAAGACTGATTTTTTTCATTAATTTTTTTTTACTTTTATGTAAAATTTATGGTTTATGTAGGTACTTTTCTATTATTTTGATATTATTAAATTAAAAGGTAAGTATGTGTACAAAAAAATTAAATTAAAAATGTACCTATACAATGTCAAATAATTAGTAATTTTCGGGATCATGGCGATTGTAGAAATTCATAAACTGGTACTATTATTTATTTAACCCCCCACAATGACCATACCTTCAGTTGGTATGCCTAAAATTTAACCTCGACCTACATCTAGGTGTGTACTTTTCGGAATCAGGGCGATGGGGAAATTCATATTCTGGTACTATTGCATAATTTACCTTACAGTTCGTCAGTAGGTATGCTGAAAACCATATAATTTCAACAGACCTACACTTTTTGGAAAGAGGGCGAAGTAGTGATTCAAAATATGTAATTTAATTTTGTTTACCTTCACTCTGTTAAGTAGGCTGAAAATAAGACTTTCAACCTAAATAGTTGGTAAATCCTTTCTAGGACGCCCCACAGTAAGACTTGGGCGTCCTTATGCGATTGATCTGGGGTGAAGTTGGACAACACTCAACAGAATTGAAAAATAACCACACACTAATCCGTTTTAGAACATTCTGAATCCAAATCCGCGAGAAAAAAACCATAAGTGTATGTGACAAAATCGTGTGTACTCTGCCCTGCCCATAGTTCTCAACTGATTTTCGTGGTTCTTTTTTTGTTCGACGCGGAAAAATATCTAGTAGAAAGAAGAATCTAGAGTAGGTGTCAAATTTAGCACCGGGGATAATATTGACAAAATATCCGATTTTTCAAAATTTCGGTTCCTTTAGAGCTTACTAATTGTACCCAAGCTTTGAAATTGAGGAAAAACTCTCATTACACTTCCGGATTTTCATGAATTATTCTCTGTATCACCATGGAACTAATAGTGGTGCCACCATGGAGCCAGGACACCATATACAGCTTATTTCGTGTTTTTCACCTTGAATAGGTATGTGAACTTCGACGGACTGCCCAGCAGAACTAATGCATGAAACTTTAATTTTTTTACTCAATCAATTTTTTACTCTCCCATACCATACAAAGTGTTAGGTGAACTTGAATGAGTAATTTTGGGAATTTTGAAAATTAAATAGTACGCCATTATTTATTGCTACAGTAAACCACTAATTATGGGACTATTAAATCCACGGTAACTACCTACCATAGTAAAGTGCATAGGAAGTATTATAAAAATGTTAATTTATGTAAATAATCGGGACATAATTTTGAACGATACCCTGTTTGTACCAAATTTGAGAACAGACCTTATGTCAGTGGCTAAAATTACACAAAATGGTTACAAAGTAGTTTTTACGAAAGATCAAGCAAAAGTTCTTAATGGTAACAAAATAGTAATAAAAGCGAATAAAAGAAACGGATTATATTATGTTAAAGAAAATGTAGTTAAGAGTGCAAATGTTATAGATGAACAAAATAATGTTTCAAAATTGATAACATGGCATCGCAGATTCGGGCACCTTAACGAACAAGATTTGAAGAAACTTGTAAAATCAAAAGATATTTTGGGTGTGAAATTCAATGTCAATGACAAACTACCACCTTGTACTGTATGTTTGCAAGGTAAATTGACTCAAACACCATTTCCAAAACGAGAAACAAAATATGAACCATTAGAAGTAGTTCACACTGACTTGTGGGGACCTACAAGAGTTGAATCTAATGGTGGTTGTCGATACTACATCACTTTTATTGATGATGCGACGCGCTGGTGCGAAGTGCGATTTTTGAAATCTAAAAGTGAAGCTCTGAATGCATTCAAAGAATACAAAATTTTGTAGAAAATCAGAAAGGCACAAAAATAAAATATTTACAGTCTGACAATGGACGTGAATTTATAAATGGAGAATTCAATGGATTCCTGAAGTCTTGCGGAATCGGACGTA
>CM019175.2:11102052-11180492 GCA_009739505.2 Apolygus lucorum
TTTTGCTAAGTGATTTTAATTCAGTTTACAAACGAAACACAATAAATTGCAGAAGAGTTAACGGTGTAAATCTGTTTCATGAAGGCTCAGATGAATCAATAGTTGGTACATTGTTTGGTTATTCCTCCACCTCAGAGGTTCCACCAAGATATAAAACCATGGAAGAACGGTACAAAGGGTATTGGGAAGTTCACATGATGGCGGACTATTGTTGGACCTTAAAAAGAGATTTACCTCAGGCGGCGAAGTTTTCTCTACATAGATGCCGGCGATGAAACCTCTGAGGTGGAGGAATAACCAAACATTGTACCAACTTTTGATCCATCTGAGCCTTCATGAAAACACCGTTAACATTTCTGCAGTTTGTTGTGTTTCGTTTGTAAAACTGAATTAAAATCACTTAACAAAACAAGAGTTTCCCAATTATGATTTACTCCCCCTTTGCTTTTACTCTTAATAGGTTTTTTAACTCTTGCTTTTTTACTCTTAATAGGTGACAAGCATAAAAAATGTAGAAGAAAGGAAAATCCATTTGAGGAAAACAGATTTAGGAGCGCACATACTTATCTCAAAAAATTAACTAACGGTTTTTGTGAATTTTCATCTCAGTGCCATGAAAAAGCTCATTCCTTCGATATTAATGGGTTTTGGAGGCTGCGATTGGTCTCATTCTCCTCTGGGGTGTCCCCCTTACAAAGTAAAAGCCCGAAAAAAATTTGTTTAGCCTTAATTTTTTTTTTCAAGTGGCAAAATGTAAAGGAAAACCCGAGGAAAAAACGTTGAGAACCGTGTTTTTTGATAGGTTTTGTGGAAAATTGGGAGTTTAAACACAGTTTTTACTTAAAACTAAGTACATATTTGGATTCTACATGAAATTCCCTATAAGTCTGAGTACTTTTTGAGGAGATTTGAGCAAGATGAGTTTTCACTAAAAAATGGAGAAAAGTGAGAACTGGAAAAAATCTTAAAACTAGCTATATCTTGAAAATCCGACATAAACAAAAAAAACTGACGTCAGATTCGGATTCAGCGCACCAAATACCATAAGAAAAGTGGTGAAAGAACGAGGCAGCCAGACCACCCCTAAATTTTGTAATCTAGTGTAATAAATTAACTACTAAAATTCAAAATAATATTTTGTTTAATGGATAAAAATTCATTCTTTGGAATTTGTTTTTATTTGTAAAAGGTAAAATTATAATAATTGCAATAGAAGCAATTATTGCAATTACACCTCCTAGTTTATTAGGAATAGATCGAAGAATTGCATGAGCAAATAGAAAATATCATTCTGGTTGAATATGTACTGGGGTTACTAGGGGGTTAGCAGGGATAAAATTTTCTGGATCTCCTAGTAATTGAGGCTCTCATAAATTTAATATAATAAATATATATAGGGTGATTAATATTCCTATATAATCCTTAATTCTAAAATATATATATATGACATAGCTGATAGATATGCAATGAAACGTTGCGTGAAACTAAATATCATGGATACCAGGATACAAGGATATTATTTGGAGATAACATATAGGTACCCAATGAAACCTTGCATGACACAATGTGATAGATACCACGATACTATTTGGAGATAAGATATACCTAGGTACCCAATGAAACATTGTGTGAGAGTAAATATCATGGATACCAGGACACACACATATCGTTGGAAATGAAATAGCTGATAGGTACGCAATGAATCGTTGCATGACAGTTAATGTGGTGGATACCAGGACACACAGACATATTATTTCAGTTTGTTTTATTTACTCGAACCAGTTAAGTTTTTTGTTAGAGATTTATCGACATATAAATAGGTACTATAAAAATGTTAGGTATATGTCAATTGCCTGTAATCAGCATCGGAAGCCAGCGTTAATAATAAAATAAAAACACCTCGTTATTTGATGCGGTGACCTAGAATGAATTAACCTATCCTACTATTTCAATTTTGAAGAGTAAGAACAATGTTTTTTGTTTCAACTGGGTGAAATAAGAATAAAACGTGACAACTCCGTTTAAAATTCGCACATTTAATTCAAAGTCTGAACAATGTTCAATAATAACAAACCGGGAAACACAACAAAAAAAAGTAAGTGAACAGTTCCCTACAGATGTTGAATTTAATGAAAATTCTAACGGAAATACGTAACAATACAAAATATTCTACAATAAATTTTGAAAAATTATCATTTTTTGACATGATATTGAGATTCCAAACTGTCAAGGTGTTGCTGTCGACCTGTTTTGACTCCATACTTTAATTTCAACGTCCCCCAAAAAGTAAGTATACGACGTCTACCTGAGAAAAAAAGAGACATTAAAACATTTTATCATCAAACACTGGCTTACTTGGGCATCATGATTAATTTATAGGTATCTATTGTTACTTCCTACCAAGAACCAAATAACCAATAACCATACGTCAAGACTGGTCTTGTCTATTATTATATAGTAATAAAATAAAATTATAAATTAAAAATATAAATTATATAATAATATTATTTATTATATTATTATTGTATAGTAATTACAATAAAATTATAAATTAATAATATTATTTATTACTTACTATGTTATTATTATATAGTAATACAATAAAATTATAAATTAATAATATTATTTATTACTTACTACATTATTATAGAAAATGAATAATAATTATAACAATAATAATATATTATGATAACATAAATATAACAATACTGTACTACAATAATAATAATAATAATAACAATAACATGTATTGGTATTTATAGTAATATCATTTATAATTTTTATTCTTACTTACTATTATTATTTATTACATTATTATCAACAAATCCAAGACAAGACTGGTCTTGTCTATTATTATTATATAATAATATAATAAAAGTATAAGTTATTAATATAAATTATATAATAATATAATTTATAATTCATTATATTATTATATATAATTATTTGAAAACTAGACCGTCCCCGAATTTTTACGCCAAGTTGACGAACCACTGTGAACAGCAGATAGGTTAGACAAGGGCTTGACCCCGCCCCCCGACGTTTATTATTTAATTCCGGTTGTAGTAGGTGGATAATGGAGATGAAAACGGTACCATGGGGGTTCTTTAGGGTGAGAAAAACGATTCTGATACTTATTTTGATGGCACAAGGTCGGAAAATGCAATTTCGTTTATATGCGGTTTCCCCGCCCCCCGATGTTTATTATTTAATCCCGGTTGTAGTAGGTGGATAATGGAGATGAGAACGGTACCATGGGGGTTCTTTGGGGTGAGAGAAACGATTCTGATACTTATTTTGATGGCACAAGGTCGGAAAATGCAATTTCGTTTATATAGGATGTTTCCCCGCCCCCCCGATGTTTATTATTTAATTCCGGTTGTAGTAGGTAGATAATGGAGATGAGAACGGTACCATGGGGGTTCTTTGGGGTGAGAAAAACGATTCTGATAGTTATTTCGATGGCACACCTCCGGAAAGTGGGTTAAATGAGCTGCCGCCTCCAGTTTCGCCGCCCCCCGGCCCGCCTCCACCCGGTTTTGACTTCATTTCTAGGTGCCAGCCGAGGAACTGAGTACGTGTACGAAGTTTGGTCAATTTCGGACTACTATTTCAATGAAAAATCGACCGTCGCAGAATTTGTAAAATCGTTGCTGACGGACGAACCACTGTGAACAGCAGATAGGTTAGACAAGGGCTTGACTCCGCCCTCCGATGTTTATTATTTAATTCCGGTTGTAGTAGGTGGATAATGGAGATGAAAACGGTAACATGGGGGTTCTTTAGGGTGAGAAAAACGATTCTGATAGTTACTTTGATGGCACACCGTCGGAAAGTGGGTTAAATGAACTGCCGCCTCCAGTTTCGCCGCCCCCCGGCCCGCCTCCACCCGGTTTTGACTTCATTTCTAGGTGCCAGCCGAGGAACTGAGTACGTGTACGAAGTTTGGTTAATTTCGGCCAATTATTTCAATGAAAAATCGACCGTCGCAGAATTTGTAAAACGTTGCTGACGGACGAACCACTGTGAACAGCAGATAGGTTAGACAAGGGCTTGACTCCGCCTCCGATGTTTATTCTTTAATTCCAGTTGTAGTGGGTGGATAATGGAGATGAGAACGGTACCATGGGGGTTCTTTGGGGTGAGAAAAACGATTCTGATACTTATTTTGATGGCACAAGGTCGGAAAATGCAATTTCGTTTATATGGGATGTTTCCCCGCCCCCTGATGTTTATTATTCAATTCCGGTTGTAGTAGGTGGATAATGGAGATGAGAACGGTACCATGGGGGTTCTTTGGGGTGAGAGAAACGATTCTGATAGTTATTTTGATGGCACAAGGTCGGAAAATGCAATTTCGTTTATATGGGATGTTTCCCCGCCCCCTGATGTTTATTATTCAATTCCGGTTGTAGTAGGTGGATAATGGAGATGAGAACGGTACCATGGGGGTTCTTTGGGGTGAGAGAAACGATTCTGATAGTTATTTTGATGGCACAAGGTCGGAAAATGCAATTTCGTTTATATGGGATGTTTCCCCGCCCCCTGATGTTTATTATTCAATTCCGGTTGTAGTAGGTGGATAATGGAGATGAGAACGGTACCATGGGGGTTCTTTGGGGTGAGAGAAACGATTCTGATAGTTATTTTGATGGCACAAGGTCGGAAAATGCAATTTCGTTTATATGGGATGTTTCCCCGCCCCCTGATGTTTATTATTCAATTCCGGTTGTAGTAGGTGGATAATGGAGATGAGAACGGTACCATGGGGGTTCTTTGGGGTGAGAGAAACGATTCTGATAGTTATTTTGATGGCACAAGGTCGGAAAATGCAATTTCGTTTATATGGGATGTTTCCCCGCCCCCTGATGTTTATTATTTAATTCCGGTTGTAGTAGGTAGATAATGGAGATGAGAACGGTACCATGGGGGTTCTTTGGGGTGAGAGAAACGATTCTGATAGTTATTTTGATGGCACAAGGTCGGAAAATGCAATTTCGTTTATATGGGATGTTTCCCCGCCCCCTGATGTTTATTATTTAATTCCGGTTGTAGTAGGTAGATAATGGAGATGAGAACGGTACCATGGGGGTTCTTTGGGGTGAGAGAAACGATTCTGATAGTTATTTTGATGGCACAAGGTCGGAAAATGCAATTTCGTTTATATGGGATGTTTCCCCGCCCCCCCCCCCCCCCCCCCCCGATGTTTATTATTTAATTCCGGTTGTAGTAGGTGGATAATGGAGATGAGAACGGTACCATGGGGGTTCTTTGGGGTGAGAGAAACGATTCTGATACTTATTTTGATGGCACAAGGTCGGAAAATGCAATTTCGTTTATATGCGGTTTCCCCGCCCCCCGATGTTTATTATTTAATTCCGGTTGTAGTAGGTGGATAATGGAGATGAGAACGGTACCGTGGGGGTTCTTTGGGGTGAGAAAAACGATTCTGATAGTTATTTTGATGGCACACCGTCGGAAAGTGGGTTAAATGAACTGCCGCCTCCAGTTTCGCCGCCCCCCGGCCCGCTTCCACCCGGTTTTGACTTCATTTCTAGGTGCCAGCCGAGGGAACTGAGTAAGTGTACGAAGTTGGTTAATTTCGGCCCATTATTTCAATGAAAAATCGACCGTTGCTGGTCGACCGTTGCTGGTCGACCGTTGCTGGTCGACCGTTGCTAGCATGACTGAGGTAGAGGGAATCACCAGGGATAAAAGTAGGTAAAGGTACTCACGTTGATGAAGTAGGTAGACGTCCAATCGAAAATCTGAACTCCAACAATCATAATGAACAACACAAATTATAGCGCTGAAAGAGGATAGTTGACGTATTGATGAAATATATCGGATTGAATGAAGTCATAACTATCGAAAAAGTGATTCTGCAAGAAAACTGTCACAAAATAGGGATGTCCCAAAAGTATCGATACATATCGATACTTTTTTTCTCTGATATATATCGTAGTATCGATACTTTTTTTCCAGTATCGGAGGCGATACTTTTTATCATCTCACATTTTATCTGTTTCAACACCTACGACATGAAGGTACCTACTTGACAGTACCTCTATCTCTACGTAGATTGTTGGGAGAACAACAAACTTCAACAAATTAAACCAAGATGATGTACTACCACCTCCAGCTCTCTATGATAACCTGCTGTCCTCGATAATCGAGGAAGGACCACCAAAATGTTAACCCAAACAAGTGCAATACGAAAACAAGTGCCTAAACAAAAACAAGTTTTAGAATGTTTATTATAAAAACAAAATTTTTAATAATAACAAAATGAGTGATTTATTGTTTTGTTCTTTCTATATTAATTATTATCCTCGTTATGGAGAGATGTCTCACTGATAGAGAGAAACATAAACGACAATTTCACCCATTTTTGTGAAAGTATCGAAAAGTATCGATACTTCAAAATATCGATACTTTTTTAAAGTATCGTATCGATATTTTTTGATACTTTCTAGATGTATCGATACGATATTATATCGATACTTTTGAAGTATCGGACATCCCTATCACAAAACAATGTCGTTATCTCTCCTATCACCAATTCACTGCCTTCCAGATCAGAGTTGTACGACGATTTTCAATGCTTCGATGGCGAAGAAGAAGTTTACCAGTGGTCAGCGAAAACGCCGTTCCTGAGAACCCGTTCAACTTGGTGAAACCGAAACAAATTTTGACTGGAGATCAATCTCAGTTTACTTTAAACGCAGTTTTCGTCGAACGGAGTTAATGGATTGTTGGTGAAACCGGCCCTTACATAAATCCAACTTAACTTTCAGTCAACTTAACTTAATTTCAGTGTGGAGAATCAATTAAACATCCAGTAGATTTTGATAAGTACCTAGTCTCCAACTCACAAAAGAAAAATGTTTCCTCTGGTTACAATAGTGTTATAATAGAGAGTTTTTGCTGCCGAAAAGTGACGGGCCCCGTTTGGAGGAGATAGCGCGAGCAACGAAGATGCTACCCAGTTGAATGACAGGCCCCGCGTACCTTTGATGTTTGTAGTAACGGGAAATGAAAAAGAGTCACGCTTTGTTTACTTTATACTACCATCGACAACGAGTTTAACATTCTGTTCATCAACTGTCACGGAAATGTCGGCTGTAAACCTCATCTTTCGCGAACGTGCCTTCTACACATTAAAAACTCTGCAAGGTTTATCATTTTTCTGTATTATTTTCTTTGCATTGTCCTTTTTATACCTGCCAACCATAGGTACCTACTGCCTACCTACTACTTTCACAATCAGGTTTATTTGGAAGCAATAAACGCTTCACACTCGATTCAAAGAAATAGGGAGTTGTGCCACAACTGTTGTGGTTCCTTCATATGGATATTTGATTACTGGTTGCTAAAGAAGCACCGGTACCTACTGTGTGCAGGAGCATCTAGGATGTGAGGGTGATAAAACGGCATCAGCGCTGCCTGGCGACGATTAGATGAACCTTCCGGAACTCAAAACCTACGTTATCACACTTATCGGCCGATGTGATGACAGCTCGGTACATCGTTGACACATTTTACCGTAGTTTCGCCTTGCTGATTTTCCGCGTGTGTTTTGTTTTGCCTGATTTTGCGAATCTCCCAGTGCGAGAATCTGGACGAAGAGTTCTCCGTATATTACCTCGCTGTGACGAAGTGCTTGCCCTCAACAGAGTCGTACAGCAAAATAGTTAATAGTACCTAGTGCTATTCCCCCGATAACTAGAACAGTTCCACTTCCACAATGCCATAACTGTGCATACATTGAGTGCAATAGCGACCGTGCAAAGTTGGACGACCAGGATATAATCCGCCCACCAAATCCTATTGATTTCCTTAGCCCTGTTTGCTGTTACCCAGGGGAAATTGTGTTATACTGAAGCGATGTAATGATGAGGAGATTCACATAAAACCTTGCGAGAAGCACTCAGAAATCTTGCAAGATGCACTCTCTGTAGAATATTCGTAATATTGGCGATAATCAGAGGAGCTAATGGTAGATTACAGAAGGCACGGAATATAGATGCATAAACAAAGATACCACCGTCTGCTCCGAGCACTTGGATGAAACCCCAGAAAAGCTTGACTATAAAAGGAATTTCCCCATTGTCATACCGGCAAACGTAAGTAAATGTATTTACCCGTCCATGTTTACCTATTTAATTTTATCTCAAATAATAAATAATGTTCTGGTGATACATCAGCATAGGACTTTGCAAATCTTTACCTAAATGCTTGTCTGGTACCAAAAACTAAATGAATAGGTACTCTTTCTTTTCTCTTTGCAGGCTCCATTCCATGTTAGAAGGGATTTCATACTGACGACACACTTGGGACTTACTGGACTCTATCTCTAGCAATCTACCAAGTGGTAAGTATGCATTAAAGCTTAGGTACGAGTAATTTAGAAAACAGTTTATGCATAAACTATCATAGTGACATAATTGAATACGTTATAATTGATTTAATTACTCAGTTAGTAATTTGTAACTAACAAATTTGGATGGTTTTGAGTAGGTACTTTTTTTCCTTATTTTGTTTTTATTCATTTTTTCTTGGTCGTGATGGTACCTGCGGACGAGATTGTGACTGCTGGAGATGACTGCAATGAAGAAAACCGTATTCTAATATCTCCTGAACAGATTTTTGTACCAGGAGAAATAATTCGTTAGGATGTTCAGGTTTGTTTGGCTTCTTCAACGACCAGTTCAATTAGTACTCAAACATTGCCAAAATCTATTTGGTCCTTTCTATTTGGGACTGTGTGGTGCAAGATGGAATTTGTAGAGTCTCAGGTTGGCTTAAAATTCATACTGAAAGTCATAACGAGTCCAAAATGAATAAAATTCATTTTGTACGCCTGTAATGGATATACTTAATTCAAATATATTATAAAATTTTATTTAATTTCTTATAAAAGTCAATATAATCCGTTATGATTAATCTAATGACTATGGTTAATATTAAATAAAATATAAAAGTACAATATGTGTAATACTGTATTATATCCCCCCGGAGGGGGGCTACCTGATTCCGGGCTAAGGAATAGGTAAATTGTAGATTTTATATTTTTGGTGAAAATTGATAGATATATTTATATAAATATATTTATTTATATGATTTATTTATTATTCTATAATAAATAAATATAAAATAATAAAACAAGCCAATAATAAATCAAATATATTATTTATTTATTTTATTATTATCTCAGTGATGTCTTTATCTAATGAAAAAAAAACTGCCTTTATCAGAAGAAATCTCCTGACTTTTCCAAGTTGTGTGGCTACTCTGAACTTACTTCATGTCATCAAATCCAAAATTGGTAAGCTCTGTAGAAATGATGCCTGCTTGGCGTAGTCATTTTATTGATTTATTTGTACTGCACCCCAATTTGTGATTGTCAAGTAATTTAATTGTGTTGTAATGTATCAAGTGTTTATTAATTCATGATTCTCAGTTGAGAACAAGGTAATTTGTTATCAATGACCGGAAGTTCCCAACTGCATGTAAGTATATATCAATAAATATTTTTGTAATACATTTCTTTTAATTTTAAATGTTTTCCTGTTAGTTTAATATCATGATTAATCCAGAAATATTAGGGTTGAGATAAAGTTGTGGGTTGATAATAATCTAACTAGCAAACCTTTTCGGCTCAAATGTGTTCAGATTTTAGTTTTATGCCTAGTTTCAATTCCAAAGGTTCATTATTGAAAGTAATACTTCAAAACACTGGCTTGTTTTTAACCATGGCCATCAACAATGAACTTGAAAAGGTAACTATCACCCCGATTTTCAGCTATCCCACACCATTAACTATTCAGGAAAAATGCAAACAGAATTCGGTGAAATTCCTCATTGTTGTTATATAAATTCTCATAATAATAATAAAATTATAATGTAATAATAAAATTGTTATGTAATAATGATAAAATTATTATTTAACCCTAGAATGCAACCCCATTTTTTTGTGCGTATTGCAACTCATTCGTCGATGTGACGAATACCAGTAAAAAATCGTGTTAAATGGATCAAAACAAAGGTCGTTTTCGGGAAATTGGGGAATGAAATGATTGAATTCCACATCGGTAATGGTTATTGGATTTATTCAATGAAAAAAAATCCCAAAAATTATCACCATTGAGGTCATTAGGAACATTAGTACTTTTAGTAGGTACCTAAATCATTGTAAAACAAGACTCATTTTCCGGGTGGAAAAAAATTCCTGGACAGTCTAAAAAAATTGTCATTACTACAAAACGATGTCTGTCTTACAGTACATGAATATAGGAACAAACGAGTCAGCCTAGACGTATCACAGTGTCAATATGACATTTCAGGGGAACTTACTTGGTTACAATGTCTAAAATTCACAATTTCCCTCTAATTAAGAAAAAATAAGGAATCACTACAATGGTATCGTAGTTATGTCAAGAAAAACAGGCACAGAAGGAACATACAGTGTAGTGAATTACATACCTACCGAACAGTAACTTTTATATCACCTTTAAGTGAACTACAATCCAAAAATCAATGAGATGAACTTGAACATCTATAATTCAGACTGTTGTCTCAATATATCACAAAGCTTATCAACTAGCTTATCGCCTACCAACTAGTTGCCTTAATGCTTATCCTATGGAATGTCCCCTGGAATTAATGAATTACTAAACAATATGTTTTTGATCATGGTTCGGAAACAACCAGAAAGCAAAACGAAATAACGTTCGAGTGAGATTGAGTTGTAAGCAAACGACAGGAGTTCGTTACGAAGTTTATCAAAGTAGCTAGGTATGTCCGTAATCCGTACAATACCTGATTTTCCAATACGCAACACCCTCCTTCAAAAGTTAACATCCGTGCTTAATAAGCACTACGGAACCCGGCTTTAAGAACGAAGCACACGATACTTATTACTAATAATTACTTCACAAATCACATTGGCCGATTGATTAGTGTGATAACGTAGGTTTTGAGTTCCGGAAGGTTCATCTAATCGTCGCCAGGCAGCGCTGATGCCGTTTTATCACCCTCACATCCTAGATGCTCCTACTGTGTGCTGGTTGCTAAGAATGCAAAACTGAATAGTGAATACAACTTTTAGAAACGAATAGAGATCGCATTTTGGTTAGCTAACATTTCAACGGAGACCTCTTTGGTGTTTCTTGGTTTGTCCTGTGGATCTCCGGGTGGTCTCAATCTATTCTAAAAATTCAATACTACCTATTTCAAATTGGTGAAAAAACAATACCTTTATTTCGAAAGTTTTTGAGCTAGGGCACTCTTGACCACTCATCCCTTAGAAATGTCTGACATCAACCAAAAGCTTCGCGGCACAACCTGACTCCAAAAGAAGCTCGTAGGTGTACCAAATTTCAACCAAACGGTTGCTAAGAAAAGGGCCGCGAACGGACAGATTTTCGGATTCTACGGTACTTTTAAAAGTAAGCCATACAATTTTGAAGGGGGTGAAGGGTTAGATTTTTTCTTGCTCGATTCCAATGGTTCATTGCAGAAAATAATAAATTAAAAAACATGATTGTTGTGAGCCATTTCATTATATCAAGGCGTCGGTTCTACAATTAACTTGCAACAAAATGTTCCTCGTAGAAAAATAGTTTTTCGACGAAATTCTCACCCATTTTCTGTAGAGGAAAGACAATGCGGTTTTCATCAAAAACATCCTCAAAAGCTCAGCTTTCCAACGGTGAAATTAAAACAAGAAAAACAAAGGAACTTAGGGGAGAAATCAGTATGTGAATGCGGAAAAACGTTTCAACGAAATTCTATTTATTGACATTTTCATGTCTTTGCTTTGGCACATGAACTGAAAAATCGTCACGAAAACTTTGATGCGTAGTGTTGTCAACAAACTTGTTGTGTAGTGGTTGACATGAAAATGTCCCAATGTGTTGCAGACTCGTATGCAAGCATTTTCGAATCGAGTGTTTTTTTCGATTTTTTATAACGAAATTAACGTTTGATGGTAGGATTTAGGTGCCGACACATCCGTGATCACTGCTAGTTCGAACACTTCTGCATTATAGTACTTACAGCACTCACGTTTTAGAAATACATGGACTGCGAATGTTTTAATAGTAAGCAAACTTTAGTCAGCGGGTGCAGAGAGAGCTCTGGAACAAAATGTTCCTCGTAGAAAAATAGTTTTTTCGACGAAATTCTCACCCATTTTCATTAGAGGACAGTCAATGCGGTTTTCATCAAAAACAACCTCAAAATCTCAGCTTTCCAACGGTGAAATAAAAACATGAAAAACAAAGGAACTTAGGGGAGAAATCAGTATGTGAATGCGGAAAAACGTTTCAACGAAATTCTATTTATTTATTTCGATGATTAACAACGAAATTAACGTTCGATGGTAGGATTGGGGCGTCGACACATCCACGATCACTGCTTGTTCGAACACTTCTGCATTATAGTACTTACAGCACTCACGTTTTTAGAAATATATGGACTGCGATTGTTTTAATAGTAATCAGCGGGAGCAGAAAAAGCTCTTCAGTAAGTAGACTTGTGATAACCACGGAGACACTCGGAAGGAAGGAAAATACATCGAGAAATATTAAACGGTTATATTTCGAGAAGGTTAGGGATGTTCTGGCACCGGGAACCTGCAAAGACGGGGGCCCATGAATTGGCAGTCACCAAAGTGTCGGGCACCGCGAAAATGACGTCATTTTGACGGGCGCCGCGGAAACCGCGCTCTGTGGAAAGGTTCCACGGGCCCGTTAGTGGCGTGCAAAAACTCTCTAATCTTGGAAGGGTACTTCACGATACCACCAACAGATACGATTCATCCCTATTGCGATAAGGAGTGGTATCTTTCCTACAGATAAATTTGTGGCATCTCCTGCCACCAGTGGTATCTGTTCGGTGGTATCTACTGCGCATGCGCAGGAGACGATAAAGTGTGGTATCTCAACGTCGCTATCTCCTAGGAACTCTCTATTTTCTCTTAACCCACTCAAAATTCCTTTTTTTTTTGCGTTTTCGACCTTACGGCACTGATATGGTCATAACTTCGCTTATTTCTCCTGAAAATTCAAATCTGACTACACTGTTAGAAAGAGTCAGATACACTCGACATTTCGGTTGATCTACTTGGAAAAGTCGGTCGAAGTAATTATCAACCTACTTTTGAAACTGGAAAAAGTGCGTGCGATATGTTACAACTTGTAACATCAAGCGATGAGGTGCCGAAGAACAAAAACAACTTCAGTTTCGAGATTTTTTTTGTTTAATAAAACATTTTTGTAATTCAATTCTTGTTTTTTTATGTTAAAATTATTATAAAAAGATACCGAGAGTCGAATTAGAAGACGTCCCTGATGTAGTCCTTGAGGAGGTCCAGGTGGGGCGTGTCTTCACCCCAGTCCTGCAACAGGCGAATCAACATCGAGAATTAGGGTCTAAGAAACATTCAGTGCAAGCAGGTATGAGTATGAAGGAGGGCTGAGTCCCACAACATCAAGGAGATGAGGAGAGGTGGTGGGGGGGAGGGGGGGGCTGAAGTAAAGTTCTTCATCAACAATTTGATATTTGGTTGAACATTTGTATTCTCTAATCCTGAACCTTAAGATCTCACTCGTGAAAACACAATGAAAACACAATTCATCACATGAAAACTAATTCAAGGCCAAATTATCGCAAAAATACATATCTTGAACTAATTAAAAGCAATTAATTACGGAAATGCCGGAGGGTGGACCATAACTTCTGGGACACCCTGTATAGAAGTATGTTTTTTGCGACAGTAGCCAAAAGGCGTCTCTCTCTACTGAGTTGACATTCTGCCCAGAGCCTCTTAGGGTCCACTGGGAGGAATAAAGATCAGCTGTGTGAGCGACAAACCCCACTACTCCTCTACATCAGGGTCTGGCCAGGGATAGACATCAGAAATTTTCTCCTAGGAGTTGTTTTTTCGAGAAACTGACTTCTCCAGTCGATCCTGCACGAAAATTTTTATACAGAATGATGCCTAACTCATTTTGGTAAAAACTGGACCTATAGCGTGTTGCTGTTTCACTGACGATATTGAAGTATGGCTTTCACGACAGTAGCCAAAAGGCGTCTCTCTGTACAGAGCAGCACCGCGTCGGCTGTCGAGTGAATGTATCAGGAGGGCCGAGGACCATCCCAGAGCGTTGACATCCTGCCCAGAGCCTCTTAGAGACCTCAGATCAGATGTGTGAGCAGCCAAGGATCATCCCAGAGCGTTGACATCGGGCCCAGAGCCTCTAAGAGACCACAGATCAGATGTGTGAGCAGCCAAGGATCATCCCAGAGCGTTGACATCCTGCCCAGAGCCTCTTAGAGACCACAGATCAGCTGTGTAAGCGGCCAAGGATAATCTCAGAGCGTTGACATCCTGCCCAGAGCCTCTAAGAGACCACAGATCAGCTGTGTGAGCGGCCAAGGATAATCTCAGAGCGTTGACATCCTGCCCAGAGCCTCTAAGAGACCACAGATCAGCTGTGTGAGCGGCCAAGGATAATCTCAGAGCGTTGACATCGGGCCCAGAGCCTCTTAGAGACCACTGATCAGCTGTGTGAGCGGCCAAGGATAATCTCAGAGCGTTGACATCGGGCCCAGAGCCTCTAAGCGGCCAAGGATCATCCCAGAGCGTTGACATCGGGCCCAGAGCCTCTTAGAGACCACTGATCAGCTGTGTGAGCGGCCAAGGATCATCCCAGAGCGTTGACATCCTGCCCAGAGCCTCTAAGCGGACACTGATCAGCTGTGTGAGCAGCCAAGGACCATCCCAGAGCGTTGACATCCTGCCCAGAGCCACTTAGAGACCACAGATCAGCTGTGTGAGCGGCCAAGGATAATCTCAGAGCGTAGACATCCTGCCCAGAGCCTCTTAGAGACCACAGATCAGCTGTGTAAGCGGCCAAGGATAATCTCAGAGCGTAGACATCCTGCCCAGAGCCTCTTAGAGACCACAGATCAGCTGTGTAAGCGGCCAAGGATAATCTCAGAGCGTTGCATCCTGCCCAGAGCCTGTAAGAGACCACAGATCAGCTGTGTTAGCGGCCAAGGATAATCTCAGAGCGTTGACATTGGGCCCAGAGCCTCTTAGAGACCACAGATCAGCTGTGTGAGCGGCCAAGGATAATCTCAGAGCGTTGACATCGGGCCCAGAGCCTCTAAGCGGCCACTGATCAGCTGTGTGAGCGGCCAAGGATCATCCCAGAGCGTTGACATCGGGCCCAGAGCCTCTTAGAGACCACAGATCAGCTGTGTAAGCGGCCAAGGATAATCTCAGAGCGTAGACATCCTGCCCAGAGCCTCTTAGAGACCACAGATCAGCTGTGTAAGCGGCCAAGGATAATCTCAGAGCGTTGACATCCTGCCCAGAGCCTGTAAGAGACCACAGATCAGCTGTGTAAGCGGCCAAGGATCATCCCAGAGCGTTGACATCGGGCCCAGAGCCTCTAAGCGGCCACTGATCAGCTGTGTGAGCAGCCAAGGATCATCCCAGAGCGTTGACATCGGGCCCAGAGCCTCTAAGCGGCCACTGATCAGCTGTGTGAGCGGCCAAGGATCATCCCAGAGCGTTGACATCCTGCCCAGAGCCTCTTAGGGACCACTGGGAGGAATACAGATCAGCAGTGTGAACAACAAACCTCACTACTCCTCTACATCTGGGTCTGGCCAGGGATAGGCAGCAGACGGTAAAGTTTACCTTGATCACGACGCAAGAGCAGCCGACGATTTTCCTAGATTTTCCAGTCTTGTCGATCTTGCACAGCCCCGTCCATTCGCCTGGAGAACAAGAAAGGACATCCGTTAGAGAAGCAGACATCAATTCAAGGAGTTCACAGTTGAAAATGTACGTGGAATTCAAACTAGTGTCATTGGAGTTCTTCAAACAGGGTTTGGAGAATTCAATTTGGTGGAGTTTCAACAAGAGAGTTGGGAATTCTAACCAGTTCAGTGCTCCCAGAATTCAATCTAGTGGCTGTAGTAGAATTCTAACCAGTTCAGTGTTTTTTTTTTATTTTTTATTTTTTTACTTTTTTGAAATTTGGACCACTTTGGCGAAAAGTAAACAAATTTTTGTTTTGAAATTTGGACCACTGGAAGAAATATACAGTACTTCCCTCAGTGGGCTAGACTCCAAAGTCTCCTCATAAGCTAGGCACCGCCTATTTCATACACGTCTATGAACTACCTCCGATAATGGCTCATAGACATGAATGTGTAATGTTTGCAGTTTGGAGTCATACACTTTTAGTGGCTGGATTGCCTAATTGACATCTTCGGTGGTATTTTTTCTCAGTGTGTTAGCAATGAGGTATTGAATCAAGTATATTGTGCATACTTTTCAATTTAAGTAGGTAGCTGTACCTCACATGAGATATTTGAGAGAACATCTCAAATATTCAGTAGGAGTAGGTAACCCTCTAGTAGCTCTGGGGAAAATCGTCACTACTTCTATGCGAACTAACGGTACACTACACAAAATTCGAGAAAAACGAGAAACCCTTATCCAGTCGCTGTAGGCCACATAAAGACCCGTTTCGGACACCCTATAGGTCGAATTTAACATGAAATTTATTCGAAACACAAACGGTGGATACAGCTTTCGTACAAGTACGCAACCACGAGAGACATTTTATGTCTTATGTTTAATAAATTGAGAGCTTTCCAATGAGTGGTGAACGAGTTTTGTGGGGTGGAAAATGAGGAAGTTAGTTTTCCCTAGGAACGATCAAACAATCAATTTATTTCGTATAACAAATAATTTTTCTGAAAGAATAATTGTCTGGAAAATTTTTTGAAAACAATCTAACGGAGTTTTGAATTGTCGCATGCTCTCCATTTCCTTCTTGCCCCTCGAAGGCACATTGAAGCAGCACGGAGTATGGAGAAGGACAACCTCGTCCGTAACCATCCCTTTACTTCCTGCATAGGCCGATCCCACTTCTCACTTAGACGTTCAGCCAGAACCCTCAAAAATGCTGCCATTTGTGGTGCATACATAGAGTCCACAGACGTTACAAGGGGGGTAAAAGAGGCGTGACGTTCCTCACATGCTGCCAGGTACTTCCTTTTCTTCTCTTCTTCGGCGTTTCTAAGAACTGTGGCCACTGGATGAGGAATGTAGGAGGGGGCATCAGTGTCAACGACACGTACATCGAACAATGCCTCCCTCTGTGGCTCCCAAACCCCACGGCATGCCAGGTCTCCTCGTAGTCCAGGATGTACGAGGGATGTCTCGACAACGATAGGCTCCTTGACACAATTTCCCCACGCTGTTGACATGAGCTCACCTAAGACGTCCCGAATCTCGTTGTGGCGTCGTGTTATGAGACCACCTGTCTTGCAGCTCAAGGCGTGACTGAGCGAAAAATCCCTCCATCCACACCCGTCGCATGTAACTGGCATTTCGACTGGCAACCTCTTATATCTTAATGCCAAGGCGTCACGAAATTCGTATGGGGACATGTCGAAATTATGCTTTTTCAATGGCTGAGCTGATAGCCAGCTTGAACTCTTTGTTCTCGATGCCTTGAGCACTGCTCGCTGGATTGTTCTTTTCCTATCTGGCTCAAATTTTGCGAGTGCTGATTCGAGAAAGTTGTCTTCCGTGAGATTTCGGTTTCTTTTTGCTTCCTTTCTAGCTGCATAGAGATGGGTCACATGGTCACCTAGATCAA
Organism: Apolygus lucorum; assembly: GCA_009739505.2. Classification (NCBI taxonomy): domain Eukaryota; kingdom Metazoa; phylum Arthropoda; class Insecta; order Hemiptera; family Miridae; genus Apolygus; species Apolygus lucorum. The sequence continues at coordinate 11,119,746 of CM019175.2, forward strand.
AGGGCTGACGAAGCCGAATGGATCTATCTATGACTGCAGTGCTAGACTTTGATGTTTGGAACATTGCACTTGCTGTTGAGACCGGATCTGTCCAGGCCATGCCTCCTTTGTTCACTGGTAGCGAGAATATATCGCACTCCTCTGGTGACACGCCTCCACCAAAAATGGCTGGCATGAAAGTAGTGCGAATAAAGTCTCTCAGTGGCCTGAACGCTCCTTCCTCACATTCCACTACTCTCTGAACAAACTGCCATCGAAATTTAATGGATTTGGTGAACGCCGAGTGAGCGTCTTGAGGATGTTTTTTGCCTGCAGCTGACACCCTTTCAATCAATTGAGTCCATTCGCTGATCTTCCCCTCTAAATATTTTGCTTTTCCTATGGGTTCGCCTATATATCCCCCTAGGAAGCGGTGGCCAGTTACAACCTTGATTCCCGTGCCCCCAAAGACTACGATTGGTTGTACGTGAAAATCATCAGAAATTTCCGCGTAACGCTCCCCGCGTGACGATTTTTCATTTATGTGCCATAGTAAAGACATAAAATGTCAAAAATTGTTTTGAAATTTAATTGAATCAGTGAGAATGACAACAGTACATGTCCCCAATCAGCTTATCGAGATATCAGGTGTCAGGTGGTATAAGTCCATGGACTCCTACTGTTTTTTCCCTCAATCATTTCATTTAGGCTCTGTTCAAGCTTACCGAGTGTGGTTAGCATACTGCTCTTGTGCTCAAGGCGTAGTTCTGCTGGTTACAACCTACAAAAAGCCATTTTTCAACAATCGTCAAAAATGGACTTGTACTGTTTTTATTCTCATCGATTCAATTGAAATTTGGACCACTGGCGAAGGGTAAAAAAAATTATGAATAATTACTCAAGTTATCGTGCGGAATGACACACACATATGAAGACTACATGGGAAGAACGCACCATGTCCCATTTTGTAAACTTTTCAGGAAATTATTTTTTCCGGCAAAAACCCAATATTAGTTCGAATTTGGTCGATAAAATTTTTTTAAAAATGGGATTTGTATCTCAGCGTACTGAAGAATGCGGTGGTACAATCAAAACTACTGCAAAAAGTATTTTAAAACTCCATAAGGCTATCCAAAGTTGCAAAGGTCCATCTGTACAGAGGAAGAACGCACCATGAACGTGTATTGCTGGTTTTATTCATAGTATCCTGCCATAAGATTTCTCTCTTTATCAGGGCACAGCGGTTTCGTGACATTTTAATAATATATATAATGATTTGGTATTTTCAAAAGTTCACTTACGAAGAAGTTTTGCAAAATATTTTAATAGAATAAAATCCAGGAAATTCATTCAAAACAAAAACAGTTTCACAGTTTTCAAGAAAACAAACACTAGTATCTATCTCAAATAAACTTAGGGTGGCGGCACCTATTATAGACATGTCTCCTATTATTGACAGTTCAACTTTCTTGTAAAAAAAATAAGCGTTTGGCATCACCTAGAAAGTTTAGCTTCACTCCAATTGAGAAGTCATCTCATCTACCACAGTTTGCCGGCTCAATCAGGTCGCCCTTGGTTACGAGAACAGCTGGAATAAGAATTCGCCCGTCGGTCGAGATTCCGTCCATTTTCTGAACATTTTTGCTAAGGAGGTGAGTAGGGATGGCATATCGAATGAAATATATCGATATATCGATCAAATGATATATCGTCAATGAGATATCGATACCTCCGATATATCGGAGAAAATATATCGATATTTCGATATATCGGAGAAAATATATCGATTTTTCGACGTATCGGAAGATCTACTATCAATGTCACATGTGAAGTAGGTAGGTGAATTTAATAGTTTTAAAACAATATAAAAATAATTTAGGATGACATTTATGGACATAATATGTCCATATTATCGGATAATCTCCATATTATCGGAATAATAGTCCGATATTATCGGAGTATCTACATGGAAAAACTTGAAGTAAGTAGGTAGGTGAATAGAAAAGTTACTAACATCATTTTGGAGGAAATATTATCGATATACTCGACATATTGGAAGATCTATTTGGAAAAACCGTGTGAAATAATATTTCACATATTATGTATTAACCTAACTTCAAAAGTTACTGGGTATGAATGATCGAAATTCATTGTTTAAAAACTGGAAAAAAGTGCGAAAATGTCATTGCAATGTTAAATCAATTTATAAATTGACAGGGGTATAGATATTGTGGACGATCATGATCCTTCAAAATTGAAAATAATTGTTGTGAAAACCTGCTTCACTTCGTAGAGTAGGTAGTTTTAAGCTGGACGAGCCTCCATTAATTTTGGCTTAAGTCAAGTATTTGAGCCTTGAGAGCCACTGTAGGTGAATACTATGAACACAATCATATCTGAGCTGAAGTCAACAGTCTGGAATCAACCCATCAGTTGGTACCTACAAAATTTGGAATAAAAGAAGGCTATAATAGGCGTCCCTTCTCGTCCATTTATTTCAATATTTAATTTTTACTAAATTTTTTTTTTTTTTAACTTGAAAACAGGTCGCGATATATCGTTAAATATATCGATATTGACCGATAATATCGGTTCTCTACATCGATATAAATATATCGATATATCAAACGTAATATATCGATATATTTCATATATCGATATATCGTTGCCATCCCTAGAGGTGAGTGTATATTTTTCGTATTTAACCGTTTCCATTCAATTTTTTTTGGGTTTGATTGTTTGTAAAACTGTTTATAGTGTTTATTAGATCCTATGCAACTATTTTTATCTTCCATTTTGGTATTAAAATGGCATTTCAAGGATGTCTATAATAGGGTTTTGAAAAAATCAGGTTTTCCAATTATTAACACACTGTCAATAATTAGATTTTGTGTGAATTCTTCAATTGAAGGCTTATCTCAAGTGAATTTTAATTTGAAACCGATCGGTATCGTTTTTTACCAAAAATCGGGATCCTATTTTGACAGGGGGTGTCATAATAGGTGAAAGTAGATGTCAGTAATTGGAATTCATTTTGCTATTTATCGACAGCCTCAAGTTCCCAGTTATTGACACTCCCCATATAGGTGGACTAAACTGACTGAGCGCGATTAAATTACATTTGAATTTGTTAACTATTACAGGCTGACAAAATGGTTCTAACTCAGCGCCTAGCACGCAAGAAAGCATCAAATACCCCCATAGGAAAGAAGTCTTCCTTCATCCCAAGAAAGCAGTATGAGGAGAGTGAAATGATGGCAGCAATCAATGCTGTTAAGAATGGTATGCCAGTAGCAACAGCTGCAAGAACTCACGGTGTCCCTCGGGTTACGCTGATGTATAAAGCCTCTGGTAAGTCACCTATTCTTAAAAACCCTGGTCCTAGTACTGTTCTTACTAAAGAAGAAGAAGGCTACCTAGTTCTTTGGATTAACAAGATGACAAAACGTGGATTCCCGGTCACTAATTGCCAGCTGCAAGATAGCGTCCAGAAACTAATTCAAAACTTGAAAAGAAAATCCTCATTTTTGAACGACCGACCCGGAAAAAAGTGGCTTTTTGGTTTCATGCAGCGAACCCCCAGCATTTCAAACAGAGTCGCAGAGAATGTAACGTTCAGCAGGGCCTCTGTTACAAGAGAACAGATAGGATCTTGGTTCAAATGTACTGAAAACTACTTAAGAGATAATGATTTCCTCCACATTTTGAAGGATCCTAGGAGAATATTTAATGGGGATGAATCAGCCTTTTTTCTCAATCCCAAAGGGAAAAAGGTCCTGGCTCCAAAAGGAGAGAAGTCGGTTTACCTCACAGTAAATAATGATGAGAAAGAATGTTTGACTGTGCTTATCATAACTAATGCCTCTGGCGAGCTAGCCCCACCAATGATTGTATTTCGATACGACAGGTTGCCTGAAAGTATTGTGATGAATATGCCGGACGGTTGGGGAATCGGGAAGTCGGAAGACAGGGGTTACATTCTTTGAATACTTCACCAATGTATTTGATCCTTGGCTGGAGAGGAGTAAGATCGCTCGTCCAGTTATATTTTTTATGGATGGACATGTTTCCCATCTAACGTATCACTTGAGTGAATTTTGTGAGACAAGAGAAATAATCTTAATCGCTTTGCCCCCCAACACCACACACTTTATGCAACCGATGGATGTATCAGTCTTTCAGTCTATTTTCTTTTTTTTTCTTTTTGTTCTCAACGTTCGGTATGTTGCAACCTTGGTAATACCAATGTAATAATTGTACAAAAGACTGAGGTACCAATTTAAAATATATATATTTTATGTTTACCTAATACTTGTTTGTTGAAAACTGTTCATACCTAACTGATTCCTATCGTTGTCTAAATTTGGTGATCACCTGTCAATAACTGGTTCACTACGGTGTCAATAATTGGATTTCACCTGTCAATAATTGGTCGAAAAAAGTAACTTCAAAATTTGGCTTAAAAACATATAAAGACACTTTTTTTATAAACTTGCAGGTAAAATATTTTCTCGAATTGCAGACGAATTTAAAAAACGAAAGAAGAAAAGAATCGGATGACAAATAAGGATGTTAAAGCGAAATTACCCAAAAAAATGTCTTAATGTGTAGATAATAGGTGCCCTCACCCTATTGGTATGAAGAAAATAATATTTATCGCCGCTAACAATCGAAAATAATACTGTGAAACCCAGGAAAACCGCATGAATGCGTGAATCACAAAGATCCATCAGGTAGGGGAATACGACCTGGGGGAGGGAGCCCGAAAGTTGGCACGTTCTTCCCCAGTTGCGCTCGGCTTGGTGCGTTCTTCCCCTGTACGGTGTTTCGTTTCTCGCATTTTTCTCTTATATTGGATCGTTTTTGCCCATTTTGGTTGTCACCAAAAAAACCATTTTGGTTCGCCGTGAAAAAATCTATAAGGAACCGACATAACCTATTTTTCGCAAAAAATCGACTTGGTGCGTTCTTCCCCTGTGGTCTTCATATATAATTTTTGGAAAATCTTCAGGGATCGTTTCAGAATGTTCCAAAAACGGATTTCAGTGAAAAATTTGTTCGAAAAAGTCCATTCTATAAATTTTGAGGCCATTGCAATAACTTCATATTTTTTGAAAATTCGCTAAAAACAATAACAAAAAATGGCCTGAAAAGTTATAGGAATGGAATTTTTCAAAAAATGTCTTCACTGAAATCAGTTTTTGAACAATCTCAAACGATCCCTGGAGAGTGTAGATTTCTCTGAAAATTCGCCCGGATGATTCATGCTGCGTGAATGGACTTTTGGTCTCTTCGCCAAGAATCGGGTGGCCGCCGAGATACCCTTGTAGAGCTATGTGCCAGACCCACTCACCGAGTTTCTTGTTGGAGTCCACTTTGACGAGGGGGATGTGGTGCTCGGAGCAGAGAGCCTGGACGAGCTTCTTATACATCGGCTCGTCGCAGTTCTCGGCGAGGACGCACAGGAGCGCCTGCCTCCTGCGGAACAACAATGAACAAATTAATTTTTTTCAATTAAAAAAAAAAAAAATTAATTTAAAAAACAAAGAAAAATTAACGTAAAATGTTAAAAACTTAATTAATTTTATTTCATTTTTTAATTAAAAAACGCTGCAAATTATTACACAATGGTTTATTATTTTTCTATATAGATCACTCGTCTACAAAATCACCAACCATACAATATGAAGAAAAAAAATAAAAAATAAAAAAATAAATAAAAAAAAAATTTTAAAAAATCAAAATCACCAACCATCGATCGCATTTCGGTCAGCTTTAATTTAAACGGAGATTAGGCCTCTTGCGATTCACACTCGTGTTTTGATTTATATACAGGGTGTAACGGTTAAGGTCGTACCACCGGCCAGGGTTCGATTCTACTACTAATTTGTGACTTTTTTTGTCTCATGACTTTTTCTTCTTAACCCCCTTAAAATCGGACTTTTTCCACTTTCAAGATTTTTTTCGTATTTTCGACTTTACGCCATTAAACAGCCTTAACTCCCTTGTTTATCAGTCAAAATTTAAATGTAATTATACCGTTGGAAAGAGCGTTTAAATTGTCTATTTCCCTAGTGTTAAATAAAACTTTTTTAAGAAGACTAAGATGTTGAAAATTGAGCCCGAATAGTAAAATCTCGAAAATTTTTCGTTTTTTCAAACGTTTGTAACACTAACTGAAACTGCCGTTAAGTTCTCACTGTAACCCTAAAATTTGACCCAAAATCTCAGCTTTCCAACGGTATGGTCATAAAATTGTTTACAGTGGACTAATCGTGTAAAATCCTCGTTCCCGTGCCAAAAACCGTGGATCTTCCAGTGAAAATCGACGTTTTTCGCCAAAATAGACATTTTTACCCTAAAATGAGTTAGGCAGCCATCTTTTCGTACTTTGTCTCACTGAGTCAAATGATGACACACGACTTGTCGAAAAAACAGTCACTGATATCTTGTCCAACTCACTTTTCGAAAATTGTCTTAATTTCTGTTAATTTGTATGCCAATTTTTGTATTACTACATTGGCCAAGATAAACGTTACTACTAATAAGGTCAAAGGAATGTTTTTAATGTCTATCCTCCTCCCCACATCGCAAGTAATTAAACCACCCTGTTCATAATAACACTAGGTTCTGAACATCAGATTAGTTATCTGATCAGTGATCTGTTGATGGCATTCGACGCAGGAGCCGTTTCTGCTTGGACCAGAATGGAGGGCACTTCGAAAACCTTTTATGAAAAAACTCCAGAAAAAACATGATTTTTTCTAGACTTTTTTTTAATTATTTGTAACTATTTTACACATAAATAGTTACTAACCTAATACAGTATTATTTCATTTTTCGTCAATTTCCCCAAATCATATTTGTTCTTACGGGTGAGAAGTCCCAGCCTCTCCAGCTAGGTGACAACCGCTCTGTTGATCCATTAAGGGCGGAATTCATAGTCATTACTTAAGTCTGAGCGCACCCTCAAATGCATCGATAAGGGTTGGCGGGCACTCATTTGTATTCATAGACAAGATTTGAGGGCGCCCTGAGGGAGCACTCAGTGCGAATTCTAAGGGCGCACTCAACGGTATTCATAAACCTAACTCAGCGTTGAGTTGAGGCCCACCCTCGACTCAATGGTGCAAAATCCTGAGTGCTTTCCGGAGGTACCTTAAGTGCCCCTCAGCCACAGTTATTATCAGATTTTCCTACTGAAAATAGTGTACAGCAAGTCAACTACCTATCTATTTTGTTTGTCTAATAAAAATTAGGCGATAAACAAGTTTTTCCGTCAATAATATCCAATGAAGATCATCGCAAACTTGAATTTCCTTGTAACATAACAGTCTTTTCAATATTTTCTCCCCGAACTCGGTGAAATCTTCCGAGATCGTGAGTTTCTTCCTTGAAGTTGTCAAACATTCTCAATACTCATTCTTGTTTTACGATCTAGTAAATTGATAAAGTAGAAAATTCTTGTAGAAAATTATATGGGTTGGTAATAAAGTACAAGTTGAATAAAAAAAACATCCATATAGGTACGAGTTTATTTCGGGCTTTATACTGTTTCACACAAGTGAATAAATAAGTAGGTAGGTAAAGGTTTTGAAGGGTTCCAAACGTCATGAATATTTGCTTGTGGATAAAACCTTCATTCGGCCGGGAGAAGTCAATTTGTCTTCTTCAGAGCAATATACGTCGAATCCGATGGCAGCAAATTCATTCCAACTGATGAAATTGCGGAGATAGAAATCAAGTTAAAAACCTCCGAAAAAAGTCAGCACCCTCATATAATTGAACAGACTTCAATTTGATTGATTCACCACTGCTAATAACTCAAAACTAATGGTTACTTGTAGGAAATCAGACAAAATAGAGAAATTAGCATGCACATCCACACTACCGAAAATGCAATAAGAAGCTTTTCATTACTGTTATAACCACAGAGAACCGGTGACAAGGTTATAACTCACGATCAGTGCAGAATACGAGAGGGAAATTTCCCCGTGCTTTTTACCCAAAATACCTTTGAAACAGGGAAATATCCCCACCACGGCTGCCAACTTAAGGTGAAAATGAGTTGAGTAGCCCCTGAGCGTCCCCTCAGGCTCAGCGTGCACTCAGGCGACCACAACACTTAAGTGGGCCGTCTCAATCAACTATGAATACGGACTGTTGAGTCGAGGCCGACCCTCAACTCAGATAATTGAGTGCGCGCTCACATTCAAGCCTATGTCTATGAATTCCGCCCTAAGCCTACCACGGTTTATCCAAATTTAATATGACAACTGCTAAACAACCGAATTTTACGTCTACAATAGGCTTAATGGGCCAACAAATCGGTTTTTACGTAGTTGTGGTGTCTCAGGAGTAATTAAGACAATTTTCGAAAAGTGAGTTGGACAAGATATCAGTGACTGTTTTTTCGACAAGTCTTGTGTCATCATTTGACTCAGTGAGACAAAGTACGAAAAGATGGCTGCCTAACTCATTTTAGGGTAAAAATGTATATTTTCGCGAAAAAACGTCGATTTTCACTGGAAGATCCACGGTGTTTGGCACGGGAACGAGGATTTTACACGATTAGTCCACTGTAAACAATTTTATGACCATACCGTTGGAAAGCTGAGATTTTGGGTCAACTTTTAGGGTTACAGTGAGAACTTAACCGGCAGTTTCAGTTAGTGTTACAAACGTTTGAAAAAACAAAAAATTTCCGAAATTTTCGATATTTTACTATTTGTGCTCATTTTTCAACATTTTAGACTTCTTCAAAAAGTTTTATTTAACACGAGGGAGATAGAGAATTTAACGCTCTTTCCAACGGTATAATTACATTTGATATTTGATTGTAAAGCAAGGGAGTTATGGCTGTTTTAATGCGTGAGGTCGAAAATATGAAAAAAATCTTGAAAGAGCAAAAGTCCGATTTTAAGGGGGTTAAGAAAAAAAAGTCATGAGACAAAAAAAGTCACAAATTAGTTGTAGAATCGAACCCTGGCCGGTGGTACGACCTTAACCGTTACACCCTGTATACAGGGTGTCTACCATTTAGATTTAGTCTACCATTTCTACAACTAATTTTCAACAAAAAATGTCTCATAGCAATTTTTTCTTAACCCACTCAAAATTCTTTTTTTCCACTTTCAAGTTTTTATTCGTATTTTCGACCTTGCAGCACTAAAATGGTCATAACTCCCTTGAATTCTCATGCTACTTCAAATCTAAGTACACCGTTGGACAGAGCGTTAAATTTTCTATCCATTTAGTGGGAAAACCAGTTTCTTAAAGCTATTTGTGAACGTAAAAAAATAAATCAAAGTCAACATTTATAATTTTTGACGTGACAACGTCTTATAAATTGGTTTGCCGGGTGACACTTCAAGAAAGCCGCTCACGTTATGCGCGTCCCTTTCACTTCTCTCGCTCTTTCTCTCTTCCGCCTAAGAGCGAGAGAGACAGAGCGAGAGAGATAGGCACCGGTTCATGTCTTGCGCTTCTATTTAGGCGCCTGCATACAATTTTTTATTATAATAAAAAAATTTATTTTAATAATAATATTATCCTTCTTCCTACTATACGAATGAATATTAACATTAAAATTATTTTACCACTCAAAGTCGTTGTCACGTAATAAAACTTTCGCCGTATACCGACTTTACAGGCAACCAATTTTTTCGAAAATCGACATTTTTCAGGCTAACGATTCCCCGGTAAAAAATACCGCTATCGTGGTGCACTCGACGGAAAAAACTACCCCAAGATCTCAACTTTCCAACGGTATGTCAGTTTTAAGGTCTAGGAGGAAAGTTTCCTTGAAAAAATTGAGTTTTATGCGAAAAAACGTGCTTTTTTAGGCATATTCCGCTAGAGAGTCGACCAAGTATTGTTGCCTTCACTTTTCAATGATTGCATTTAAAAGTCCACTAAATTAAATTTCCACTCGTATTTTACGTTTTGGCCCTTCTTGAACAATTTTGGTACCGTGTCTGTCCATCTGCCAGTCGGTCTGTCTGTCTGAAAGTCCTTGTAGATGGCAAAAGCAATACGAAGCTACTGTCCGATTTCGATGTAATTTCGGCGATGTTCTCCATGAAAATCAAAGTCAAAACATTAAATTCCCAAAATCAAATTCAAAAATTTTAATTTTTTTTAGAATTTACCATTTTTTAGGTTTCTTGTTAACTTGGAATAAGTTGTATAAAAAATTGTCATTGTAACGCTGGTAGAAAGTGTTGGTAGGTACAATGATTTGTATTGTAAAGAAAAAGTATTATTGTCAATGAAACTTCAAGTTATTCTTCTGCTACAAAAAGTCAATTTCATGATATTTATTCTAATTAAACGAACAACTGATTCTTAACGTAGAAAAGATGTGATTTCGGGGTAGTTTTGGCCGTTGACTGGCCCCGCGATAGCGCTACTTATTACGGGCAAACAATAAAACAATTTTGAGGGGGGGTTAACTTTTTTCTTGCTCGATTCCAAAGGCTTGTTATTGAAAATAATATACCAAAAAAATGATAATTTCTAAAGAAAAAAATTAAAATTTTTGAATTCGATTTTGAAAATTTAATACTTTGATTTTCATGGAGAACATCGCCGAAAATTACATCGAAATCGGACAGTAGCTTCGTATTGCTTTTGCCATCTACAAGGACTTTCAGACAGACAGACCGACTGTCAGATGGACAGACACGGTACCAAAATTGTTCAAGAAGGGCCAAAACGTAAAATACGAGTGGAAATTTAATTTAGTGGACTTTTAAATGCAATCATTGAAAAGTGAAGGCAACAATACTTGGTCGACTCTCTAGCGGAATATGCCTAAAGAAGCACGTTTTTTTCGCATAAAACTCAATTTTTTCAAAGAAACTTTCCTCTTAAGGGGGCGCGGGACTCGAAGCTCAGATCAGCGCCAACCAAGAGATAGCGCTGACTTTCGTGATTGCAGAGGCTAGTTAATTATTCGCACTTGTTATCCGCAAAAGCGCTAGCATCGCTCGGTCCTCTGGACGTTTTTCTCGTTCTAACTCGTTATTGTTGTGTCTGTAACCTCCCCCTCCCGTGTCGGATAACCGAAGTTGTTATCAAATCCAGGTTTTGATTTCGCGAAGGCGTTTTTGTGAAGTGCCTACCTACCTGGACTACCATCCCGTTTATGATCTCTCTCCATGTTGTTCCGAGTTTGAATAGTTGATTTGTTGAGCAATGATCCACCAATGAAGGACAGGAGTTCGAATGAATACACATGGACGGAAGTAGTTACAGGAGAACAAAACGCCCTTGAAAAGTAAAACGTTTGCAAGTAAGTATAATTATGTTATCTACTTCTTCCTAGTACTTAGGTGTCTTTTCGCAGCTAGGTACCTATTATTTGAGTAATCATCAATAATATTCCATCGAAAACTTCTAGTTGTTGAACTTGAAACTGAAACTTTATTTTCGTACAGCTTCACATTTATGAGCTTTCATAGCCGTACTTATGAAATACGTAATTATAAGATTGCATAAAACAATGGTAGGTAGGTTAGTAAGTAGAAAGAATTACCTAATTCGTCCTGCTTTTTGCAAGATAATTTTTTTTTGAAGGGGCATGACCATTTCGCGGGATAGTCCCACAAAATTGTCATGCTCCCCCAACAAACATTACGCATAGGTAGTTTTTTGTGGAAATTTACATATCAATTAGGTAGTGAGGATAGCGGAAAGAATAGGTACCTACATAGAGTTGAGAATCAAAACCATTTCTTCTAGAAAACCTTACCGAAATTACTATAAATTGTATAAATGGCTCTGAATTAGTCATTTAACGGGTAACTTAGATTATGGATTTTTGAATCCTCTTCAAATTAGGACCTTTCATAATGCTAGGATTAATTTGGTGGCCCTGGGCAGAGATGGGCGAATTCTTATTCATGAATACGAATATAATCGTATTCACATTTTGAATAGGATTTCCCTCGTATTCGTATTTTGAATACGATTTATGATTTTTTCTATGATTTCCCTAAAAATCGATTGTTTTAAACGATTTTCCCTGAAGATCATAAATTTTAAAGTGATTTTCTCCCGAACTCTGGGGATATTTTGTGCAAAAAAACGTACGATTTTCATCGAAAATTTCGTCGAAATTTCTATATGAATGGTTGTAGGGACTTGGGAGGGGTCTCATTCGATTCGTCGTGAAAATCCTATAAGAATTTATGAGCGTTTCGAATTTTAACTGATTATTTTGACAATTTTATGGAATAAATACGAACAAAATTCCAGTGAAAATCATAATTGTTTTTACTGATTTTCAGCGGAAATTACACGTCGTAGTTTCTATACGGTTGGTTTGTAGCGACTGGGGGGTGGTCTCATTCGATTCTGCGTGAAAAATCCTATAAGAATTTATGAGCGTTTCGAATTTTAACTGATTATTTTGACAATTTTATGGAATAAATACGAACAAAATTCCAGTGAAAATCATAATTGTTTTTACTGATTTTCAGCGGAAATTACACGTCGTAGTTTCTATACGGTTGGTTGTAGCGACTGGGGGGTGGTCTCATTCGATTCTGCGTGAAAAATCCTATAAGAATTTATGAGCGTTTCGAATTTTAACTGATTATTTTGACAATTTTATGGAATAAATACGAACAAAATTCCAGTGAAAATCATAATTGTTTTACTGATTTTCAGCGGAAATTACACGTCGTAGTTTCTATACGGTTGGTTGTAGCGACTGGGGGGTGGTCTCATTCGATTCTGCGTGAAAAATCCTATAAGAATTTGTCAGCGTTTCGAATTTTGATTGATTAGGTACCTATTTTGACAATGTTAGGCCATAAATACGTCTAGAGTTCGAGAGAAAATCATTTTAAAAAAGTATGATGTTCAACCTATTAAAAAAGATTATACCTACTGGCTAAACATACCATACCAGATGAAATTGTACGTAGGGTGAAACAGATTTGTGTAGCAAACAATGTCTGTAGGTACTAAATATTCTCGAAACTATCACACTCCCTCCAAAAGTCATGACTGATGGAGTTGAATTTCTTTAAATTTTAATTATCAGGGACATTAGTATTCTTCTTTGACGTTAGTGTTGGATTGAATCCTGCAGCTGCCTACTTGGCTAATAATATAGGAACATCGTTTTATCCTTAGTATTTCGAACTCGCTGATAAACATCCTGATTATTCATAATTTTATTTAAGTATTTTGTTCTGGTTAATAACCAAGTATGGGTCGCTTGCATTGATCTCAAGAAGAATAGTTGAAATCTAAGGACTAAACTTGTTGCTCAGGTAGACGTCCACATGACGGATCGCGGATCCATTTTTGAGATCTCCGAGAGAAGGGTGTATGGACCCACATTCCTAATTAATGTTTGTTGTTTGTATCTCTTCCTACATGTTTATAGTGAAATTATCAATAGAAACCTAAATTTGTTTTGTTTTTGTTTTTTTCAGGAGTGATTTTACTCAGAATTGTATTTGACTGGAGACTTTTCTGGAGCAAGTCAAGTCATTGAACCAGCACTCAGGACCGTTTGAAAGCAACTTGTCCATCATATTGATAAGACAATGAAAAGCTGCTCTGTCTAGCAAGCATCCTCACCTTCAGATGTAAAATTAAATTAATTTTTTAAAAATTCAAATGGTTGGTAATGAACAAGATTTATTGTTTTTGCAGTTTGAGGTTACCTAATGGTCAATAAATCATTTATACTACAAATCGATAATGTTTCTATAATACTTCCTATGCACTTTACTATGGTAGGTAGTTACCGTGGATTTAACAGTCCGATAATCAGTGGTTTACTGTAGCAATAAATAATGGCGTACTATTTAATTTTCAAAATTCCCAAAATTACTCATTTTATGTTCACCTAACACTTTGTATGGTATGGGAGAGTAAAAAATTGATTGAGTAAAAAATCAAAGTTCCATGCATTAGTTCTGCTGGGCAGTCCGTCGAAGTTCACATACCTATTCAAGGTGAAAAACACGAAATAAGCTGTATATGGTGTCCTGGCTCCATGGTGGCACCACTATTAGTTCCATGGTGATACAGAGAATAATTCATGAAAATCCGGAATAATGAGAGTTTTTCCTCAATTTCAAAGCTTGGGTACAATTAGTAAGCTATAAAGGAACCGAAATTTTGAAAAATCGGATATTTTGTCAATATTATCCCCGGTGCTAAATTTGATACCTACTCTAGATTCTTCTTTCTACTAGATATTTTTCCGCGTCGAACAAAAAAAGAACCACGAAAATCAGTTGAGAACTATGGGCTGGCTAGAGTAGGTACTACACACGATTTTGTCACATACACTTATTGTTTTTTTTCTCGCGGATTTGGATTCAGAATGTTCTAAAACGGATTAGTGTGTGGTTATTTTTCTGTTGAGTGTTGTCCAACTTTACCCCAGATCAATCGCATAAGTACGCCCAAGTCTTACTGTGGGGCGTCCTAAAAAGGATTTACCAACTATTTAGGTTGAAGTCTTATTTTCAGCCTACTTAACAGAGTGAAGGTAAACAAAATTAAATTACATATTTTGAATCACTACTTCGCCCTCTTTCCAAAAAGTGTAGGTCTGCTGAAATTATATGGTTTTCAGCATACCTACTGACGTACTGTAAGGTAAGTTATGCAATAGTACCAGAATATGAATTTCCCCATCGCCCTGATTCCGAAAAGTACACACCTAGATGTAGGTCGAGGTTAAGTTTTAGGCATATCAACTGAAGGTATGGTCATTGTGGGGGGTTAAATAAATGATAGTACCAGTTTATGAATTTCTACATTCCCCCCTGATCCCAAAAAATTACTAATTATTTGACATTGTATAGGTACATTTTTTATTTAATTTTTTTGTACACATACTTACCTTTTAATTTAATAATATCAAAATAATAGAAAAGTACCTACATAAACCATAAATTTTACATAAAAGTAAAAAAAATTAATGAAAAAAATCAGTCTTTTTGATGGTTATGGTTGAATTGTTGAGATAGATATTTGAAGGTTGAAACTTTAATCAAGTACTACGCACAGTATCATCCTTACAATGTTTTTATGAATTCGAGAAAGCTATGTGCCGCACCCTCACGGGAGACGCGATTCAGAGGACAACCACAAAACCTCAGTGAGGTCGTACGGTACGACGTTGCCAGATCCACGCTAATGTTTGCATGGCGATGGGTGGTGAAAAAGGGTGGAGGCCCGGTCCAGGGATACAGGTCGAAGAGTCCATGAATGTTTGCTACGATATTGAGATTGAAGGGGTAGAAAAACAATCACCTCCTTGGTCACCCGTTTCTCGGAGGGTCGGAGGTGCACTGTAGTTTCTCCTCTCGCCTGCAGGTAGCGCATGAAACCAGGGCCTCTTTTAACGCACTTCTTTCAAAATCACGGAACTTTATCTTCACGTAATCTCCGTGATTTTACAAGTTAGAATTGTCCTCTTTGAATTTTCAGAGGTTTTAGTCTCCCAAAAAGTTCCCTACGAAGAGTTTTTATCAAAAACAAATTTTATTTAAAAAATAAATTTTCTATTTTTTTCAAATTTCAATTTTTTTGACATTTGGGCCCGTATGTATGAAGTATTAATTATTTAATGAATTTAGAAATTTTTTTTGAGAGGAAAAAATGAACACTCACAGAGAAAACGTGAAGATAAGGGAAACCACTGAGTCCCGCGCCCCCTTAAACCTTGAAACTGACATACCGTTGGAAAGGTGAGATCTTGGGGTAGTTTTTTCCGTTGAGTGCACCACGATAGCGGTGTTTTTACCGGGGAATCGTTAGCCTGAAAAATGTCGATTTTCGAAAAAAATTATAAATGTTGACTTTGATTTATTTTTTTACGTTTACAAATAGCTTTAAGAAACTGATGACACTAAATGGATAGAAAATTTAACGCTCTGTCCAACGGTGTGCTTAGATTTGAAGTAGCATGAGAATTCAAGGGAGTTATGACCATTTTAGTGCTGCAAGGTCGAAAATACAAATAAAACTCTAAAGTGAAAACGCTGCAAATTATTACACAACGGTTTATTATTTTTATATAGATCACTCGTCTACAAAATCATCAACCATCCAATATAAAAAAAAGAAAAAAAAATATAAAAAAATCAAAAAAAATTTTTTTTTTAATAAAAACTCGGCGCTTTGCGCCTCGGCGGGGGGCTCCGCCCCCCTGCACCCCCCGGTTTATTTATTTTTCCATACTCTGTATGAAATCATAGGAACACAGAATGTGTTTTTGCGATGCTGGTCATCCGTTAAATAAAAAACAACAATAATAAATGTGGAGCCTTTGGCAATAATAAAACAAATAATTGTTAGACATTTAATTTGGTCTAAAACCCTATAAATGTTATATAAATAAATATGTAACTACAAGAAAAATACTATATAAATTGAGAGCTTTCCAACGAATGGTGAACAATTTCTGTGCAATGAACACTGCGGGAGTTCTATTTCCTTACCAACGGCTTGGTTGCACGTGAAAATCATTATAAAAGGCGCGTAACGGTTTTTTCTGTCGCTTTTTCGTGACGATTTTTTTTTCGGTAGGTCATCGCAAAAACACATTCTGTGTTAAAAATCAAAATCAACCATCGATCGCATTTTGGTCAGCTAAAATTTGAACGGAGATTAGGCCTCTTTTGCGACTCACACTCGTGTTTTGATTTATATATATATATATATTTCAATATAAACCCTTAAATTTTCGTAGGGAGCGAACGGTTTGTCCTACAGAGCTCCGCGTGGTCTCAAAAAATTCTAAAATTTCCATAGAATCCAAAATTGAAGGAAAAACAATACCTTTATATCAAAATGTTTTGAGTTAGGGCGTTTTCAAAATTTCAAATTGATTTTGGAACCCTTAGGAGTGACCTACATCAACCAAAAGCTTCGGGGCACAACTAGACCCCAAATGGAGTATACATACCAAATTTCATCAAAATCGGTCAATGCTAAGTGGCAAAAGTGCCGCGTACGGCGGACGGACGGCCAAATTTTTAATCGATTTTTGGATTCTACGTATCTTGAAACGTAAACCATCAAATTTTGAGGGGGTGTTAAAATTTTTTTTTTCTTGGTCGATTCCAAAGGTTCATTATTGAAAATAATAAACCAAAAAGGGGGGTATCCATAGTTTGATTTGCACTAGGAGTCGACAGGGGAAAAAAAGTATTCTTCGGAAGTGGACATAGGTGTGCACCAGTAGTCGACATGGGATTTTTATCTTTAGTTGACATAGGTGTGCACCAGTAGTCGACATGGGATTTTTATCGTTAGTAGACATAGGTGTGCACCAGTAGTCGACATAGGTGTGCACCAGAAGTAGACATGGGATTAGTATCTTTAGTCGACACAGGTGTGCACCAGTAACCAACATGGGTGTGCACCAGTAACCAACATGGGATTTGTATCAGTAGTTGACGTAAGTGTGCACCAGTAACCAACAAGGGATTTGTATCAGTAGTTGACATAGGTGTGCACTAGTAGTCAACATGGGATTTCTATTTTTAGTTGACATGGGTGTGCACCAGTAACCAACATGGGATTTGTACCAGTAGTTGACATAGGAGTGCACCAGTAAACCAACATGGGATTTGTATCAGTAGTTGACATGGGTGTGCACCAGTAGTCAACATACGTGTACACCAGCAGTCGACACAGGTGTGCACCAGTAACTAACATGGGATTTGTATCAGTAGTAGACATGGGTGTGCACCAGTAGTCGACATTCGTGTGCACCAGTAGTAGACATGGGATTAGTATCTTTAGTCGACACAGGTGTGCACCAGTAACCAACATGGGATTTGTATCAGTAGTTGACATGGGTGTGCACCAGTAGTCAACATACGTGTACACCAGCAGTCGACATAGGTGTGCACCAGAATTCGACATGGGATTTGTATCAGTAGTCGACATGGGTGTGCACCAGTAGTCAACATACGTGTACACCAGCAGTCGACACAGGTGTGCACCAGTAACCAACAAGGGATTTGTATCAGTAGTTGACATAGGTGTGCACTAGTAGTCAACATGGGATTTCTATTTTTAGTTGACATGGGTGTGCACCAGTAACCAACATGGGATTTGTACCAGTAGTTGACATAGGTGTGCACCAGTAAACCAACATGGGATTTGTATCGGTAGTTGACATGGGTGTGCACCAGTAGTCAACATACGTGTACACCAGCAGTCGACACAGGTGTGCACTAGTAACTAACATGGGATTTGTATCAGTAGTTGACATGGGTGTGCACCAGTAGTAGACATGGGATTAGTATCTTTAGTCGACACAGGTGTGCACCAGTAACCAACATGGGATTTGTATCAGTAGTTGACATGGGTGTGCACCAGTAGTCAACATACGTGTACACCAGCAGTCGACATAGGTGTGCACCAGAATTCGACATGGGATTTGTATCTTCAGTCGACACAGGTGTGCACCAGTAACCAACATGGGATTTGTATCAGTAGTTGACATGGGTGGGCACCAGTAGTCAAATTGTCATAAACATTCGAAACTTCGAAAAATCATAGAAAAAGGTCTTCTAACGCAAGAAGGTAGCGGTTGGTGTCAAAATTTTCAGAGTGAGGTCTAATTTAGATTAAAAATAACAATAAACTGTTTTCTGACCCATCCGCACACCCCATTATGATACTGGTTCAAAAATTCATGAAATTGGTTGAAAAAATTTTGATTTTAGAGAACTTTTTTTGTCCTTGAAAAGTGAAAACAAAGCTTCCGCTACCTTGGTAGACTCGGAAGCAAAAATTATGAATTGCACTGGAAAAAGCTAGAATGCAACAATATTTGTATCTTTAGGGTCGGTTATCTCCTAGGAACTCTCTAAAGTCTCTCTCTCCACTTCAGCAGTAAGTCAGACTAGTAAGTTGAGGAGAAACTTAAGTACGCGGTGCGGGTTAGCATTCACTAGCTGCAGGTGTGAACACTTTTAGCAATTTTTCGCGAAAAAATTAAACAATTGCAACTGGCATTGTAATTTAAAAAATGTAAAATTTTTATAAAAAATATAAATCTATATTCGAAATATCGATACCTTAACCCTTTAGCGGGGAAAACTCGGGCGTCATGGGAAAATTTTTTTTTTCGATCAAGTCGGGTCTTTATGGATCTATTAACAATATTTCAGCCTTTTTTGCGAAAAAAAAAAAAAAAAAAAAAAATGGTTCACGCGCCATAAAATGTTATCAGTTTATCAGTTTTCCTTCAATTCCCTTATCAGTTGAACCTAAAGCTGAACTAAGAGCAGCTACACTAAAAACGATTGTGAATAGCGATTTCTCCTCAAGTTTTACTTTGGTCTTAAGTATCACTTCCGGAAGTGCGACTTCAAGTGTCACTTTGGTGATTTTTGTGAATACGGGCGTGATTTTGACAGCTAAGGCGTTTTACCTTTTCACGGCAGTATAGGTAGGTACAGTAGACACTACAATATTCGTTTCTTTAGAGTCGTTTATCTCCTAAGAAGAGTCTCTCTCTCCACTCGCGCTACTATCGAAGTTGAGGACTCACTTGTCGAGAGCCTTGGCGGACTCGTGGATCCCGTGGACGACGACTCCGTGCTGAAGAGCCGCCTTGAGGACCTCCTGGAGGGCGGTGTTCACGTCCGAGGGCTCCGTGGGAGCCGCAGTCCTGCCAAACAATAAAACATGAATACGAAACGAATCAAGTAATAGTTCGATCATGAAATGAACGACAATTTAAAGAAGACAACAAAAAGTGACAAGGAGGTAGACAGATCAGCTTTGTGAGCCGTAAAGCTAGTCTTTCCTGGCCATAAAAATATTGTACTGAATCACCTCCAGGAGTGGTCTTGGTCTCATATTTATGGCTGTTAATTGTTGATTTTGATGTTTTAAGAAAAAAGGTTGTTCCAAATATATTTCAGAAAAGTTGTCTCTAACAGTTTATTATCATTAAATGTTCATTCTCCAAGTTCACATTCAGAATTTCAGTACTAAACTCGTTCAAAACATGGTTCTGTCCCTAAATTTGCCTCAAGTTTCGATTCAGAATTTGAGTACTAAAACCGTACATTCTCTCAATCTGATAGAGATGCAAGTGTTGTAGTATGAGCATCCCGATTAGCCATAATAGGTATATTTCATCCTTTAGAAGAGACTGACACTAACCATGAGCTTCTACGCACAAATAATAATAAAAAATGGGCCACAGTTGGAAAGCTGATGAAATGGAACATGTTTCAAGCTCTTGAGAAAGACGAGTTTGAGCAGCAAACATTTCTGTTTCGATAAAACAGAAATGTACAAGTTTGAAGTAGGAAGACCTACCTAGTATAACGATTTTCTGACCTTATCAGAGCTCACCATACGGGAAATTTGACGCTCTTTCGGACGATATAATCAAATTCGAATTTGCATGGAATATAAGGAAGTCGTGACCATTTCAGTGCCGCAAGTTTCGATTCAGAATTTGAGTACTAAAACCGTACATTCTCTCAATTTACTTCAGCCTGATAGACCGAGTGTTGTAGTAGAAGCATCCCTATCAGCCATAACAGCATGTTTTCCTAGCCTCGAATTTCCAACCAAATGTCGTTGAGTAGGAGTAGAAGATGAACTTGATTCAACAGTTTTCCGATTCGAATGCAGAAATACCGAATTATCGTCAAAATTCTGACGATTCCCTCGCCAAAACCGGACGTAAACAACGCCATGTCGAATACACGTTTTCGAATCCGAAATTTCGGGGGAAAAAAATTCACATTTGACGACGATTTCAGCTCTCGCGAAACGAAAATTCCAACTTAACGCAAAATTGGTTGTAATCAAATAATAATAACGAACAAACTTACGGTTCTTCGATATCCATGATGTCAACTCGAAAACCTCGAAGTTTTCTGTCTGACCTGAAACACCAAGTAAAACACTCTTTGAGTCACAATTTTGGATCGATCGAAAACGCGATTATTTCAACTTGACTTTACGAGGATCTTTAAAAACGGATTATGAAGTCCTTAGAAGATATTAATAGATGAAATTCGTAAATAAAATTGTACGAAAGAAGTACGCACCACGTTAAACAAGAACAGGTTAGAGGATAAGGGAGAGGATAACCAACAAATCAGGGAGAAACGGGGTTTCCAGTGTTGCCAATGCGACATTTTTGGGAGTAAACGGCAGTTTAGCCAACTTTATGAAGGGAAAAGTCTGTTGAATGGCCAATTTGCATTAAAAAGGACGTTTAGGTGATTATTGTCAAACATTATAATATTTTTTGTTGTTGAAGAAGAAGTTACTGATGATTTGCAGCCCCAATTTATGTCGTCACACCTGGAATTAATCCGATAGATGACGCGACAAAGGGTTGGAGCTTGCCCTCCCAAATTCGAAAAAACTCGAAATATTTTAAAAGAATTTTGAATTTATTTAAGAGACCAATAGAGAATGTTCATAGTAGAACACATTTGATGAACAACCAATTCCTGAACTGGAAGAATACGACTGTGGAGAATAAAAGGAAAGAGGAACCACAGAGAAGGAATGCAGAATAAAGAATTTAAATATTTTTGAGGAATTTTCAATCTATTCAAGAGACCATTAGAGGAGGTTCATAGTAGAACACATTTGATGAACAGAAATTAATTCCTGAACTGGAATTTGACCATGAAGAATAGAAGGAAAGAGGAACCACAGAGAAGGAATACGCAATAAAGAATTTAAATATTTTTGAGGAATTTTCAATCTATTCAAGAGACCAAAAGAGAATGTTCATAGTAGAACATATTTGATGAACAGAAATTAATTCCTGAATTGTGACGGGACATCAAACTTCTGTCCTTACCTACCAACATGGAAGAGAGGACTTCTGTCATCTACCTACCAACATGGAAGAGAGGACTTCTGTCCACTACCTACCAACATGGAAGAGGACCCTCAAGAATGAAACATCATGGAAGCCGGGATGACTACTCCACCACGAGGGTTACACAAATGTTCGGCCATCCAGCCGGCACTTGCTCCACGACGCTCAACGATGAATGCGGTGTTCTTTCCCGATTTCGTATGAAGAATAATATTGCAGCTTGGATCAATCTAATAACGGCTATACCAGTAATAAATCGGAGGTATGTGAAGTAGTAATGTCGTCACACCTGGAATTAATCCGATAGATGTCGCGACAAAGGGTTGGAGCTTGCCCTCCCAAATTCGAAAAAACTCGAAATATTTTAAAAGAATTTTGAATTTATTTAAGAGACCAATAGAGAATGTTCATAGTAGAACACATTTGATGAACAACCAATTCCTGAACTGGAAGAATACGACTGTGGAGAATAAAAGGAAAGAGGAACCACAGAGAAGGAATGCAGAATAAAGAATTTAAATATTTTTGAGGAATTTTCAATCTATTCAAGAGACCATTAGAGGAGGTTCATAGTAGAACACATTTGATGAACAGAAATTAATTCCTGAACTGGAATTTGACCATGAAGAATAGAAGGAAAGAGGAACCACAGAGAAGGAATACGCAATAAAGAATTTAAATATTTTTGAGGAATTTTCAATCTATTCAAGAGACCAAAAGAGAATGTTCATAGTAGAACATATTTGATGAACAGAAATTAATTCCTGAATTGTGACGGGACATCAAACTTCTGTCCTTACCTACCAACATGGAAGAGAGGACTTCTGTCATCTACCTACCAACATGGAAGAGAGGACTTCTGTCCACTACCTACCAACATGGAAGAGGACCCTCAAGAATGAAACATCATGGAAGCCGGGATGACTACTCCACCACGAGGGTTACACAAATGTTCGGCCATCCAGCCGGCACTTGCTCCACGACGCTCAACGATGAATGCGGTGTTCTTTCCCGATTTCGTATGAAGAATAATATTGCAGCTTGGATCAATCTAATAACGGCTATACCAGTAATAAATCGGAGGTATGTGAAGTACTAATTTAATTACGATGTTCACTGTTTACCTAAATAACTCGATATGCATGCATTGGCTGGAAACGGGGTATTTCCATTCAGTCGAGATATGGCACGTTATTTCTCTATGCTTTTATTGACGGCACAATGTTGTAGGATTTTCATTGTGTGGAAAGATTAACTCTGAAAACGGTCGAGGAGTCCTATTTAATCAACGGTGAGAAATCCTTACAGTTCGGGTCAGGTGATGGGGGGACTCCTCGGTTCAAAACGGTGGCAATAAATCTCGAGTATGCATTTAGTACGGTGTTCCCCATGTTTTTAAATCGTTCCTATTAAGAAGCATTGGAATACGGTGTCGGGAGTTAATCTGGAAGCAAGAGAAATGTGTTATAAGTTCGGTGTGGAAAACGGTTTTTGTTGCTTAATAACGACGGCCATTTCGGGCTGTGAGGAACGTGCTTTTCGATGTCTTGTTTTTCGATGTGTGTGTGTTCACACATTCGATTATTTAAATCGATTCTTCGGTGTATCGATTTCGGTGGTTTGAATCGATTCACGTGACTACGTGATGAACAATGTGCTTGCATGAGAAAATATTTGAATCAACACAATCGAAATGAGATGATGAAAAATACGGAGAGACAAACATCGATGTATTCATTCGATTTACTCGATGATTCAAATATCCAATCCGGTGAAATTTGATCGGACGTTTGATGTGAAGGTAAACAAACATTATTGTTTTTCTGTGTATGAATAAAACCGGATTCGGAAGTCTTATTTTATTGATTGCTTTCAATTCGAGTTAGAGGCGAATAATGATAGTGCTGTTACATGCCTGATTTTCACGAATCCACGTGAGACATTCGTCTTAAATGGATTCTTGATTTGTTGGGTTATGTCCAGAAAACTGTGTTATTATCGACCGGAGCTCGAAGAAGTCATGCAAAATTGAGACTTTGCTGATTCATAACAGAAAGGTACGAATTATTTATGGCTTATTTCTTTTATTTTTTTTTTAAAAACGGATTGGTTGGTGTTTTTCTCATGCAAGTAAGACATTTAATGATGAAGATAATCCGGTGGTATAACACAAATGATGGTTGATAATCCGGTGGTTGAAGACAAAGATATGAACGGCTTTATTGTCTAATTTAATCCGACGTGCATATCTCGACTGAACAAAGCCAAATGGTTTAAATGATGGTTTGTTCACGTGTTAGGGAAGGAACGTAAAGGTGGTTTATGAATGTAGTTGAGGAAGGCCATACATTATTAAGTTATTTTTTTGTGGATAAATTACGGTGAATAACGGAATACGGTGAATAACGAATACGGTGATTAATGAATACGGTGATTAACGAATACGGTGATTAATGAATACCGTGATTAACGAATACGGTGATTAATGAATACGGTGATTAACGAATACAGTGAATAACAACGGAGTTGACAAATACGGAGTTTGATTAATTCAAGACAGTATGTATGGGCCTTTAGCGAGGTGAAGTGGAGCAAGTCAAATCCGGTGGTATCAGAAGATCAAAGTAATCTATATGAGAGGTGGTTTAATCCGGCTAGAAATTAATTCGGTGTGTTTGGACGAATAATACATAGTTTATGGATGTCAGCGGGGTTGATCCTTAGGGACGCGTCGCTGGGGAGTTAGATAGTTGGTGGCTCTGTTGCTTAAGCAAAGCACGCTCGCTATGCGCACTCGAGTAGCGGGGCCTAATGTAATACCCCACAACTGAATCCCAATTACATGTTTTACTTTAACATGATACATTCAATTCTATGTACTTATGTGATAAGACGTGAACAAATCCATCAGAGTTATTTTATTTTAGTATTAACCCGGTTGGAGTGGTTTTCTTTTAAGGTGAAAAATTGACTAATGAAGACAGGTGAAAAATTGACTAGTGAAGACAGGTTAAAAATTGACTAATGAAGACGGTGGAAGTTGATATACCTATGGTATGGAATAATGAATGAGAAGTACGGTGTAATGCATAGTCAATTTAACATTGTGTAGTACGGAGTGAATAATTACCTGGTTCAAAACGGTGTGAAAGAATGGTTGAGTAATACGGTGTAATACGGAAGTTTTTTTTTGAGTTCAATTTTGTTGCCTACAGAAAACCATGAACAACGGAGAGATGCAAAGAGTAATTGACGAGGAGATCAGGAAAAGGGAGCTGGTTCTCAGGTTGAGGATTGAAGCCTAGTACGCTCTTAGGCTTGCGGAGGTCGAAATTGAAAAGGTTGCGCAGGGGTCCATATTGAAACCGGCCAGTTATGCCTCTAGCATTCTTAAACTGGTGTCTTAAACCGGAAACTGAGGCAATGGAGGTGGCGAATTTGGATCCTGCCAACGATGGCCAAGATTCCCAAGCAGAGGAGGTACCAGTGGTTGTAGCCAGCCACAGCACTGAGAAACCAGTGTGTCCAGTTGTGAGAAAGCCAAGGAAGAAATTTATGACTGAAAATTATCGAGTCATACAAACTCCCGGATTGAGATGTGGCAACAATCCACTAAAAGATTGCTCTGTCTCTGTTTGGAAGAGAAGAGTCATTCTGGAGAAGAGTCTGGAGTCTGTAGAAGAGTGATTGAACAGTGCTGAGAGTGCTTTCCTAGTTAATCCGGAGGTATAATCCAATCAGGACTACACTGTCAAGGGGATATTCCACATGAAAAGTTTGGTGATGGTATATCTCATGTCCAATTTGGAGCTTGGTCTCCAACGATTGATCAATGATGTTGATGATCCTCTCGAAGCTCTCGATATGATTGAGAGAGCTGTCGATCCTCCTACCCAGGCAAAAGAGCTGAGCATGAGCTGCAGATTGAGTACATGAACCTTTGATTTGACTCAACTGCTGAGTCTGTTCTTGAGTTCCAAAACCGGTTTAAGTAGCTAGTCGAAGGAATCCGGAGATGTCCTGTAGCTGAACTGACAGATAAGGCAATCCGGAGAAACCTTATCAACGTCGCCTCAGAAGAATGTCCTAGAATTGTAGAGGACGCTCTCCAAGAAGGCTCTCAGATGAAGGTGGCCAATATTTTCGATTGTATGTTTGCCATGTTCGATGTGATGGCTGATAATAATAGACGTGAAAATGCAAGAGGAAAGGTTCTGATTGCTTTGATAAGAACCGAAGTATTGAAGAAAAGGAAGGCAAACCGGTCAGAGAAAGGTCCTCCTTTATCCAAAAAGTCCATAGTAATAACCTGTTACAAATGTGGAATACAGGAACATATGAAAAGCAATTGTGGAAATTCGGATAAAATGTGCTATAATTGTGGAAATTGTGAACAATCACTTGTCCATACAATGCAAAGAACGGCTTTCAGATTTACTCTTCAGAAAAATAAGGCGTCAAGCAGAATGTATGTGTGTCCTCGAAGGACAGAATAATTTAATTCACATTCTGAAGGATATTGAAAAGTTCGATCGGAACTAATCACTCTCAAGGCACTTCTGTTCAAAGTCACCCGCAGAATTAGAATCCTACACAAAGTCGGCTAAGGAGAGGAGTGATAATTGTAGGAGTTTTCTCTAGTCATGCCAGGATGAATGTGGAGGATTCTAGAGATCGGTTTCCAGAGGCTTGGTGGTTTTTATTATGAATCCGGAGAATAGTTGATGATGATTATGAATCCGGAGACTTGGTGGTTATTGTTAATCCGGAGAATCGGTGGTGACTATTATGAATCTGGAGAACAGGTTATGATTCTTATGAATCTTGAGAAGAGGTTATGATTATTGTGAATCCGGAGAACAGGTTATGATTATTATGAATTCGGAGAAAAGGTTATGATTATTATGAATCCTGAAACTTGGTGGTGCATTAGATTATAAATCAGAAGATTTGGTGATTATTGCGAATCCGGAGACTTGGCGGTGATTGTGGCAACAACATGTGAAGACGAACATAGGTACCCTTACAGCGATAAATACGTTGGGTTCCTGATTGTCACTTCACTTTGACTATGTGTTCATTGAATTGAAATTTATATTAATTTATTGGATTTGGCAAACAATAGTTTTGAGAAAACAAACTGTTGTTCTAAGAAAAAGCCGGTGATGTGATTTTGTTTTTCGATGTTCAGTATTGTGAAATGTATGGTGAGCCTAATGTGGTAAACCGTTTGTTGGTTCACAAAGAACAAAACTGCTCAAACCCGGTTTATTAACATTGTTCTTCATTTTCGTGACAAGATAATGGTGGGAAAGATATTCATATGTAGTGGAATATGCCACAGATTTTAATAAGCCGGTGGACAGAGTTAGTAAGGATTTTTTTTGAATATCTAGATGCACCATGGAACAATGAGTTAATACGTTGAATACGGATCTTGTCTGAAACGGCCAGCCATGGAACAATGAGTTAATATGTTAAATACGGATCTTGTCTGAAAAGGCAAGTTAGTACTCAAAGAAAGGTGAGCTATTGCTCTGAGCTGGAAGATAGATGCACGTATGATTTAATGAACCCGGATTTAATATGCAGAAATTATTGGTCAAATATCGATGGTTTATTATTGAATAAACCTGGTCTATGACGGTTTTTAAGGTTGTTAGTATCGATTATTTCAATATCATTCTCGTTGATGTTGAATGTACTGAATAGAATGTACTTTCCAACAACTACATCGAAGATGTGCAGTTCAAAGTGGTGAATGGTTTAGAGGGGAGTCTCAAACCGAAGATGGTCAAAACAATTGAGACTTTACTGATGAGGAACAGTGATGTACTTGGATGGATCTATAAGTTCAATTTTACTTGAAGAAATGCTTATGAATTGCAAGTACATACGTTTAAGAATTAAAAGTACGAGTTTGTAATTAGTTGGTTATGGCCAATTGCAGCTTGCTAACTGGCCTTGGCTGTGCAAAAGTTAGTAAACTTGAATAGTACTTGAATTCGAAATATTCCTACTTGTTGGGATCACTCAAACCGGTGTTCACATGGAGTCCAATCGAAATTGGTATGTAGTAAGGTGACGTACAACAAAGACGATGACGTAAGAGGACGTTGGGTTCTTGACGTTAATAAACTTTAATAAGCTTTACTGCTAAGCTTTGTTGCGTTAAAAAAAAAAAAATAAAAATAAAAAAAAAAACCTTAAATCTGCTGATATTAAGTCTAAGCTTGACTTAGATCAAAGTCAGTATGATACAAGCCGGAGAAAACCTGTATTGTTTAATTCTTTTAAACTGGATATATTTTTTTTGTATTGTTTAATTTTTTCAAACAGGATATATATATTTTTGTATTGTTTAATTCTTTTAACCGGATATATATTTCTTTTGTATTGTTTAATTTTTTTTTAAACCGGATACGAAATGGAAACTTTCTACAAGATGAAGGAAAGGAATCTAATCTGGAAGACATTTTCTTCAAAAGCCGGTTATTACGTAAGGAAAAGATTGTATTCCAGAGATTCCTTCATGATACACTGTGTTTGTGAAGTTTGAGGGCTGTACCTATATGTAGGTACTATACAACTTTCCTAGAAAATGGTTTATTGAACTTCAGGAGGTTGAGTGGAAGGATTTGAATTTTAACCTACTCATCAAATTTACTTGTATTTCTTGAGTTATGAGCTATCTCATTGGTATTATGTTGTTATTGTATCGGTAGCAGCTGATATCTTTGACATGGTCTCAGTAGTGTTCATTATGGTAAGTGAATTCTCGATAACTAATCTGGTAAAAATATGTAGTTGATAGAGATTCAGAGGGGAGAAATAATGAACAAGCCGGTGACATGTGAAAGCATCATAATGTATCAGGAGGAGTTGTGCATAATATCTCATTGATCTTATGTTGAAAAAGTTCGACCTTGATAGTCACAAAATTATTTCTACTTCTATGTTAGAATACGGAGATTCAGAGGGGAGAAAGAACGAACAAGCCGGTTACACAAGTTCTCTTCCTTATGAATCGACACATTAATAGGTAGTATGTGTTTTAGAAATTACTGGAACAAATCTCATACTCATAATTCGAGAGGAATCTAAGCCGGCGATTCGTTCAAAAGTGTACGATTCTCATTTAAAAGTGTCTGGTAAACTCTCTCATGTATATGTATTTCAGAAACATCAGGATGGACGCATTCAAATCGAATGGATACTGACGGATTATCCTTACTAAACTGTTAATGAAAAATAGATTTGAAAAGTTCAGAGACTTGACGATTTTTAACCACTAATCAACCTGTTGTACTGATTTATAGTTTTGTTTTAGATCGTGTCGACTAAAATGGTTGGAGAGATATTGTTCTTTTGAAGCAGCGTAATGTCAGGCTAGAGCTGGGCTGGTGTTGACTCAAAAAGGAGTTATCTGAAGTCAGCAATGTCAGTTTGACATAGCACCTTTCAGGCGCCAGTGTGGCTCTGACTTGACATCGCTCTTCCGATTCGTTGTTCTTTTCTTTCAGAAAATCTTCTGGATGACATCCACTGGTGCCGGACGTCAGTTTGGAGGGGAGTGACGGGACATCAAACTTCTGTCCTTACCTACCAACATGGAAGAGAGGACTTCTGTCATCTACCTACCAACATGGAAGAGAGGACTTCTGTCCACTACCTACCAACATGGAAGAGGACCCTCAAGAATGAAACATCATGGAAGCCGGGATGACTACTCCACCACGAGGGTTACACAAATGTTCGGCCATCCAGCCGGCACTTGCTCCACGACGCTCAACGATGAATGCGGTGTTCTTTCCCGATTTCGTATGAAGAATAATATTGCAGCTTGGATCAATCTAATAACGGCTATACCAGTAATAAATTGGAGGTATGTGAAGTAGTAATGTCGTCACACCTGGAATTAATCCGATAGATGTCGCGACAAAGGGTTGGAGCTTGCCCTCCCAAATTCGAAAAAACTCGAAATATTTTAAAAGAATTTTGAATTTATTTAAGAGACCAATAGAGAATGTTCATAGTAGAACACATTTGATGAACAACCAATTCCTGAACTGGAAGAATACGACTGTGGAGAATAAAAGGAAAGAGGAACCACAGAGAAGGAATGCAGAATAAAGAATTTAAATATTTTTGAGGAATTTTCAATCTATTCAAGAGACCAATAGAGAATGTTCATAGTAGAACACATTTGATGAACAGAAATTAATTCCTGAACTGGAATTTGACCATGAAGAATAGAAGGAAAGAGGAACCACAGAGAAGGAATACGCAATAAAGAATTTAAATATTTTTGAGGAATTTTCAATCTATTCAAGAGACCAAAAGAGAATGTTCATAGTAGAACATATTTGATGAACAGAAATTAATTCCTGAATTGGAATTTTACCATGAAGAATAGAAGGAAAGAGGAACCACAGAAAAGGAATACGCAATAAAGAATTTAAATATTTTTGAGGAATTTTCAATCTATTCAAGAGACCAATAGAGAATGTTCATAGTAGAACACATTTGATGAACAGAAATTAATTCCTGAACTGGAATTTGACCATGAAGAATAGAAGGAAAGAGGAACCACAGAGAAGGAATACGCAATAAAGAATTTAAATATTTTTGAGGAATTTTCAATCTATTCGAGAGACCAAAAGAGAATGTTCATGATAGAACATATTCGATGAACCGCAATTAATTCCTGAACTGGAATTTGACCATGAAGAATAGAAGGAAAGAGGAACCACAGAGAAGGAATATGCAATAAAGAATTTAAATATTTTCGAGGAATTTTGAATCTATTCAAGAGACCAATAGAGAATGTTCATAGTAGAACACATTTGATGAACCGCAATTAATTCCTGAAGTGGAAAAATACGATTGTGGAGAATAAAAGGAAAGAGGAACCACAGAGAAGGAATACGCAATAAAGAATTTAAATATTTTTGAGGAATTTTCAATCTACTCAAGAGACCAATAGAGAATGTTCATAGTAGAACACATTTGATGAACAGAAATTTATTCCTGAACTGGAATTTGACCATGAAGAATAAAAGGAAAGAGGAACCACAAAGAAGGAATGCGGAATAAAGAATTTAAATATTTTTGAGGAATTTTCAATCTATTCAAGAGACCAATAAAGAATGTTCATAGTAGAACATATTTGATGAACCGCAATTCCTGAACTGGAAAAATATGACCATGGAGAATAATCAATCATCCGTTATCATCTTTGTCCGACATATCCGGCTCCAAGAAAGACAAACTGGAAAAAGAAGAAGTTATGGAGCTATTCGTTTGTTATAGTATCCACCCGCATCGCGAGTTCAAAACTAAATTTTTATCTCCGGTTCAAACGCGAAAAATAGCGGATTTTTGACCAATTTCCGCGTAGTTTTCGTGCTATTTCCTTTTTCTTCGACTAACATTTGTCCGACTTTACGGGATTGTTTGACTCTGAGGTTGGAAATGATGTGAATTTTCCGCCGGGTGACGGCGAGGATGTGAAGGGAGAATCAAATTTGACGTTTTGTGTGTTGGTGAGTAAATTTTACGAAGTCGTTAATCATATAGTAAATTGTTCGTCATTTGGTAAGCTTGAAGTATTTACGTTGAAAATTGAGTGCAGATTTGGGGCTAAGAAGTCTCAAGACGGAAGGGTTTACTCTGAGCGACTTTTTGCCGAAAAAGTTTGGTATTGTTTTGGTTTCAAATGAAGAAATTTGGTTTGGTAATTTATCACTTGTACAGTTAACTCAGTGAGAAACATATCATACTAAAATTAACGCATTTTGAGGTGTTATGGAGCGAATTTTTTTATCACTGAGTAACCGACATTGGAAGTCGTTGTGTAGCTTAGTGTAAAATAGTATACAAGTATTGAATGAGATCTAAGAATGAAAAAGGATCGTGCTTCAGACTTCTGAATGAGTCTGACCGATGAAGTCTTGTCTCAAAGAAAAACCCTTGCTACTTCCGTTACACAAATTTGGACGCATTTTGGTACTTAGCTCAAGGCTGAAACATGTTCCATGCTAAAAAGTAGAATGTCGACAGTGAACTTGCAAAACCATGTAAGTCCGATTTTTTTCGAAAATAAGGTTATTTAATAACCGTTATTAGCTATTTGGATAGAATGAGACCCCCTTAATCCATCAAACGGAGCCAAACTGGCAAAAACTCGACTATCTCTTCTCTATACACCAAAGTAATAACCTGTAAGTCTAGAACCTTCCACGATCGAAGCAAGTCTAACAGTTTTTTCTCGTTATCCTGTGAAATTTCTGGAAAACGACTTACCTACATGGTTTTGCAAGTTCACTGTCGATGTGCTATGCTCGCTTTAACCCTTAATTTCCTACTTTTTTGAAAAAAAAATTTGAATATTCGAGCAGAAGGCCCTATACAATTTGTCACCTCAAGAATGATCTTTCCAAGTGCCACTATAGCGCTCAGCAAAATCCGTCCATAAACCCCAATTTTGATGGAGTAAAAGGAGGAAAACTTGGAAAAATCCTTGGTGGGATGTTAGTGTCAGCTGGGGAGAAGCTGACAGGGTGTTGGGGAAGTAAGGGGATCTTGCGATACCACTACTGCCACCAATTTGTAAGCTTTTTCAAGTGTCACTGGTTCTCACTACTCCTTATGACTATTGAAGTTACGTTGATAGTATCGGGAATCATCCTCCAATTCATAGGGGACCATCCTCCAATTCATAGGGGACCATTCCCAAATTCCTTGGGGACCACCCTCCCGAATCATAGGGGACCGTCCCAGCATCCAATTCGTTGGGGACCATCCTCCAATTCATAGGGGATCATTCCAAAATTCCTTGGAGACTACCCTCAAAATTCATAGGGGACCATCCAACCATCCTAATCTTAGGGGACTATCCTCCAATGGTATGACAGTCCCCTATGATTCAGGAGGGTGGTCCTCTATGAATTGTAGGATGGTCCCCAACAAATCGGATGGTGGGATAGCACCCTATGAATTGGGAGGGTAGTCCCCAAGGAATTTGGGAATGGTCCCCAACAAAATGGATGGTGGCATGTCCTCCTATGAATGGGGTATTTCGGTCAATTTTTGAAAATTTTTTTTTTCAAAAGAGTATGGTTCAGGAATAACGGTAATCGGGTCTGTTCGTCGAGAAAATGTTTTTAAAAAATCAGAGAAGCTAAGGAAAGTTGAAGATTTGAATGGTGTGACGTAGCTAGCCAATCGTGACGTAGCTAGCCAACTGTCTTTGAAAAAAGTATCCATGCACAGAAACCCTTGAAAGACAAATACTCTTGGATACTACAAAATAGTACTCACACACGCGCGCGGTGTAGTCCTTACCTAGTGTGTGTGCATTTATAGTGGCCCGCCTTTTTCAAACGTGTGATCTCTTTAATTAATTTTTCTACCACATGTTATAGTATCATTGGGCTTAAAGTTGTAGTATACAGGTTTTCAAGGGTGCTGAATCCAAATTTGAGGTCAAAAACCTGAATTTCCGACCCACCGAAATACCCCATTGGGAGGGTGGTCCCCAAGGAATTTGGGAATGGTCCCCTATGAATTGGAGGATGGCCCCAAATGAATTGGAGGATGGTCCCCTATGAATTGGAGGATGGCCCCATACGAATTGGAAGATGGTCAACTTACTGATTGAATGGTGGTAATGGGGAATGGGGTTCCCATTACCCATTACTCTTCCTGTAATGGGTAATTGGAAGGACCCATTACTTTTCCAACTACGAGTAATGGGGAATTGGAAAAACCATTACCACTACAAGGAATTGGAAAAAGTAATTGAAAAGTCCATTCCCATCACAGGAATGGGTAACGGTAATGGCAACTTTGTTCCTAAAGTAATTGGAATTGGTAATGGGAATTGAAATTCCTATTTTCACAACTCTGGCACCGGGTATGCTTTGAAGATGTTAGGAGTCCATATTCACGTTCTAGTCGTCTCCACGAACTCATAGAGCCTCCATTCCTTCTGGCTAGTCAAATAATTGAACTTTGAGCGCCTCTGTAGGTGTAAACCAAGGTGAGTAGTGGAGAGGGAAGGTTCCTCTTTACTCACCTTAGATGTGAACCATCCATGCACTACTATTACAAAGGTTGGAATACCTACTTATTACTGGTACCGGCGACCCTTCTCATCCATTCATTTTCAAAATTTAATTTTTAGTTGCAGAAAACAGGTCGCCATATCATCGGTAAATACATCGATATTGTCCAATAATGTCGGTTCTCTTATCTATATAAGTAAATCGATTTATCAAACGTTTTATATCCATATATTTCATATACTGATAAATCATTGCCATCCCTAGGTATTATTTAAAAATTTCTAACAAACAATAATACCTTTTTTTAACTCAGGGATTATTATAAGTGGACTGTGGGGTGATAATTTATGTTGGTAATACTTAGGTACTAGGTATGATACTGAAATAGATAAATCGAGTCACCTGTTGAGGACGATGGTGGGCGAGAAGCTGGTAGAACTAAACCGGCACTTCCTACCTGGGTACCCAGTAAATGCGAATAATATTCGTACAACACGCGGAGTACTACCGCCACACAACCGATCGAAACGTTTGATCGAACTGTCAAGAAGGGTGCACACGACGTCAGAAAAATCCGTTGGAAAATGTTTGGAAAATAGAGTGATGAGATGAGACGATGGTTCCCACATGAAGGTCGAGGCAAAGCGGGAGACAGACTGACGCCATCATTGAAGTAATCAGTCGAAATCGCAGGTCGATATTGATATCCTATCGATGAGAAGAATCAACACAGATTTTGCCACGCCCATATCAATCTTAAAGTTCCATGATAATAAGAAACTGTTTGTTATTTAAGTAATTAAATTAATTAATGAGACAAAACTAGTGAAGCTCATCCATCTTTGATACGTGAAAGTTAATGATCTCAAAATTCATAGATCATGAATTGGTATGTGCTCATTTACGGCGATTTTCAACTGTATTTGAGTAATAGTTCAGCTCTTTAGTGTGGCGGTACTGCTTGAATATAATATAGTTTCTGGACGTTCTGACCCCAAACCAGTCTCCAATAACAAGAATTTTATGTATTTCATCAATCGAAAATCTGCGTGTTTGAGAGTTATTCATTAATTAGTTTGATTTTAATATTAATTAATTTCTTCAGGTTTTCGACATTGAAAGTTTTTCGTTGGAACAAAGACCTCGGTGAAAATGGGGCGACGCTCGATCAACACGACGAAGAGCGGGAAGTACATGAACCCGACGGATCAGGCGAGGAAGGAAGCCAGGAAGAAGGAGTTGAAGAAGAATAAGAGGCAAAGGCAACTCGTCAGAGCCGCCGTGCTGAAAGGTGATACAAACACGCTAATTTTATAGCATCCACACATCCACAGTAATATAGTATCCATGAAAATGTAGTATCCATCGTATCTACCGAGTGGATGTTTCTTTTGTTTCAACTTGTAACCTTTCAGGGCGGAATTCATTGTCATACTTAAGTCTGAGGGCGCCCTCAAGTGCGTCAATGAGGGTCAGTGAGCACTCAATGGTATTCACAGACAGGATTTGAGGGAGCCCTGAGGGAGCACTCAGTGCAATTTCTAAGGACGCACTCAACAGTATTCATAGACAAGATCTGAGGGAGCGCTCAGTGTGATTACCCACCACACTTAAGTAGGCTGTCTCGATCATCTATGAATAGGAACTGTTGAGTGGAGCCTGACCTTCAACTCAAATGAGTGTTAGTGGAGACTGACCTCAACTTAGATGAGTGTGAGTGGATTCTGACCTTCAACTCTGATGAGTGTGAGCGGAGACTAACCCTTCACTTAGATGAGTGTAAGTGGAGACTGACCTTCAACTCAGATGAGTGTGAGCGGAGACTAACCCTTCACTTAGATGAGTGTAAGTGGAGACTGACCATCAACTCAGATGAGTGTGAGTGGAGACTAACCCTACACTTAGATGAGTGTAAGTGGAGACTGACCATCAACTCAGATGTGTGTGAGTAGAGGCTGACCGTCAACTCAGATGAGTGTGAGTGTAGGCTGACCTTCATCTCAGATGAGTGTGAGTGGAGACTGACCCTCAACTTAGATGAGTGTGAGTGGAGGCCGACCCTCAACTCAAATAAGTGTAAGTGGAGATTGACTTTCAACTTAAATGAGTGTGAGTGCCCACTCACACTCAAACCTTAATTATGAATTCCTCCCTTAATTATTGGTTTGGTTGGATTGCAGGGAAAGATCCGCTTCAACTGATTCAAGAAATGGAGAAGATCGACAACATGGAGTACAACGTTCTGCAGCCTTCGCCTCTCAACGAGAAGGTTTTGAAGGACAAGCGGCGAAAACTTCGAGAGACGTTGGACCGGTGAGTGTCATGGAATGAGGAAGAGGAAGTTCCGCTGCCTCCTACCAAGCTCGCACTCTCGCGAGGCATTTTGGAACTAATTCAAAGCCAAGATGATGGTCTTTGGGAAATGGCAGCTGCCGTAGCACAGATTCCTCCCAAATTTAACCTTTTATTCCTAAAGTATGATTAAAACTCGGCCCTTCGGCTTAGAGCCTACGGCTAAAATTCAAGAAACGTGGAACATGCTTTAGCCCAGCTTTATTATTCTGTTTGATTTTATTTTTTTATTTGGAAGAATGCAATCAAACTTATTCCACTATTTCGAGAGCCTATTAATAAATTAGTCCTCAGATTGGAAGGTATTTTATAGCTTTATTGAGGTTACAACGTTATCTCATAATTAATAGTAACGCGTAGGTTACACGGCGTTACATGATCCTCAGTTCTGTATCAACGACTAAGCAAAATTTCGTGACTTGATACCATTCCTAGTTACTGTTACCTAAAAACGCAACACTTTTTGCCAGTTAGGTCAAGGCTAAAGCATGTTCCATGCTAAGAATTATATATATTCTAAGCCCTAAATGTACTCGTCCTTTTTTCTTCTGTATTACAGAGTACTCAAATGCCAGTTAGGTCAAGGCTAAAGCATGTTCCATGCTAAGAATTATATATCCTGAGCCTCTACATGCACTTGTGTTTTTTTCTTCTGTATTACAGAGTACTCAAATGCCAGTTAGGTCAAGACTAAAGCATGTTCCATGCTAAGAATTATATATCCTGAGCCTCTACATGCACTTGTGTTTTTTTCTTCTGTATTACAGAGTGCTCAAAATGTACATCAAAGAAGACCCGGAGAAGTGGGAAGAGCTGAAACGAGCCGAAGCGGAGTACGAGAAGCGACGGAGTACGATGGCCACGTACTCGGAAGCCGTCCGCCACGCGCAACAAGTAAAACACTTAGTTTTTTAATAAGGCAAATGGAGTTCTTTTTGAAATCTTCAAGGCGAAAAAATTATTATAATCTGGAAAATACAAGGCTTCCGGTGACTTCAATGACATTGTCCTCGTTTGTTCAGGTGCAAGTAGACGAAATCCCTCTGCCGATCAGGGAAAACCAGGAGAACATGCTGGCTCTGGGAATCACAGCGCAGATCCCGCTCCCCGACATGACGCTCCTCATCCCGCCGACGTCGATCCTCCGTAAGAAATCCGCCTACAGCCCTCCGAGGTGAGACTTTCCTCTATACTTTTCCACCCTCGATGTCACCTTTTTTTTACGGTGTTTTAACGAAAATCGTGTTCAAACAGGAATAAAGCGCCGCCCGGTGTCCCTCCGGGGCCACCGCCCGAGCTCAGCAGCGACGAAGAAGACGGCGATCTGACCGAAGAGAAGTCCAAAATCCGTACTATCAGGTAACATGAAAATTTTCAAGAAATAGATTTTTCAACTATAAATCGACCGTTAGGAAATTTTTGTAAATTTCCTCAACTGGAGTTCGTTTTGGAGGATTTTAAAGCTGCCCACTTACACCCTTCAACCAATAAGCTTCAGATTCATGGATATTAATTTCTTGTCCAACGTGTAATATCCATGTACTTCACATCACTCGTTAGCTTTCAACCTATTGCTTCCAAGTCTACCGAGGTAGCTGAAGTCTTGTTTTCACGTCCAAGTCTGCCAAGTGGGTGTGGCACATAGTTTCCTCCTACCTGTAACCCGACTGAATAGAAGATCCGATGCATTCTAACTAATTTCAAAACTACAGTCTCTAAGTACTTTCCATTACCCTCGTAGGGGACCATCCACACGCCAACCCACATAACCCCCTGAAATTTTGATTTA
This sequence comes from Apolygus lucorum, assembly GCA_009739505.2. Taxonomy (NCBI): domain Eukaryota; kingdom Metazoa; phylum Arthropoda; class Insecta; order Hemiptera; family Miridae; genus Apolygus; species Apolygus lucorum. The sequence goes on from CM019175.2 coordinate 11,157,799, forward strand.
AATCGGGTGAAAAATGTAGATGTTGTGGCCGTGGCAAGGATTTTATGACAGACAGAAGACAGACACACAGCCAGACAAACAGACAGACACACAGACAGACAGACACACAGCCAGACAAACAGACACACAAACAGACTGACAGAAACAAAAACAAACAGACAGAAACACAAATAGACAGACACACAGCCAGAAACACAGACAGACACGCAGCCAGACAAACAGACAGAAAGACAGATGCATAGACAGACAGACACATAGACAGACATACAGACGCTCAGACAGACACACAGACTGAAAGACAGACGCATAGACACCCAGATAGACAGACAGACGCTCAGACAGACACACAGACAGATGCATAGACAGACAGACACATAGACAGACATACAGACACACAGACTGAAAGACAGACGCATAGACACCCAGATAGACAGACAGACGCTCAGACAGACACACAGACAGATGCATAGACAGACAGACACATAGACAGACATACAGACGCTCAGACAGACACACAGACAGAAACACAAAAAGACAGACACACACAGCCTGAAACACAGACAGACACGCAGCCAGACAAGCGTCACTTTTCTCGCATCCTCCGGAATATTCTGCTCGCTGATCCAGCTGAGTGCTTCGGCAATGGCTAACAATTCATTGCCGAGGCACTCAGCTGGATAAGCGAGCAGAATATTCCGGAGGATGCGAGAAAAGTGACGCTTTTCAGAAGGGGCCGCATATTTGGAATATCTACCCAAGTATTTCTGCGAGAAGGAAGTCTGAGCTTCAAATATCATGCAAAATGACCCAGGCCCTAACTGGCCATGGAAGGCTCTTTCGTTTCGGCCAGGCCGAGGGCCCTTTTTGCGGTTGTGATGGAGTGACTGAGCAGACGTGGGACCACCTCATCAATAGCCGCCACTTGTTTGAGCCGGAGCGAAGTAGACTCATTTGGAAAGTGATGCGAACGGGTGAGCTGTGGCCTCCTGACGCGCGAGTGTTGGTCGGGAGATTTCTCGAGCCTTCCTCCACATTCATCAACAGTATGGACTTCGATTTGCTGTGATACATATTGAAAAAGTTTTAATAGTGAAATACATGTCATGTAAATGGGAACATGTAGAATAAAGTCCCTCAGCCCAGGGTGTACCGTCCAAGCACAATAAGCCACCAGGCTTCAGTGCTTTTGGGCTCCCCTCATCCTGATTCGCAGATTCAGGTACAATCTACAATCCAGGGTGTACCGGCTGCTGAGGAAAAAAAGAGACAAACACACAGACACATAGCCAGAAACACAGACAGACAAAAACAGACAGACACACACACAGACAGACACACAGACTGACACACAGCCAGAAACACAGCCAAATACACAGACAGGCAGACACACAGCCAGTCAAACGTTACCCACTCACTACCACTTTCCAAATGAGCCTACTTCGCTCTGGCTCAAATAACTGGCAGCTATTGATGAGGTGGTCCCACGTCTGCTCGTGCAAACCAACCTATTGTTTGCTGAAGATGGCCTGTCCCCAATGTGTTTTGACCTCAACATCCAAAATTTACTTTTCGGGGTCGATTTTTTTTTCTTTTCAGATTCGCCGACAGCGATTCCGAAGGCGAAGAACCTTCCATGAAAGACATGACGACGAAGCTGTTAGAAATGGTGGGCAAACCGATGGACCGCGAGGCCTTTGGGCCGGTTCCTCCGCCACCGGGGATGCCACCTTTGGCTCCCCCGATGCCGCCGCCTCTCGGCGGGTTGTTGATGCGACCGCCCGGCCCGCCGCCAGGACTTCCTCCTCGCCTCCTTGGAATAAGGTATCGTAGAATTAAACTCTTTTTACATAGATAGATAGTTTATTGGCTCCATTTTGTACAATTTTTACAAGAACAAAAATTCATAAAGGGTTTTTTAGCTCGATTTCCTACCAGACGTTAAGCTTGGCCCGTCTTATAGGGTAGGATCTTTGCAAAAATCCTCCCTCTGGGTGAGTAAATTGATAATAATTATCAATTTAAATATGTGATAATGTAATTATTACATATCGTCGTGGTCAAATAAGAGTGGCGTATCTCATTTTTTAAAGATTTTTCAGGAAAGGAAAAAAAACTGATTTCCGAAGTTCTTGCGTATCATTTACAACAATAAAGCTTTTGGTTATGATTTATAACACCCTCTACTGACTTCGGTAGACGTTCTAAATATCTTGAAACGTAAACCAACAAATTTTGAGGTGGTTAAAAAAATGTCTTGGTCGATTTCAAAGGTTCATTATTGAAAATGATGAAGCAAAATTCATAAAAGTCGGCTAAAATTTTTTCTTTCGAAAAACATCTGTGTTGAAGAGTCTGTAGTGATCTTGACAAAAATGACGTCACGATTTGCAGAGTTGTTTTATAGCATCCAAGTAACGCTATGATCCATGGATTCCAGGTTGCCTCCGGGGCCGCCTCCGGGTCTCCCTCCGCGCCTTCTGCCGCCGCGGCTCCCCGGCGCCCCGACGCCCAACGTCCTCTCGGCGGCGCCGCAGCTCATCAGGAAAGACGGCGCCAAGGGCGCCACCATCGAGGCCAAGGCTCAGATCAGGTGAGTTATCCGTCAATACAGCGTTTCCAAGTCAAGTTAATCCTTTTCCAAACCAAATTAATCCTTTTCCAAACCAAATAAATCCTTTTCCAAGTCAAGTTAATCCTTTTCCAAACCAAATAAATCCTTTTCCAAACCAAATTAACCTTTTTCCAAATCAAATTGAACTTTTTCCAAATGAAATTTATCCTTTCACAAAAAATCAGCCCAGTGAAAATTTTTGCGAATTGCAGCCATTGAAGAAAAACGGAAGTTTTTAGCTGTAGAATGTGAAGAATTCAAGATGGCGCTAATGAATATTCCTTCATAACGCCATTTTTCCAATATGATGTTCTTCCAATTATTTCAATTTCCACCCTCAAGTCTTCATAAAGAGCGGACGGTTGGTCCTACAGAGCTCTCGGTGGTCTCATTCGATTCTAAAAATTCAATACTATCTTGAATTGAAGACGAAACGATACCTTTAAGTATATCAAGAGTTTTTTTTAGCCCATATACCAAATTTCATCAAAATGAGCCTATGGTAACCAAGGAATGTTTCGCGGATGGTTGGATTTTCAGTATGGAACATGCTTTAGCCTTGGACTAACTACGTGAAAAGTGTCATGGAGACAGGGTGGCGCCAGTGTCACTCGCGGGGGCTGGGAGGTTTCTCCACTCGCACAGCTAAAGCATGTTTCGTGTTTCTTGGATTTTTGCAAAAAAAAGAGGAAGGAGAGGCCCGAAGGGTCGTGTTTTTGAAATATGATTTTCGGATTCTACATACCTTGAAACGTAAACCATCAAATTTTGAGAGGGTTGAAACTTTTAGAATGGAACATGCTTTAGCCTTGGACTAACTACCTGAAAAGTTTCATGGAGACAGAGTGGCGCCAGTGTCGCGCAGGGGGTGGGAGGTTTCTCCACTCGCACAGCTAAAGCATGTTCCATGTTTCTTGGATGTTTTGCCAAGAGAGTAAGGAGAGGCCCGAAGGGTCGTGTTTTTGAAATTTGATTTTCGGATTCTACATACTTTGAAACGTAAAACATCAAACTTTGAGGGGGTTGAAACTTTCAGAATGGAACATGCTCTAGCCTTGGACTAACTACCTGAAAAGTGTCATGGAGACAGGGTGGCGCCAGTGTCACTCGCGGGGGGTGGGAGGTTTCTCCACTCGCACAGCTAAAGCATGTTCCGTGTTTCTTGGATGTTTTGCCAAAAGGAGGAAGGAGAGGCCCGAAGGGCCGTGTTTTTGAAATTTGATTTTCGGATTCTACGTACCTTGAAACGTAAAACATCAAATTTTGAGAGGGTTGAAACTTTCAGAATGGAACATGCTTTAGCCTTGGACTAACTACCGAAAAGTGCAGCTAAAGCATGTTCCATGTTCCATGTATTTTCGCCCAAGGCTCCAAGGATTAAGGGGAAAATCGAGTTTTTCACGCTCGATTCTAAAGGTTTATTAATGAAAATTATGAACCAAAATTTGAATGAAGAAAAATTATTTTAAATTTGGAAATAGTTGATATTTTGATTTTCTCTTAACCACAGTTTGAAGGGTTTCGTTGAATATTCACTCATTACAGCATAAATGGACTTTCGGTGGTTTTTTTTCAGGAACCTGACGGCGGACGTGACGCGGTTTGTGCCGACGGCGCTGCGCGTCAAGCGAACGGACGTCCCCGAAGGGCGGAGTCAGAGTCGAAGGGCGGAGTCCGAGAGGAAGGTCGAAGCTCCGAAGCCGCAGGCGACCAAAGACGACGCTTATTCGCAGTTCATGCGCGAAATGGAGGGTCTCCTATGAGAGCGACGAAGGTGAGGGAGTTTCTCTAAATCAGATACGTGGAACATGCTTTAGCCTTGGATTAACCACCTCGGAAACCTCACGCGAAGACACGCGGGGCACTCATTTCTCGAAAACTTGCTGAAACCTGTTCATAAGGGAACTCCTGCAGCTAGTAAATGCTAACCCGCACAGCCCACTCAAGTTTCTCCTCAGCTGTCCACTCTGAATTCTGTTTGCCTTATCAGGGTATCCGGTGACTCCCCGAAAAAAAATTCCCTGACTTTTCCAGGTTTTCCATAGCCAATTTTCGTATTTTTCCAGGGTTTTAAATAAACTAAAATATAAATAAATGTAATAATAATTTCTCAAAATTCGGATTTTTGAATACTTTGAAATGATAAAAACTTGAAAAATCGATGGTTGGTGATTTTGATTTTTTTTTTTCTTTGATTTTTTTTCTTCTTCATATTGGATGGTTGGTGATTTTGTAGACGAGTGATCTATATAGAACCCGCCCCCTGCTCCTCCCGCCCCCTGCTCCACCCGCCCCCTGCTCCTCCCGCCCCCTGCTCCTCCCACCCCTTGCTCCTCCCGCCCACTGCTCCTCCCGATCGGTGGCTACAGCTTTCGTACAAGTACGCAACCAGGAGAGACATTTTATGCCCTTTCCCCTTCATATTTCCCCTTCGCAACGCTCCCCTCGTGACGATTTCTCATTTATGTGCCATAGTAAAGACATAAAATGTAAAAAAAAACCGCTGCAAATTATTACACAAAGGTTTCTTATTTTTCTATATAGATCACTCGTCTGCAAAGAACACGGCTTTGCCATCGTCACCACCAACCAACTTGAAGAAAAACATCGATCGACTTTCGGTCAGCTGACATTTGAACGGGGATTAGGCCTCTTTTGCGATTCACACTCGTGTTTCTGATTTATTGTACGTCCAACCCTTAAATCCTCGTAGGGAGCGAACGATTTGTCCTACAGGGCTCCGCGTGGTCTCAAAAAATTCTAAAAATTCTATACTATCTTAAATTGATGGAAAAACAATACCTTTATATCAAAATTTTGAGTTAGGGCGTTTTCAAAATTTCAAAATTCATTTTTCACCCCTTAGAAGTGACTTACGTCAACCAAAATCTTCGTGGCACAACTAGACCACAAATGGAGCCTACATACCAAATTTCATCAAAATTGGTCCTTGGTAAGGAAAGTAGGGCGGACGGACGGCCAAATTTTTATTCGATTTTTAAGGTTCTCCAAAATCGTAATTCCCACTCGTATTTTGCGTGTTAGGCCTTCCTGGACAATTTCGGTTCCGAGTCTGTCTGTGCGTCTGTCGAGAAATCCTTGAAGAGCAAGATAGTTAGAGATAGATCATAATATGATCGATCTCTAACTATCTTGCTCTACAAATATCTTGCTCTACTGGGGATGGGGTGGATGGATGGAATAATATTCCACCCATCCACCCCATCCCCACTCCATCGAAATGCCCAGCTAAAGCATGTTCCGTGTTTCTAGAATCGTAGCTAAAGGACTCTGAGCCGTAAGCCGAGGCCCTACTATTTCAACGCATAAACGAATTTTCCATTTTGTTTGCAGGATCAGGATTTTGTTTCTTTCTTTTCGAAGTCCGGAAAATCGAATGGCGCCCCCGCAATCCACTTCCTTGTCCCGATTTCGAAAATCCAACGATTGAAGATTTGTATGTAAAGAATTTTAATTACCAACGTTTTGTTGTAAGTACAATAAATTATAGTCCTTGAATTCCGTTGTAACGTCATTTCTACTCCCTTCATATTTGTCGCCAAAGATAACCTGACAGTTACCTCCTCTTTAAGTGGTTTTGTGACGTCTCTATGCGATAGAGGGCTCGTGACGAGTCTTGTAAAACAGTTATTGCAGTGAATTTCCTATCGTGAAATCGAATGAGACCAGCAGAGTAAACATAAGGTGACCAGGTAGCAGAGTAACCTCCATGGTGTAACCTCCGTGGGTTGATGGTCGAGGTGACAAGTCTTGTAAAACAGTTATTGCAGTGAATTTCCTACCATGAAATCGAATGAGACCAGCAGTAAACATTAAGTGAACAGGATGCGGAGTAACCTCCATGGTGTAACCTATGTGGATTCATAATGTAACTTCCGTGGTCATTGTGTAACCTCTGTGGTATTAGTGTTACCTCCATGGATTGATTTTGTAACCTCCGTGGATTCATCATGTAACCTCCGTGGTCATTGTGTAACCTCCGTGGATTCATCACGTAACCTCCATGGTCATTGTGTAACCTCTGTGGATTCATCATGTAACCTCCGTGGTCATTGTGTAAACTCCGTGGATTCATCATGTAGCCTCCATGGTCATTGTGTAACCTCCATGGTCATCATGTAATCTCCATGGATTGATTATGTAACCTCCGTGGTCATGGTGTGACCTCCGTGGTCATGGTGTGACCTCTGTGGATTCATCATGTAACCTCCGTGATCATCATGTAATCTTCATGGATTGATTATGTAACCTCCGTGGTCATTGTGTAACCTCTGTGGATTCATCATGTAACCTCCATGGTCATTGTGTAACCTCCATGGTCATCATGTAATCTCCATGGATTGATTATGTAACCTCCGTGGTCATGGTGTGACCTCCGTGGTCATGGTGTGACCTCCGTGGATTCATCATGTAACCTCCGTAGTCATCATGTAATCTTCATGGATTGATTATGTAACCTCCGTGGTCATTGTGTAACCTCTGTGGATTCATCATGTAACCTCCATGGTCATTGTGTAACCTCCATGGTCATCATGTAATCTCCATGGATTGATTATGTAACCTCCGTGGTCATGGTGTGACCTCCGTGGATTCATCATGTAACCTCCGTGGTCATTGTGTAAACACCGTGGATTCATCATGTAGCCTCCATGGTCATTGTGTAACCTCTGTGGATTCATCACGTAACCTCCATGGTCATTGTGTAAACTCCGTGGATTCATGTAGCCTCCATGGTCATTGTGTAACCTCTGTGGATTCATCATGTAACCTCCATGGATTGATTATGTAACCTCCGTGGTCATGGTGTGACCTCCGTGGATTCATCATGTAACCTCCGTGGTCATCATGTAATCTCCATGGATTGATTATGTAACCTCCATGGTCATCATGTAATCTCCATGGATTGATTATGTAACCTCCGTGGTCATTGTGTAACCTCTGTGGATTCATCATGTAACCTCCATGGTCATTGTGTAACCTCCATGGTCATCATGTAATCTCCATGGATTGATTATGTAACCTCCGTGGTCGTGGTGTGACCTCCGTGGATTCATCATGTAACCTCCATGGTCATCATGTAATCTCCATGGATTAATTATGTAACCTCCATGGTCATCATGTAATCTCCATGGATTGATTATGTAACCTCCGTGGTCATTGTGTAACCTCCTTGGATTCATCATGTAGCCTCCATGGTCATTGTGTAACCTCCTTGGATTCATCATGTAACCTCCGTGGTCATGGTGTGACCTCCGTGGATTCATCATGTAACCTCCGTGGTCATTGTGTAACCTCCATGGATTCATCAAGTAGCCTCCATGGTCATTGTGTAGCCTCCTTGGATTCATCATGTAACCTCCGTGGTCATTGTGTAACCTCCTTGGATTCATCATGTAACCTCCGTGGTCATTGTGTAACCTCCTTGGATTCATCATGTAGCCTCCATGGTCATTGTGTAACCTCCTTGGATTCATCGTGTACCTAACCTCCGTGGTCATGGTGTGACCTCAGTGGATTCATCATGTAACCTCCGTGGTCATTGTGTAACCTCCATGGATTCATCATGTAGCCTCCATGGTCATTGTGTAACTTCCTTGGATTCATCATGTAACCTCCGTGGTCATTGTGTAACCTCCGTGGATTTATTCATTTTTCCATATCAAATCAATAAATTGATGCTCAATTCAAATATTTTTATTTAAACAAAAACATTTATTATACAAAGTATTATACAAAGCTCATCTTATTAAATAAGTAGGTATTTAATATTTTTTTAATTTACGTTCAAGCCTTAAAGGAAATAAACTAAACGGTAATTTAAGTTCACACAAAATACAAACGGGAGGCAAAAATTAACTTGAATGTTTCGATGAGCGTTTTCATCTACCTAGAGCTTTGGCAGTGTTTTGGTCTTCCACTACGAAAAAAAGGTGAGGAAAGTATGTAGTTAGGTACATAATCAAGGTACATCCCGAATAGTACAGGTAAGAATGGCAGTTATAAACAAAGATGGCGGTTGAAAACAAAGATGGCGGTTGAAGAGAAAGATGGCAGTTCAAAATAAAGGTGGCAGTTGAAAAGAAAGATGGCGGTTGAAAACAAAGATGGCGGTTGAAGAGAAAGATGGCGGTTCAAAAGAAAGGTGGCAGTTGAAAACAAAGATGGTGGTTGAAGAGAAAGATGGCAGTTGAAGAGAAAGATGGCGGTTCAAAAGAAAGGTGGCAGTTGAAAACAAAGATGGCGGTTGAAAACAAAGATGGCGGTTAAAAACAAATATGGCAGTTGAAAAGAAAGATGGCAGTTGAAAACAAGGATGGCAGTTGGAAACAAAGATGGTGGTTAAAAAAAGATGGCAGTTGAAAAAAGAAGGCGGTCGAAAACAAAGATGGCAGTTGAAAACAAAGATGGCAGTTAAAAACAAAGATGGCAGTTGAAAAGAAAGATGGCAGTTGGAAACAAAGATGGCAGTTAAAAACAAAGATAGCAGTTGAAAACAAAGATGGCAGTTGAAAACAAAGATGGCAGTTGAAGACGAAGATGGTGACAAACTGTAGTGATATAAATTGACTTAAACTATAAAAAAACAATACTAACAACACATAACAGGTAAAAGTAAGTAGGTACATTTTTTTATTTATAATATACAGTTAAATACAGGGAACATTTTTTTGGTGGAAGAGGAGGGGGGGGGGGTTAGTTGGTTTTGTGTACAAATGTGGCCGAACGAGGCGTCTCGGCGGTTGTGACAACGCGAAAACGAGGGATTCGCGAGGCCTCGTAAGGATGAAGAGATTTGACGAAGGTCGTCGTGAGTTACAATTGTGGTCAATGTTTAGCGATGAACTCGTTTTTGGATGAGGGTAGTAGTGAATAGCACCAGCCGGAGTGACGAGAGCTAGAAAATGGCGCCCGAAGTGCTGCAATTACGAATTTTATACCTTTCACGAATTTAAATAACTTTTTTTTTTTTTTTTACAAATTTAACTCATTGTAAGAGAAAATACGTCTTTCCTACTACTCTTGGGGTGGTAAGGAACGTAAAAACAACGTGTTTACCATCGCTTTAATGTCATGTCCCACGTTTTACTTGCTTCAGCTACAGAGCAACCAGCACATCAGGTATGTTAAAGGAGTTGATTACTTTCCTTACCACCAGATGGGTGATAGGGAAGATTTTTAACGATTTTTTTTTTTTTTTAATAGCAGATTAGTGAGGGAGGTGCTTGAAGGTTAGAATGCATTTGAAAGGCAATTTTTGGTAATATGCCTCAAAAGTGCTTTGTTACCTTCCATAGCAATGAACTGAGATATTAATGCTAATGTTTGAGATTTGTGATTGGATTTTTGTTGATTTTATAACCTGACGGTAGGCTGGTACTGAAAATTCCCATCAGAACTGTATGGTTTACGAAAGGTTCGTTCGGAGAAGCAGTTCTGAACGGTTCAGAACTGGACGCCATTTTCGCCTGTGTGGAGGAGTCCAGGATCCTCTACCCCCTTCCCTTTTCAGTTCTGAACTGGTTTGGGACTGCTCCTCCGAACAGACCGACATGTTATTCACAATTGTAATTCACGACGCCTTGACAAGTAGTTTCCTGATCTCTTCAGTGAGAAAATGCCTTCACAGGGGGCGCTAGTAGGCGACCGACGTCGTGTTGTAGGCGAATCTGTACGGGTCGGCGGCCGGCGTCGAGTTGATGGTCATCGCGAGAACGAAAGTTTCAATCCCGCACTCGTTGGTCCCCCGGAGGATTCTGAAGTAGCCGTTTTCACCCCATTCGCGACCCCAGGAGTTGACGGCAATCTGCAAATACAAACCACAAAAAACTATAAAAAACTATGATAAAAAACTATCTACTTTTGAAATCTTAAGATTCATATTGAACTGGAAGTTTGGAACAAATTAAAACACGACTTACCCCTGCCAACTCATAGGGGGCCATCCCACCATCCAATTCATCGGGGACCATCCTCCAATTCATAGAGGACCATTCCCAAATTCCTTGGGGACTACTCTCCCAATTCATGGGGGCAGTCCCACCATCCTAATCGTTGGGGGACCATCCTCCCAAATGATAGGGGACTGTCCCTAAGAATTGGGAGGGTGGTCCCCAAGGAATTCGGGAATGGTCCTCTATGAATTGTTGGATGGTCCTCGATGAATTGAATGGTGGGATGGCCCCCTATGAATTGGGAGAGTAGTCCCCAAGGAATTTGGAAATGGTCCCCTATGAAATGTAGGATGGTCCCCAACGATTAGGATGGTGGGATGGTCCCTTATGAATTGGGAGGTTAGTCCCCAAGGAATTTGGCAATGGTCCCCTATGAATTGTAGGATGGTCCCCAACGATTAGGATGGTGGGACTGCCCCCATGAATTGGGAGGTTAGTCCCCAAAGAAATTTGGGAATGGTCCTCTATGAATTGGAGGATGGTCGCCGATGAATTGGATGGTGGGATGGCCCCCTATGAGTTGGAAGGGTGGACCCCCAGGAATTTGGGAATGGTCCCCTATGAAATGTAGAATGGTCCCCAACGACTAGGATGATGGGATGGTCCCTTATGAATTGTAGGATGGTCCCTTATGAATAGGGAGGTTAGTCCTCAAGTAATTAGGCAATGGTCCCCTATGAATTGTAGGATGGTCCCTTATGAATAGGGAGGTTAGTCCCCAAGGAATTTGGAAATGGTCCCCTAAAAATTGTAGGATGGTCCCTTATGAATAGGGAGGTTAGTCCCCAAGTAATTAGGCAATGGTCCCCTATGAATTGTAGGATGGTCCCTTATGAATAGGGAGGTTAGTCCCCAAGAAATTTGGCAATGGTCCCCTATGAATTGTAGGATGGTCCCTTATGAATAGGGAGGTTAGTCCCCAAGGAATTACGCAATGGTCCCCTATGAATTGTAGGATGGTCCCTTATGAATAGGGAGGTTAGTCCCCAAGGAATTTGGCAATGGTCCCCTATGAATTGTAGGATGGTCCCTTATGAATTGGGAGGTTAGTCCCCAAGAAATTTGGGAATGGTCCCCTATGAATTGGAGGATGGTCGCTGATGAATTGGATGGTGGGATGGCCCCCTATGAGTTGGGTGGGTGGTCCCCAAGGAATTTGGGAATGGTCCCCTATGAATTGGAGGATGGTTCCTTATGAATTGGAGGATGGTCAACTTACTGATTGAATGGTGGTAATGGGGAATGGGTTCTCATTACCCATTACTCTTCCTGTAATAGGATCATAGAACAACGTCTCCCTAGAAGAGGGAAGAAGGCTTTCCTTACCACTTTCCTTTGACACTTCATCCCTCTATTATGTTCCTCTCTCAATACTTTCCTCACCACCACTATCGTCACACTATTTCCCTGTATAATTACTTTCCTTCGACACTTGGGCCCGTATTCCCAAAAATCACCAAAGTGACACTTGAGGAGAAATCGCTATTCACAATCGTTTTTAGTGTAGCTGCTCTTAGTTCAGCTTTAGGTTCAACTGATAAGGAAATTAAAGGAAAACTGATAAGTTTCCCATTTAAATCCGAACGGAAAAACTTAATAAAACGGCTGTCGAAGCAAGCAAAATAGACGTAGGTACCTTCTCGTCAAAAGCTGCACTGAGGGCCAGTAAAGTGTGTTAGGAGCCAAACTTACCCGGAGAGTGTAACTTGACGAAAGTTCAGCTTCGGTAAAGAGCGGCTGAAGAGACAAAAGTTTGGTAAGTGAATAGCGTTATCTCTGAAGTACAGCTCGAAGTGGAGCTTTCAAGCTTCACTTAGTAAAAAGCCCCACTTAGTGCAGTTTGTGAATACGGCTCTTTACCCAGTTTTTCTAACATCAAAGGGGAAAATACAGTGGAAAATCGATATGGGAAGTAGTAATGGAAATTTTACCCAGTATTTTTCTCGTCGACCGAATTCCGTCGTTTCTCCCCAACCGATGATTCTGACCGAGTGTTGATTTCGGTTGAGAGCCGCAACCCGAGACGACGCCTCCGAACACCTGAAAAAATCGAAAAAAGAACGTTCGATAATATCGATATTATCCTCCATCGTATATTATACTCCATTTGGAGGACTTGCAGTTTATTTCTAAGATTTATAGCGGAGTTTCGGAGCTTCTGTTTGCAGAGTTGGCGTTTGCGTTGACTCCCCCCCCACCGCTGGCAGTAGCCGGGGAACCACCATGGTGGGTGGGGCCCGGTCTCGGCCTGCGGTGTAAGGTGAACCCCCTCGCATCTCTGGGTTATTCACACATCATTTTATTCATACCTGAAGTTACATCCAGTGGATCATTTTTTCCAAATTAAACCACGTGGAGTTTTGAATTAACATAATTCCACTTCTGATCCCAATTTCATGCGAGTACTTTCAGTAAGTACTCAAGTAATTTATTGAATAAATTTATTCTTATTTTCAACAATTCAAATAATTCGTGGGGAAATACAAAAGTTTAAGTGGCTATTGGGGATCGTAACTCCTAGTTCATGAATTTTGACGCCTCCATACTTGAGAAAGTTGAAAAAAAAAAAACCCCGTTACCTGTAGACGCCTCCTTTGTAGACGAAAAGATCCCTCTGGACTCGCATCGTGGCTGCAAATAAAATTAAATGTCGTCAAATCGGTTCGGAAAGTACAATTCACGTCAAATTAGAGGTTTAGGTAAGTTTTTTTCGATGTGGGTGTGGCACGTAGCTTCCTCGTTACCACAAACCATCTTGTATAGAAGGTCCGATGAATAGCAGTTAATCTCCAAGTAACTTCCACTACCCTCATAGGGGACCTTCTACCTACCCGTACTGACTTTTGTTTCGAAAAATATCGATTTCTTAAACAGAAGTATCGACTATTCAAATATCGATTTTTACACAGATTATTCAAATATCGATTTTTTTAACAGTTTATTCAAATATCGATTTTTTAAACAGAAGTATCGATTATTCAATTATCGATTTTTTAAACAGATTATTCAAATATCGGTTATTCAAAAATCGATTTTTAAACAGAAGTATCGATTAGTCAATTATCGATTTTTTAAACAGATTATCCAAATATCGGTTATTCAAATATCGATTTTTAAACATAAGTATCGATTATTCAAATATCGATTTTTACACAGATTATTCAAATATCGATTTTTTAAACAGTTTATTCAAATATCGATTTTTTAAACAGAAGTATCGATTATTCAATTATCGATTTTTTAAACAGATTATTCAAATATAGGTTATTCAAATATCGATATTTAAACAGAAGTATCGATTATTCAAATATCGATTTTTTAAACAGATTATTCAAATATGGGTTATTCAAATATCGATTTTTAAACAGAAGTATCGATTATTCAAATATCGATTTTTCAAACAGATTATTCAAATATCGATTTTTTAAACAGATTATTCAAATATCGATTTTTTAAACAGGAGTATCAGTTATTCAATTCAACAAATTATATCGATTGTTTTAGAAATGTCAATATTTTTAGAGAAATCGATTTTTTAAAAAGTATTGATTTTTTTCAATTAATTTTTTTTTTAGTATTTAAGCAATTTAAGCAACTTATTCTCCAATAAAACTAGGACAAGGTTATTTCCTACCAACCTAGGGGCTTACAATTATGTAATGTATTCACCTTGAACCGGGCCGTTCTCCATGATGTCTTTCATCATTTCGTGCTCTCCGGATATCCTGTAGGGCGGGCCGATCCTCCTCAGGAGCTCCGACCGTCGAGTTTGCGGACACCTTCAAACACGTCGAATTGGAGATGAACGAGTTAGAAATTTAAGCAACTAAACGTTTTAATTTGACTTACTCCTCAAAATTTCGATAAATTCTTTCACTTCAAAATTTCGTTTAATTTGTCGACTTACTCCACAAATTTGGCGGAGGCTTTCTTCTGAATGGCGCACCTCCCCGGGGTGTCGCCGGTCCAAGGGAGACACGTTTCAGTCACCAAACTGCCAAAATAAGCCATAAATTAGTACAGCTGCAAATTATTACACAATGGTTTATTATTTTTCTATATAGATCACTCATCTACAAAGAACACGACCTTGTCATTGTCACCACCAACCAACGTGAAGAAAAACGTTGATCGCGTTTCGGACAGCTAACATTTGAATGGAGATTAAGCCTCTTTGTGATTCACACTCGTGTTTCTGATTTATCGTACGTCCAACCCTTAAATTCTCGTAGGAAGCGAACGGTTCATCCTACAGGGCTCCGCGTGGTCTCAAAAAATTCTATACTATCTTAAATTGATGGAATCCTTTTTGTGAGCACTGGCTCACTGACTCACTACCACAGTGACGGGGCTGAGCAAACTCCATCATGCTTCCTTCCAACATGGGGCTGGTCAGAGTGGGCTAAGAACCATTCTCACTCCAGGACAGCCAAACAACACCTCTGGCGTCTGCCATCAGGGGCGCTCCTTTGAACTTCTTCCATCACCCCACGAAGGCCGCCCCTTCTCGAGCAACCCTTGGAGAAGGGTTGGGGAAGACGCACCTCAGGGGCTAGACGCGTGGGAAGCCAGAAAGGTCTGAACTGTCGACTCAACCCCACGCTCTTGTGTAAAAGACTAGACTCCGGTCGAACCCCCTTCTTCACAAGTTTCAGTGAGTCATACCCTGTTGCATCTTTGGAAAATTTGCATCAACCTCCACTTCACCACTTCACCAAGGATTTCCTAAGGGCCCCGACGTGAGTGAAACAAACTAATTCATTACTTTGATGAGCAGAGAATTCGGGAGAACGGACTTAGGGAGAACGGACAAGTCGCAGATGAAATTTTATCCCTAACGCCGGGAAGCGTATATTTCCCTACAAGGGGGAGCCTAGCGGGAGGAGATAAGCTCCTCCGGGAATTAACGGAGGATGGGTGACACAGGAAAGGGGAGACTGACGAGTGGCTCCCGGCAACCTACTACTATACAACACAATACAATAACGACAACGACAATCACGACAGGACAATAACGAATAATGGGAATACTCCCGCGAAATTCGTACCTAGGGGAGGATCTGGGTCTAGTCTGCTACTAGGACGAGACTCCTGGACTCCTCAGTAAATTACAATTAAACAACAGAGGGGGAAATTCCCCGAAAAATGGACACTAACGAACAGTGGGAACACTCCCGTGAAATTCCTACCTAGTGGAGGATCTGGGTCTAGTCCGTTACTAGGACGAGACTCCTGGACTCCTCAGTAAATTACAATTAAACAACAGAGGGGGAAATTCCCCGAAAAATGGACACTAACGAACAGTGGGAACACTCCCGTGAAATTCCTAACTAGTGGAGGATCTGGGTCTAATCCGTTACTAGGACGAGACTCCTGGACTCCTCAGTAAATTACAATTAAACAACAGAGGGGGAAATTCCCCGAAAAATGGACACTAACGAACAGTGGGAACACTCCCGTGAAATTCCTACCTAGTGGAGGATCTGGGTCTAGTCCGTTACTAGGACGAGACTCCTGGACTCCTCAGTAAATTACAATTAAACAACAGAGGGGGAAATTCCCCGAAAAATGGACACTAACGAACAGTGGGAACACTCCCGTGAAATTCCTACCTAGTGGAGGTTCGTACTACACAACCAGCGCCTAGGAAGCGAGCTAGCCCTGCTGCCAGAAGCCCAAAGAAATTGGGAATTTCCTACCTTCCAGTCCTTGATTCCGGCACCACGGCAGAGATCTTGTTCGCGAACGCGGACGCGGAGCACCGGAGCACGAAGGGGACAGATATCGAGTACCACAGTTAAATTGATCCCTCCTTGACAAAAGGGTAGTCTTGAGAAGCACACAACTTTTCCGATCTTACTCCTGGGGTGAAGGTCCTTCCTGATCCGAGCCCAAGGTTCCTCTGCCCTCGTTTCCTTCAAGATTTTCCCATGAGACCACTCTCTCGGTGGGGAAAACCTGCTGACTCCATCTGGAGATGTCCCAACTGTCCTCAATCGGTCGCTGTTGTTTTGCTTCTCGGAATTCTGGGGTGGCGCAATTGTGTAAGCGCCCTCGTTTCCCTGGGTTCCGTTTATGACGGCACGTACTCCACTGTTATGACTTCCATATGGGCCCCTGCTGGCTACCCTTTTTGGCCCACCACAATTACCTTGGCCAATGGTACACGTGCTAGGAGTGATAGCTTTTAACTTTTAAATTCGTACATTTTGTTGAAACTTTAGTAAATTCATATTGATATCTTTTTGGACAACGACAAAACGCTTTTCTCATTGATTATACTTTGGAAACTGATTCATGTTCAAGTCTGTAACAGAAAGGAGGAGAAGTCATTAATATTGCCACTGTATGTGTAAGCTCCAGGTCTAGTTAATTAATTTGGTTAGCTGAGGGCTCTGATTTATGATCTGAAATTTAAAACTAGAGTTCTGTTGGAAACCAACCCAAAAATAGGTTGAGAGGCTATTCTGACATAAGTAAGGTAATGTTCTATTAAAATGAAATGAAGTTAAATTTAGATAATTACCTGGTGGGTGGTTGTAGCGGCTCGAAGGTACGTGATATTTTCTAAGACCAAAATAAATACTGAAGGGCCTAACTACTGTGAGATCACTGAGTGTGTCTCGGTCTGAAGGACTTATGATGTTTTCCTGAAGGGAATATAAAGTGCACGATAAATGTGCAATGCACGAAATAAGTATAGTGCACGAAAGTGTAACTGTGCACGAGGTGAAGCCAAGTGCACGAAATTTGTAGCTGTGCACGAACCCTAAAGTTGTGCACGTTCAACCTGTCTGATTACGGAATTAGGTAGTTAAAAGATAAATGCAATTTTACAACTAATAGGAACTTTTAATGAATTTAAAGGTTGCAAAGGTGACTCGACTCAAACATGTACATGTGAAAATTATGTATGAAAATAAAATGCTTATAATCAAACAGGGCTCCTTTCCTCCGTTGAATTTAGACAATTTCAATTACGACTTTACAATACAAAAATAGTTTACTTTACTTTTACTGACTCGACTCGAAAATGTTTATACTTTCTCAACTGACGACTAACTTTACACAATTTGAACACCTAACAAATTGGCCAATTGAATTAGGTTTAGTTTATTGCACTCACATCGTCGGGGCCCGAAGGAAGTCCTTGATGGTGTTGTGAAGAGAAGTTCTGGGGTTCGTTCAACTGGAGATCTGAGGTCTTTTCCAGCTGAAGGCGACGGGAAGGGGCTCAAAACAAGACTCGTGGGTATGGCTCGCTGCGGACTTGATTGAGGGGGAATTTAAATTGATAGCTTCAGAGAAAGGGGGAAACGATAAACGTACAACTGGGCTAGGGGAGTGGGTTGATAGCATCAAAGGTTCGCGTCAAAGACAGACAGGGTAATGGCCGCCCCACGCCGCTACATTCGGATTTCATGAGAGGTGTTCCCACCCTCAGGCTCAAGGCATCCAGCAGGGTGAGAATGGCCGGTCGTCATTGGTGGAAGGTGACGTCAGTGCGCCTTGAGCGCTTCTGGTGGTGGACGCCGTAGTTGGTGTTTGGTGTCCGGGAGCGGGGATGGTTCTAGCCCGCCCCTCTGGTCCCACTGCAGGAAGGGAGGGTGATGGAGTTCCCTCAGCCCCCATCACTCTTGAATTACTTCAGTGAGCCGGGGCTCACATATGTAAATTCACCATTTTATTTTGTCCAATTTTAAATTCCATTTCATTCACAATTTAATCGCATTTCGTCAAATATACTTTTCATGTCTGTCGACACTAAAAACGTGCGCTTAAATATATGTTCCTATTAGTTATTTTTCTGCATTTCATCTTTGACTATACCTGGTACCCATCAGTAGGAACAGACATATTTTACGTGTGCAGACACGATTTTCATGTGCTAGTTCCCTTCAGGAAAACCATTCACAAGTCCCTCAGACATAGACACATTTTTCGTATGCTGAACTTAACTATCGCCCTTCAGGCTTTTACTTTACTGGAGCAGCCACCACAAACCTTTGAGACTGCTACGAACACCTACCAGATAATTATCATTCTTTAATTACAGTTTTGATAAGTTCGGTGTAACTTCACCCAGCCTAGTCATTGAAGATTGTCAACCTACAAATAATCGGTCTTTATTCGTATTCTCCTTCAGAGAACGTCAGCTTACACTTTGTATCGACATTGTTTGAGTTAGGGCGTTTTCAAAATTTCAAAATTAATTTTTCACCCCTTAGAAGTGATCTACATCAACCATAATCTTCAGGGCACAATGGACCCCAAATGGAGCCTACATATCAAATTTCATCAAAATCGGTCAAAGTGGCAAAAGTGCCGCGGATGGTGGACGGACGGCCAATTTTTATTCGATTTTTGGATTCTACGTACCTTGAAACATAAACCAACAAATTTTGAAGGGGGGGGGGAGGTTAATTTTTTTTTCTTGGTCGATTCCAAAGGTTCATTAGGTATTGAAAATAATAAACCAAAAGTGGTGACATCAAACTCACCCGAATTTCAAAACGTAGTTCCAGGCTCGAGTCAAGTATCCGCCGCTGCAACCTTTCTGGTTCAAATTGCAGGAGAACAAATTTTGAGCGCTCAACAGCCCTGTGTACTGCCCTTTCGAATTGATCCCCCACCTGAAAAGCAAAAAAAAAAAAAAAATTATTCAACATTTGGTAGTGAGAATGTTCTTGGACAGGTTATACCTAGGCGGTGGCTGAGGCGAGCGTAGGAGGAAAAATCGATTTTAATCCTTTGTACGATTATAACAGGACAACTACGTAAGTCTTCAACAAATAATATCGATTCGGTTGCTAATAATCGATTTTTAATCGAATTAATCAAACCTAAGTCGATTAATCAGTTTTGAGGAATCAATTATAACAGAACAACTACGTGATTCCTAGAAAAATTGCCACATTTTCGTGCCTAATAATCGATCTGTGACCGCAGGAATCGAAGGTGATGAATCGATTTTCATCCTTTGTGCGATTATAACAGGACAACTACGTAATTCTTGATCAATTAATATCGATTTGGTTGCTAATAATCGATTTTTAATCGAATTAGTCGAACTTAAGTCGATTAATCAGTTTGAGGAATCAATTATAACAGAACAAATACGTGATTCTTCAACAAATAACCTCGATTTCGTAGCTAATAATCGATTTTTAATCGAACGATAGTCGATTAATTGGAATGTGAAGAATCGATTTTCATCCTTCCTACCCAATCCCCTCGAGAGGTTGTTTCAAATGTATTTGCGCCCACTATTTCACGGTATTAGCCACAATTCGATGAAAAATAAGCTATTTTGAAGAGCTGTTTAGAGTGTAAGTATTGCTGATGAGAAAGAGGACAGTTAGTGCTTGTTGAGGGGAAGAAAATATACTAATTCAGCTTGAAAGAAAGTTACGGGTATCCAAACTTAGATGAATCACCTGTCGGAAGCGACACCGATGGTCGACCAGACCCAGGAATTGGAGCACCATTCTTGGTCTTGAGGAGGAGTGACGTACGACGGCCACTTGTCGCGGGCGTCGAAAGACGCCGGGAGGCGGTTGACATCGACGGGGATCTCTTTCGGGAGCATGTTCATCACCTGGGAACGACATAGCGGCGTTATTTCTCTTGAATTTGAGCAGAGGACAAATAAAACACCAACGCAGCAAGTGAAGTGAAGGAATTTAATTAAAAACTTGAAACGACTACCGACTTTTACAGAACAGAATGACGAACGAATTATTTTTTCTTGTACCGGGCTTTTCGCAGCTTAGCCAACATATCAAAACATAAAGCGGTGTTACCAACTACTTCACACTCCTCCTTAACACCGCAGCTTCATATTAAGTTGACAAGTACATAGTTTAAAAAAAAAGATTAAGCATTCAAATTAAAACCAGAAAGTAACTACATCAATATACAAACAGATATCAAATTCGTAAAATACATCGGTATTTAATTAATTCTTTAACAAGTACATATTTTCATTTAATCACGGGAGTACGTTTAATTCTGTCACGATCGATTTCCAATAAAAAAAACTTGACGTCTCCAAGATCGACCACATCAAAATTTTGGCCCAATCCCAAATCAAAATCCCTTACATGATCGAGATCGTTACTGATCAAAATCAAGTCATCAACACAAACAAAACAACAAAGCCCAAATTCTGATGCAAATTCAAAGTAGAGACATGAATCAAGAAATGATCTATTAAAATTTTCCTTGATAATTAGTTCGTCAAATTTCTCGTACCAATTTTTGGGAAACTGTTTCAAACCATGTATTGAGCGATTTAGTCTGCATGTAAAATTTTTCTCAGCCAACTCCCCTGATGGGTTCATAAAAATTTTCCCTTTCAAATCATCGTGAAGAAAAGCCACCTTCACGTCCATTTGGAACATTTCGTAGTCAAATTCATTAGTGACAGACATAGGAGTACGAAAAGTTGACAATTTACCCACTGGTGAGTAAGTATCAGCATAGTTCGAGGACTGGCAACCTTTTTCAACAAGTCCAGCCTCGCACTTAGTTTCGCTAGCAGTCCCACCCCTCTTGATTCGAAAGAACAACGATGTTCAACCACTTCTCGAATTCTAGGCCTGTCCACTCGAGTCCAAGCACTATGAGCATTCAAGGATTGAAGCTCCTCCTGAACAGCAGCTTCCCTAAGTTGCTCATCCTCTCCACCACGAATTTCCCTTCTTGTTTCAGGAACACTAGAAACCCATTTAGCAGCACTGAATGCATAATGAGCCGAGGTATCATAGTCCTTATGGCAATCAGGTGGTTTTCTAACGCACTTTTCCAAAACCTGTTCGCCTGTTGTCTCATCTTGTTCTATAGCATCATTTGTGATTGAATAAGCCTTAAAGGCTGACTTTAAATCAAAATCTTTGACATGAAAAATCATTTTGTACATCGTTCCATTTTTCTGACCTTCTAGGAAAACTTGTTTCTTCCTATTGAGTACAAAAACTTTAAAATCTCTAAAAACGACTTCCAACCCTGCTTTTATCATTTTAGGTACAGACAAGAGATTACAAGTTAAATTTGGCACGTACAATACGTTTTCTAGCTTACATGACTTCGTGCGAAGTGTTCCCCTCTTGGTAGCCAACAAGGATTCTCCTTCTTTAGCAACTCGTATGGCGATGGGGTTCTGGAGCTCTTCTACTTCCATCAAATAGGTGACGTCATTGATGAGGTGGTCGCTTGATCCTGAGTCGACTAGGAATTCAATAGTCGGGACAGATTCACCCTGTACTGTTATTCCGGTATTTTCGAAAGAATTGACAGAACCGCAGGCAAAAGCTATTTCCTCTTCCTCCTCAGTTTCGACATGAGCAGCACCACGATCTGATTGACAATGAGAGTCATATCTTCGATTTTGAGATCCATCTACTCCTGGATTTTCCTGAGAATTATTCAGTGGACATTCGTTTCTCTTGTGGCCAATTTCGAAACACCTGTAGCACTTGTACGGAAATGAACTAGTATTGGAGCTGCACCTTTTATCCTGTCCATGACCACGCTGAATCATGAAGACAGATGAATCACTGTCACATTGACCTTGTTTTCGTTGTCGCGACTCTTCTAACAATAACTTATTTTTGACGAAATAAATATCAATTTCCTTTTCAGCAGAAAACAAAATGTCCAGGGATGCCGTTACTGAGTTATAAGATCTAGGCATTCCACCTCCAGCAGAATCGCAACAAGTTCCTGGTCAGAAAGATTTGAACCAGCGTTTGCCAGATCCGTCACAATTTGGTCGAACTCTTCAAAATAGTTAGTCAAAGAACCGCTTTTGAATTTCATGCTATTCAACTTGCCTTTCAACTCGATCTGTTCTGAGAGTCCTGAACGAGCATACGTTTTTTCCAGGCAGTCCATGATGTCCTTAGCATATTCTTTGTCGTACACACTATGAATAATACGATCATCAAGGTTCTGAATGATAACGTTCTTGGCTTTCCGATTTGCTTCATGGAACTTTGACATGTTCATATGATCGTCACTAATCACTTTTAGAAGAACCCAACTCGTCAAGGGCTGCACGGATTCTAATCTTCCAGGTGAGAAACCCTTTTCCGTCGAATTGCTTGATT
>CM019175.2:11180592-11303890 GCA_009739505.2 Apolygus lucorum
AACAAACGGAATTTCTCCCAAATTTGGAAGCCCGCCAAGAGAACTCCTTCGCCTCTTTGACATTACGAGGGATTCCTACATTGTCAAGGGGGATGGGGGGGGGGGGACCTTTCTACGAATGCCATCGTTCTCCTAAATGTTTCTGGGGTAATATCTTTTCACTAGGACTAAAAAACAAAATAAAGCCAGATTTATAGGGGACCATCTACACTTTATCTCTCACAATCTGACAATTTCATCGAAATCGGACTGAACTTCGCACGGTTTCTCGCCCCTATAAGGATTTCACGACAGACAGACAAGGAACGAAAACTGTTCAGGAAGGCCTACAACCAGACCAGACCTATTCTGGGAGTATTATATCCAGATTTGCAACCCTCAGGAAGACAAGTTCAACTTTTGACGTCCAAAAAAAGTCAATTTTTTCGCGATTTTTTGACAATATTTTATTGAAATAAGCGACTTTGAACAAATGTTATAATCACCTTTTTTAAAGTAGATTAAATTTGCAATAAAATCTGTGGCTACCACCTGAAAATTAGAGTTTAGAAATGGACAATGTGGGTGAACTTTAAATAAACGACGTATTAGTATCTCGTAGATAGCTGATTTGACTTCCTCCTGATCACTCGGAAGTGGTCTCCTCGTCGCAACCATCAGCTGTTGTTCCTCTAGTCGCTCTTTCGAGTGGTCATTCAACCTTCTTATGAATGAAGGTGAATCTAGCGTGGGTCGGAATACTTCAGGTAGGTGTCGGGTGGGGGGGGGGGGGGTAGGTAGATAGGTATATCCCCAGACGTGTCGCATAAGTCAGGTACGTCCTACGCTAAACACTCGACTCCGATTCATCCGGTATCCTGTGAATTTCTTTCATTAGTTCCTATAAGTGGCCAAAACCAGGTTTTATATTTATTTAATTTATCTATACAGTCATTTGTTCAAAACACGATACAAATTATGATTATGGAACCCATAAAACAACGTTGATTCAGACGACAATTAGATAGATAAACCTATGTGGTATCTGCCTGATGAAGTAAAAACATTTAAAGTCTAACGTGGCAGAAAACCGTATTCATTAGTAAATATTCAAATGGTTAGTATTTTGGGAATTGTTATCTTACTCGGAAAAAGATACTTGATGAAAAAGATATTGTTTAGGTTGAAGTGAAGGTGAGCTCAGTGCAGACATGTGGTGGCATTCTTGAGTGATTCAGAGGTTACGCAAGGGAAATACGGGATAAGATGTTTGAGTAAAAGAAGAGTAATTAAATCGTGGAGTGGCGAAGGGATTTGGAGGTGTTCAGCGTTGAGATTCCCGAGGAGAAGTATCTGTTGAGTGGGAGTGTATGGACTGACACCAGGGGGTGGTGCCAGACTAACATGGGGGAGGGTGGTGTCAGACTAACATGGGAGGGGCTGGTGCCAGACTTGGATAAGAGGGGTGGTGCCAGACTGTCATAAGAGGGGTGGTGCCAGGCTTGAAGAAGAGGGTGGTGCCAGACTTAGAGAAGAGGGTTGGTGCCAGACCAACGTAAGAAGAGTGGTGCCAGACTAACATAAGAGGGGTGGTGCCAGACTTAGATAAGAGGGGTGGTGCCAGACTTAGAGAAGAGGGGTGGTGCCAGACTTAGATAAGAAGAATGGTGCCAGACTTAGAGAAGAGGGTTGGTGCCAGACCAACGTAGGAAGAGTGGTGCCAGACTTAGGTAAGAGAGGTGGTACCAGACTAACATAAGAGGGGTGGTGCCAGACTTAGAGAAGAGGGGTGGTGCCAGACCAACGTAAAAAGAGTGGTGCCAGACTTAGGTAAGATAGGTGGTACCTACTAGACTAACATAAGAGGGGTGGTGCCAGACTTGAAGAAGAGGGGTGGTGCCAGACTTAGGTAAGAGGGCTGATACCAGACTAACATAAGAGTGGTGCCAGACCAACGTAAGAAGAGTGGTGCCAGACTTAGGTAAGAGAGGTGGTGCCAGACTTAGATAAGAGGGGTGGTGCCAGACTTAGAGAAGAGGGGTGGTGCCAGACTTAGATAAGAAGAATGGTGCCAGACTTAGACAGGAGGGGTGGTACCAAACTTAGACAAGAGGGGTGGTGCCAGACTTAGATAAGAAGAGTGGTGCCAGACTTAGACAAGAGGGGTGGTGCCAGACTTAGATAAGAGGGGTGGTGCCAGACTTAGATAAGAGGGGTGGTGCCAGACTTAGATAAGAAGAGTGGTGCCAGAATTAGATAAGAGGGGTGGTGCCGGACTTAGACAAGAGGGGTGGTGCCAGACTTAGATAAGAAGAGTGGTGCCAGAATTAGACAAGAGGGGTGGTGCCAGACTTAGATAAGAGGGGTGATGCCAGACTTAGATAAAAAGAGTGGTGCCAGACTTAGACAGGAGGGGTGGTGCCAGACTTGGATAAGAAGAGTGGTGCCAGATTTAGATAAGAGAGGTGGTGCCAGATTTAGACAAGAGGAGTGGAGCCAGACTTAGATAAGAATAGTGGTGCCAGAATAAGATTAGAGGGGTGGTGCCGGACTTAGACAGGAGGGGTGGTGCCGGACTTAGACAAGAGTGGTGGTGCCGGACTTAGACAAGAGGGGTGGTGCCAGACTTAGATAAGAAGAGTGGTGCCAGAATTAGATTAGAGGGGTGGTGCCGGACTTAGACAGGAGGGGTGGTGCCGGACTTGGACAAGAGGGGTGGTGCCAGACTTAGATAAGAAGATGGTGCCAGAATTAGATAAGAGGGGTGGTGCCAGACATAAGAGTGGCAGTCACTGGTAAGATCACCAGTTTTTGGACTTATGAGAGCTTTAGATGAGCCTTAGTTTAGAGGCTTTAGATGCTAGCTAAACAGCATGAATTACAGTAACATACAATGTATGGAAAAAAACTCACAAATTTTGTAAAATAATGAAAGTTATGTGACTTAATATTCATTTAAGATAACAGACCAAGAACCTATATAATAATGTTGTAATTTACCGCGAAATTTTTCACTTGTAATTTACTCAAAAAATATAACAAAAAACTCAAATTGTTTTTCTGGTTCAAATATGATTTTCAAAAAATATCTCAAAATATTAAAAAATATAGTCAAAACATTACTCATAAAATGAAATTTTGAAAAAAATTCGTCGGGCGGCCAACGACTGGTGCATTTGGCAGGACCGAGCTGCTTTTGAGTCACGCGTTCCGCTTCTCCCATAAAAAAATCTCCCGGTTTATCTCGTCCACGGGGTTTCAAACGCACCTACGCAATCTGTTTGAAGAGGTGTTGTTATCTCCTACGTGGTCATCGTAAAAGACACGCGGAAAAAATAAACGAGAATATTCTCCAGAGAGCGTGAATTTGAAACGGCGTTTTGTTGGGCGAATTTTTCGGCGGGGAAGTACAGTTTCTCGAACTTGGAATAATAATGATGAAAATTAATGTGCCGGTTTTTGTGGTTTTTGTGCCTTCACAATCATATTCATGTATGGTATATTCTGATTCAACACAAAATGTCTGATATCAATGCGTTTTAAAAAAAATTAAAAATTGTCCAAAAATAAGAAAAGTATGCATATATTTATATATATAATGAAAAAGTGCGTATATTCGTTGTAGTAGCCGTGTGGGTACTCTATGAGTTCGTGGAGACGAGTAGAACGTGAATATGGACTTCCTAACATCTTCAAAGCATACCCAGTGCATACAGTATGTTGGTATGGTACACTAAAAATCGAAAAAACCAACAATAGCCGTGTGGGTACTCTATGAGTTCGTGAAGATGAGTAGAACATGAATATGTACTCCTAACATCTTCAAAGTATACCCTGTGCATACAGTATGTTAGTATGCAATACTGAAAATCGAAAAAAACAGTGAATAGTATAAAAAAAAACTCCAAAAGAAATTGCAACATCATTCTTAAACATACCTTCAACTGAAAGATTTCTTTGAAAATTCGCTCATTAATTCATGCTGCATGAATGGCCTTTTTTTCCTCGTTGAGAGCACCACGAACGCGCTATTTTAACGGGGGAATCGTTTCGAAAAGAAGAAAAGTGGGTTAAGAAAAAATTTGGTCTATTCCAATAGTAGACACCCTGTGTATGAAGTTTTGAGCGAATTTTATTCGGGAGATGAAAATTACACGAAATTACACAATCTTGTCTCTTTTGTTTTGGTTTTCCCTGTAAAAAGTGTGCTTGACTGACGGCATCCGCAATTTGCATCGATTTTTCCTCGTTGTTTCGATGGACTGATGCAATTCCGCGTTCTGCGTCGACACCAACGGACGAAATTTGCATGACAGTCGGCTAATTGAGACAAACATTTAGGAGATTTTCATGACGAGCTAATGAAGTAATTTCTCAAAATAGTCCGAGCGGCGGCTGCAGCCACTTTTTCTATTATAATTGACCAATAGCAGACAGACAGACGCTGGCTGGCCTGTCTGCTGTTTAATTTTGCCCTGGAAGGCGCCATTAGGCAGTCCGAAATACAGGTTGGTGGCTCAATTTTTAATCACACAGCGCAGCTCCTCGGATACGCCGATGACATCGACATCATGGGTAGGTCATTTGCAGCCATGAGTGAAGCTTTCACAAATCTTGAAGCTGCGGCTGCACGGTTTGGACTGGAAGTCAACCAGTCGAAAACCGAATACATGACAACTGATGCAACATAGAGAGGACCAGCACGAACTCAAGTCAACGGATACACATTCGACACTGTGAATGAATTTGTCTACCTGGGATCTCTGGTAACAAGTGATAATGAAGTTGTAGCAGAAGTGCAGCGAAGAATACAGGCGGCTAACCGATGCTACTTTGGATTGGTTCCACAGCTTAAAAGTAGGGTGATCTCACGAACGACCAAGCTGCGCCTGTACAAAACTTTAGTCAGACCGGTCCTTGCCTATGGTTCCGAGACGTGGACCCTGACCAAGGCATTAGAAGAAGATTTACGCCGCTTTGAGAGAAAAGTTCTGAGGAGAATCCTGGGTGGAATCTATGATCCAGAGGAATTCGCATGGAGACGTCGAACTAACCAAGAAGTGATGGATTTATACAAGGACCCAGACGCCATCCAATTTAAAAAGGTGGGACGGCTCCGGTGGGCTGGACATGTTGCCAGGATGAACCCAGAGGAGCCCCCTCGAAAGATCCTTGACGAAAAAATCCACGCCAAGCGAAGAATTGGGCGCCCGAAACTTCGCTGGTTGGATGGTGTTACATCTGATTCCCTTGGGACAAGAAACTGGAGAGCAGCAGCACAAAACAGAGAGGACTGGCGGACATCATTACAGGAGGCCACGACCCCACGACGGGTTGTAGCGCCATAAAAGAAGAGGAGAGAAGAAGAGACAGACAGACGCACCTCAAGCAAATTGCCGGTGAGTTGCTGCCCTGATGATCCTAAAGGCCCCTTTACACTAGCCACATATATTGCTAGAATTGGGAAATATTGCTCTACAAATGTGGCCCGGCAACTCAAGGCAATATTTATTGCCGCAACTATTCCACATTGCGAGCAACATTTCTTGCCGGAGGTTGCTCAACAAATGTTGCTCCATAAATATTGCTCAATTTTTACGTTTACACTGGGAGGGAGATTATGGGGACAAGATGAACCAAAACGAAATTTCTCCATTCAATTTCTCAATTAATTACATTTTATACTCCACATGGGAAAAATTGATTGAAAATATTTATTTAATTAATTTTATTTCGTAGGTACCTACATGTTTACATGTTTTTTCAACTAGTAACTTGCTTGTTACATATACATATATAGGTTTTCCAAGTCAAATTCGGAATTTTCCAAATCAAATTCAGAATTTTCCAAATCAAATTCAGACTTTTCCAAATCAAATTCAGACTTTTCCAAATCAAATTCAGACTTTTCCTATTCAATGTCAGGGTTCATCATTTCAATATCAAAATTCTTGAACTTTGGTACCAACTTCCTATAACTTGTGTATAACTGTTAAATGAACCAGTGACCACCCCTCTACCCATTGTCCAACCCTGGAGTCATCGTATGCTAAAACGCTGATTACGTTGAAAAAAATCCACGTTTTTCAGCATTAAAATAAAATTTTCTGTGATAATTCCCACTTAAAAAAAAAAATAAAAAAGTCCATTTATGCAGCATGAGTTAATGAGCGAATTTTGAAAGAAATTTTTCAATTAGATACCGTTTAGTACCTATTCGATGGGCACAGCAAGGGTAAATACGAAGGTTGGCATGTTACTATGTTTTCCGATACTTATTTGGAGGGAGAGGGAAGAGGCTGAGGTAACGGGAGTATCTTTGAAAAACCAGGTTGGTATGGTAAATCCATTCTCAACTCACTACCATTGTTGCTCAGGATGGCATTGATAGTTCCAGGTTCCAGCAGGTATGATGGATAAGAAGTAGAAGCGAAAGGTTGGTCGAACGACACCATGACCCCCCTCGACTGCATCTCAATCCTATATACGTACATGCGAACAGCATAAATTGAAGGTTCCCCGTCCTCCAGAGAAAAAGGAATTACCCAAAAAGCGATTTTTCTATATATATATATACGATATTGTTCAGACTCCATCGCAAACATTTTAAAGTGATCCTTAACTTAATTTGAAAAAATTCTAAATTTGATTTGGAAAATTCTGAAATCAATTTGGAAAATTCTGAATTTGATTTGGACAAGTCTGAATTTGATTTGGAAAAATCTTAATTTGATTTGGAAAAACCTGAATTTGATTTGAAAAAGTCTGAATTTGAATTGGAAAAATCTGAATTTGATTTGGAAAAATTTGAATTTGATTTGGAAAATTCTAAATTTGATTTGGAAAATTCCGAATTTGATTTGGAAAATTCCGAATTTGATTTGGAAAATTCCGAATTTGACTTGGAAAACCTATATATTATATAAAAGTTCAATTATGCATTAAAAACACCCGAAAAAAACGTCTCCAACCTTCTCCAGTTCGAAATGTTGCCGGAAGTTTTCCAAGGGGGTCGGACCACACCGGCAATACGAAAAAGTATTGCCGAAGTGGGTTCAACGCCCGGAAATGTTGCTCCACTCGCGGCAACTATTTCTCGGCAACCCCAGGCAACACTCGGCAATATTGCCGAAACGAGAATAGTTGCCCGGCAATGTGGAGCAAGATATATTGCCGACAGAAATGTTGCTAGTGTAAAGGCCCCTTTAGATCGATGCGAAAATCACCTTCTGCCTTCAAAGACGTCATCACGGTCAGACAATTGATGTCGATAACCGAACAATAGTTCAAAATTTCAATTTTATTCTGTTTAAACTACTAAAAGAGCTCCTAGATAGGGAGGCTCTTCCTTTGCTTCGAAATATAAGAAAGATATGAGTTAATTGGTTTCATTCTTTTAAAATAAACCCCTACTCTGTCGCATCGGTTTAGAGTGTACAAAATAATAATTATTTAATTATTGTGAAATAATAATTGTAATTATCACAACAAAATATCCGAACGATTACAGTCGAATCGTTACTTTCTAAGCGCAATCAATTCTTGGTAAAATCCCGCAAAATGAAGTTCCCATTCCACTACAAATCAATTCAAAATTCACTTCGCGAATCAATCAATGAACATTTTGAAAAACAACAAATTTAAAAAAACACAAAAGAATCCACACCGTGTGGGTATTCTATGAGTTTGTGGAGACGAGTAGAACGTGAATATGGACTCCTAACATCTTCAAAGCGTACCCAGTGCATACAGTATGTTGGTATGGTATACTGAAAATTGAAAAAAAAAAAAAAAACAGTGAATAGTGTAAAAAAAACTCCAAAAGAAATTGCAACACCATTCTTAACCATACCTTCAACTGATAGATTTCTCTAAGATCTTCAAAGCATACCCGGTGCATACAGTATGTTGGTAGGTACTGAAAATCTGGTATGGTTGGTATGGTATGCTGAAAATCGAAAAAATCAACTATAGCCGTGTGGGTACTCTATGAATTTGTGGAGACGAGTAGAACGTGAATATGGACTCCTAACATCTTCAAAGCGTACCCAGTGCATACAGTATGTTGGTATGGTATGCTGAAAATCGAAAAAATCAACTATAGCCGTGTGGGTACTCTATGAGTTCGTGGAGACGAGTAGAACGTGAATATGGACTCCTAACATCTTCAAAGCATACCCAGTGCATACAGTATGTTGGTATGGTATACTGAAAATCGAAAAAAACCAACAATACTCGTGTGGGTACTCTATGAATTCGTGGAGACGAGTAGAACATGAATATGGACTCCTAACATCTTCAAAACATACCCCGTGCATACAGTGTGTTAGTATGCAATACTGAAAATCGAAAAAAAAAACAAGAATAGTGTAAAAAAAACTTTCTACAAGAAATTGCAACACCATTGTTCCTTTTTTTCACCATACCTTCAACTGAAAGATTTCTTTGAAAATTCGCTCATTAATTCATGCTGCATGAACGGACTTTTTTGGTTCAAAGTACAGCGACCAAATCTCTTCTTGAGTTCAAGGTTATGTTGATGCTTGTAGAAAACAAAATATAACTTGAAATAGACTCAACAGAATGCGCTGGGGGTCTAAAACAGAATTTGATTCCTGCAGGTATCGCGATGCAACAAAGGGTTAAAGGTGAATATGCAGGTTCAATGAGGCCATTTTAAAACGGAACCTACATTTTTTTCGGAGGTACTTTCTTCACCTTTTTCCGGTGAGACGAAGGGAAGTAGAGGCGAACCCGTGAGATTCGAGATAAGTCTCGTATTTATGGGGTTATAAATACCTTGAAGAGCAGATAAAAACTTACATCTTTCGTGAGGATGTTCATACCTAATCAACCCCCCCCCCCACCTCGCCACGTTATCTCGTTTTAAAAACCCGCTTATCTGAGTTTTTAGGAGCCCTTTTTGGCTTCTCCAGGATTCTGAGGTGAAGACATTCCTTGCAGTCAGAATTAATTTTTTTTTCTTAAATTTCGTGAAAAACGCAAAAAAAAGTAAAACAATCTAAATCAAAATTTAACAACCGCATTAAGGAGACGAAAAATCTGAATGGCGCCACTCCGACATCAAAAAGGAGACGGAAAATCTGAGTGGCGCCACTCCTCTGGAGTCGAGCAGGCACCAAAATGGAGTTTAGGATAGTAGGGGAGACTGGAAATCAGCGATTAACGATGACCAACCTACTAAATTGGCGGACGCCACAACTCTGGCGTCAATATGGCACCATAAAGGAGTTGAAGACATTCAAGGAGATAGAATATCTGAGTGGCGCCACTCCTCTGGCGTCAGTCTGGAACCATAAGGAGTTGAAGACATTTATCAAGACAGAATATCTGAGTGGCGCCACTCCTCTGGCGTCAGTACGACAACATTAGAAGTTGAAGACATTCAAAAAGACAGAATATCTGAGTGGCGCCACTCCTCTGGCGTCCGTCTGGCACCATAAAGGAGTTAAAGACATTCAAAAAGACAGAAAATCTGAGGGCGCCACTCCTTTGGCGTCAGTCCGACACCATAGAGGTGTTAATGACATTCAAGGAGATAGAAAATCTGAGTGGTGCCACTCCTCTGGCATCAGTCTGGCACCATAGGGAGTTGAAGACATTAAAAAAGACGGAATATCTGAGTGGCGCCACTCCTCTGGCGTCAGTACGACACCATTAGAAGTTGAAGACATTCAAAAAGACAGAATATCTGAGTGGCGCCACTCCTCTGGCATCAGTCTGGCACCATAGGGAGTTGAAGAAATTAAAAAAGACGGAATATCTGAGTGGCGCCACTCCTCTGGCGTCCGTCTGGCACCATAAAGGAGTTAAAGACATTCAAAAAGACAGAAAATCTGAGTGGCGCCACTCCTTTGGCGCCAGTCCGACACCATAGAGGAGTTAATGACATTCAAGGAGATAGAAAATCCGAGTGGCGCCACTCCTCTGGCATCAGTCTGGCACCATAGGGAGTTGAAGACATTCAAAAAGACGGAATATCTGAGTGGCGCCACTCCTCTGGCATCAGTCTGGCACCACAAAGGAGTTGAAGAGATTCAAGAAGTCAGAACATGTGAGTGGCGCCACTCTTTTGGCGTCAGTCCGGCACCATAGAGGCGTTAATGACATTCAAGGAGATAGAAAATCTGAGTGGCGCCACCACCTCATTAATGACTCGTGGTGGATGTGGCTCCCTCACTACCGACGGTAGGAAACACAGCTAAATTATACAACATATTCACCTACCTTAAACCTACCTTAAAGAGCGTCCAAGAAAAAACCACGTAATTTCGAGAACAAAAAATCTCCCAGTCTTTTAATTTTTAATGCAAAGTTTATTTGCCGATTTTTTTTCTCAACCCTTTTCGACGGAATTCTCGATTCAAGTATTTTTCTAGATTTGTTTTTGCAAGAGGTGGAATTAGAACGAACAGGATCTCCTCACTACCGACGGTAGGCAACCTTCGCGTTCACTACAGACGTACATTTTAAATAATTACCAATCTCTAAGGGTTTTTAATGTAAAAAAATTTAATTATTAAATTCCTAAAATAAATAATTATTAAATTTCCATTAATAATCATTAAAATTGATTATTTAAAAAACCAGCTCCAATGTTTTCCATAGTGGGGAAAAAAAAATCGTTCTACCGGTTTTATCGGAAAATTGTCATATTTTAGTTATTTTTTATTTCTTTTTTTTTCGAAAAAATTCTGTTTGTTTTATCGGAAATTGTCATATTTTTGTTATTTATTAAATTATTTTTGTTTTATCGGAAAATTGTCATATTTTTGTTATTTATTATTTCTTTCTCTTTTTATTATTTCTTATTAATTATGTTATTTATCATTTTTTTGTTATTTATTATTTGTTGTTTTCACGTTAAGAACTCACCGCCAAGCACAGGAACGACAGTTGCACGGTGTATCCGGTCATTTTGAGGCTTTGGCCGGAGGTTTTCTCCTCTCCAACTGCAACGAGAAAAAAAACCAAGCTTAAAATACCTTTTTCGGAAACATTTCCGGATTATTTTTATTTTTTCGAAAAAAATAAAATAAACATTTTATTGAACATTTAATGAGTAAAAAATGTTGAACAAAGACTCCAGTATTTGTCGAATTGTAACGGATTTGTCAAAAGTTCGAGTTGAGTTGCCAAACAATTCAAATTGGTGCGCCAAAGGTTTGCCGAAAATTCGAATTTTTTTCGGTTTATTGTTTTCAAATATCAAACCTTTGGGAACAAGGAAGAATTTTTTTTTTCTCAAAAAGGCCCTATTTGGGGTCTAGTTGTACCCTGAAGCTTTTGGTTGTTGTCAGTCAATGCTAAGGGGGTGAAAAGTTATAGTGGGGGGACGTTTTCGAAAAGCCTCAAATCGAATACTTTTGATGTACAAAATGTTTACGTCAAATCTTGCGATGTAAGAACAAAAAAAAAAAAAAAAAACCATTCATGCGGCATGCGTTAATGAGCGAATTCTCGTAGAAATCTGAAATATTATTGTTGAAGTGGACTAAAAAAAAAAAAAAACGCCGCAAAATATCTCACAAAGGTTTATTATTTTCCTGTATAGATCACTCGTCTGCAAAGAACACGGCTTTGCCATTGTTACTATATATTTATTTTTTCACTTACCAACCATAGGTACCTATTAACTTCGTGAGTTTTAGAGCTAGGGCGTTTTTGAAAATTTCAACCCGAAGCATCGAGGGCACCATTAAGGGTTGAAATTTTCAAAAATGCCTCAGCTCGAAACCTCTCGCAAGTAGTAGGTACAAAAACAAAAAATGAATAGTGACAATGGCAAAGCCGTGTTCTTTGCAGACGAGTGATCTATACAGGGAAATAACGAACCTTTGTGTAATAATTTGCGGCGTTTTTCTTGGTCGATTCCAAAGGTTCATCATTGAAAATAATAAACCAAAATAAAACTTTCAAAAATTAGAAAATTTCGTCAGTTTTGAATATTTTTGAGAAGTTTTCTGAAACATTCTTCACTTTTGATTTTAATACAAAAATAATACTTTCAATAAATAGAAATTTTTGTCAAAATTTGGAATATTTTTGAGAAATTCTGCGAACATTTTTGAAAAAATTTTCACTTTTGATTTTGATAAAGAAATAAAACTTTCAATAAATAGCTAATGTCGTCAAAATTGTGAATATGTTTGAGTTCTCTGAAAATGTTTGAAGAAATTTTCTTTATTGTTTTTAATACAAAAATAAAACTCTCAATAAATAGCAAATTTCCTCCAAATTTTAAATATTTATGAGAAATTCACTGAACATTTCTGAAAAATTCTTCACTTTTGATTTTAATGCAAAAATAAATCTTTCAATAATTAGCAAATTTCGTCAAAATGTTTGAAAATGTGTGAAGAAATTTTCATGATTGTTTTTAATGCAGAAATAAAACTCAATAATCAGCAAATTTCGTCAAAATTGTAAATACTTACTATTTTATGAGAAATTAGGTCGAGAATTTTTGTAGAAAAACTTCGGAAGTTTTACAGATTATTTTGAAACGATTTCAATTTTGGGGGTAAAAGTTTCCCCTCCCGAAAATCGCCCAATTTTTTTCGAAATTTAAAAAACCCTCGAAAATTGCCCCTGCAACTTCTCTATTAACGAAACTGTGTTTCGTCACAAATATTCAAAATAATTAATAATTTTGTTGAAACATAAGAAAATTGAAAATGTGCCGGAGTGAGCTTTGGGAGAAGCGAGAACAAATTTTTGAACCTACGAACGAAATTTAAAAAAAAAATAAATAAATAAACCAAAACCCTTTGTAAAAACCAATCTTGTTTGCAGGAGTTTGGACTAATTTCGTTCTTTAAAAGTCGCAAATTTCGTCTCAATTTTGAAATTTGTTATAATTGGCGTTGATTTTTTTTTCCATTTTTGGTTGAAAACGAGCTATTAAAAAATACTGACCTTCGATTCTTCTTGGAGACGTCACTTCATATTCCGGAAAATCGTCGAGCACTGTTAACTCCTCGATTCGCGAACTTTTATTATTCAAAAGATTTGTTTATTCGAAATTTTGTTTAAAAAAAATATATATGTGGAAAACGTGTGGAATTAAGTGTTGTGACGGGTGGAAATTTTTGAATGAACGAATTTTGGGGAAGAGAAAAAAAAGAGTAAATTTCGAAGAGTAGTATTGGAGGGCGAAGGAGGTAACTCTGCGAGCGGCGCCGGCGAACTGAGTGGAGGCGGCTTCGCGGGCGCTCGAAGGGGAGGAGATGGATATTAGCGAGGCCTTCGGAGAGTATCCACGGAGCCCCCCCTCGTCCGCCATACCTGTGTAGCCCAGTTTGTGTTTTTCACAGAAAACTGTTGAGGGGAGGAGGGGTGAATGATTTCCAAGGGAAACTGTTAACGGGGGTCTGATTGTGCTTTCGCAGGAAACTGTTGAGGGGGGGGGGGGTTCTGATAGTGTTTTTCACAGGAAACTGTTGAGGGGGGGGGGGGGGTTTGATTGTGTTTTCCACAGGAAACTGTTGAGGGGGGAGTGTTCTGATAGTGTTTTTCTCA
The DNA here is from genome assembly GCA_009739505.2 of Apolygus lucorum. Taxonomy (NCBI): domain Eukaryota; kingdom Metazoa; phylum Arthropoda; class Insecta; order Hemiptera; family Miridae; genus Apolygus; species Apolygus lucorum. Next base: position 11,194,114 of record CM019175.2, read on the forward strand.
GGAAATTGTTGAGAGGGGGGGGGGTGGTTCTTATAGTGTATTTAAATAGTTTAGATATAGATAAATTATTAAGAACGACACTTCAATATAATGATTCAAACCAGAATGCCTGTTCAGACTTACCTACTTCACTGCAAAATTCGCAATGGTTTTCCGCCGCATCAGTGACATAAACTCAAGTCCCGCTAATTCACTACTTTATCCTTTCCTGCTTCAACCAAAACTTCCATTTCCCGCACTAGATGCACAAATAAAACCCTTTTCCTCCTGTAAAACTTATATTTTTCTCCTATTTTCCACATTTTCCATCTGAATCCTTGTTTACCTTTTTTTAGCAGTGTTACCTTGCAATCAATAGGTGGCCTGCCAACTGAAATACTACCTGCATTTGCAGTAATGCCAACCTGAGCATGCCTTTTTGTTACATTGTTGTTTAATTTAAAATAATTACAGCGTTAAATACTGGGTTGTACCCATCTAATTATTATTATTTTGTATTTTTCTTATTCAAGACGACATAGTTCATAAAATCAGTGAAAGTTTTGCAAGTGTGTGTCAGTGCCTCTCCACAAGCAACAGGCCGTTGTGACGTCACGCCCTTCTTCCTTTGTTCAGTCTGTCTCGCCTTGTCCGCCATTGAGTAACGTTTTTCCTGGAACTCCCAACGAATTTCTTGGAGTTATCCACAAACATCCGCCCTCTCATTAGTCTTCTACCTCAAGTTCCGCATTATAATCGTCGGTCACGCCTTCTGATTTACGGAAAACACAAGAGAGAAGTTGGATTCTGCATATTTCTGGTGCCCTGGGACAAAACCACCTGGTCTGGCCTGCACTCATCCCAGTACCTGTGTTCTTCTTCAGTGCCTAGCTGTGCTTCACTGTCTGGAAATTCTCCCTGGGCTACCTACTGGTAAGGCTGACAAGCTTCCATAATAAATGTCTGATGGTCACACTTATTGGGCTCACCACAACATCTTCACCATCATCATCACCTCACTGATTCATCCTACCTACCTATGAACATTCAAGGGGTTTCAGGGGAAAATTCTGCATACTTAATACCACATCTCTTTAATACCTATTTATTTTTCTTGATACCTTGAGTGTAGGTATTTCCTCACTCAATCCAGTGGCCACTTTAGGTAGGTACCTATAACACACAAGTTGTTCCTACTCTCACATGCATCAACAGCATCATTTACCAATAAATCAACGTGTTGTGGAATTCAGTTGTACCTTTTCCATTACACCCTAGTCCAGGTAAATTTTGGTAACAATTTGCAATATCATTCTAGTCAAAATCATAGCTAATACAGTCCACTAGTTCATGTAGTAGAAAGTAGGTTGTCTTTTGAACTTATTCTCACTACAATCGAAGTTTTTGCCACTTGGCAATTTTTTTTCTTGTTTGCAATTAGTGCAGGAGCATAGCTGCATTCAAAACAGCCTGCCTTGCACACTACAATGCCTTTATTCAACGGAAACTCTCATTCTCTAACATCTGATCAGCTGTAAAAAGCATGATATTTATAATAATAGTGAAGTAAGACACTACATCCCTTCCCTAACTGTCATTAATTCTTCCCCACAACAAAGTCCTTATACTTCGACGGTGGCCTAACTCGTCTCCCACTTCTTGTGATGGTCCCAGTGTCTGAATCTCCGGGAATAGATGGGTCACAACTTGCAGATACGTGTGGCTCTTCATCCTGAAGTTCTGGAAGTGACGAATCCTTCGATTCTTGTGGCACTTTTTTGAAGAAAGATGAATTTCTTGTCACAACTCTTCCTTCGCCAGCTGCTGTTATTTTAGTACCTTCCATGCTTGTCACTTCCAATGGATTTGTGTCATACACAGAGGAATATTTATTAATCTTCTTCTGTTTTACAAGAACAGTATCTCCTTCTTGTAGATCATGAGGCTTGGTATTCCTTCTGGAATCCGCATACTGCTTCATCTTGTCCTTACTCACAGCGTCATTAGCTCTTAAATTTTCGTCAATTTCCTCTTCATAGACATCAGACAAGATCTGTGGTAGAAATGTTCGAAAATTTTTTCGTAAGAGGGCTCGAGCTGGAGATATTTTTGTAGAGCAGTGAGGAGTTGCACGGTATTGGAGCAAAAACTCCGGTAATGCATCCTCCCAGTTCCTTTGTTCAGCAACAGAGATTCTGATGGTTTTGTTCAAACTTGACATGAAGCATTCCACACGACCATTGGCCTCGGGCCAATTACTAGTCACTCGGTGGTGTTTAATTCTCAAAGATGAACAAAATTCTTCAAAAGGCTTCCCATTGAATGGTGGACCATTATCCGACCGCAGTGAATGGGGTATCCCGAATAGTGAGAAAATCTTGAACAAACATTTCGTAACATACTCCGTTTTTAGAGAAGTGATAACTTCAGCAACAGGATACCTACTAAAGTCGTCGATTATCACCAAAACATATTTGCCATTTGGGAAAGGTCCCGCAAAATCAATTGAAAGGGCTTCCCACGGACCTGAAGGAGTAGGTGAAGGTCGAATAGGATCTCTTCTGATCTTGTTATCATTAGCTAGACAAGGAGTACAACTCTTAACTGCCTTTTCCACTAAACTATTCATCGCTGGAAACCATACCTTGCTCCGAAGTAACTCTTTCGACTTTGTCATACCTAAATGGCCACGATGAGCTAGAGCAACAACAGTCGATTGTAAACTTGATGGTATAACAAGGCGACTCCCACGAAGAACAATTTTATCCGTGGTTACAGCAAGCTCTCCTTTCACAGTTGAAATACCGACTGCGCCAAATATAGTGTATTTAAATAGTTTAGATATAGATAAATTATTAAGAACGACACTTCAATATAATGATTCAAACCAGAATGCCTTTATTCAACGGAAAATCTCATTCTCTAACATCTGATCAGCTGTAAAAAGCATGATATTTATAATAATAGTGAAGTAAGACACTACAGTTCTGATAGTGTTTTTCACAGGAAACTGTTGTGGGGGGGGGGGGGGCTTTGATTGTGTTTTCCACAGGAAACTGTTGGTGGAGAATGTTTTTATTGTGTTTTCCTCAGGAAATGAGGGGGGGGGGGGATCTGATAGTATTTTTCACAGGAAACTGTTGAGGTATGGTGGGGGGGGAGGGGGTCGGACGGACGGCCAAATTTTTATCCGATTTTCGGATTCTACGTACCTTGAAACGTAAACCAACAAATTTTGAGGGGGTGTTAAAAAAAATGTTCCCAGTCGATTTTAAAAGTTCATTTTTGAAAATAATAAACCAAAAGCAAATCCCAATAACAACAACGACTTCAAACATGCAAAAAAATGATAGAAAGTGAAGAAGAATAAGGAAGAAGGATAATTTCAATCAGGTTTATTACATTTTTTCGCGTTTTTTTTGTCAGTTCGATTTTTTGCCCGTTTTTTTCTCTCTCGAATTTCGTTGCTTTCCCAACTTGAAGAGCATTTTTCTATCTGTTCTAATTGAACATAGGCATACAACGTAGAAATAATACACCATTTTGTGCGTATTTCAATAAAGAATTTTTTAAAGTCAAAAACAAACAATCGAATTTTTTTTCTGTTTTTCATTGTTGGGTTCTTTACTTGACTTTAACTTCTGAACATTGACTATTTCAATAATTCATGCCAGTTGCTATTTAGATAAATTTAAATTTGGTAGAGTTGGAGATCAACTTGAGCTCTGTAGTAATTTTATTATTATTAATATTATTACATTAATGATTATAAACCGTAATGGGTTGGTTACCTTTGTACAGCTGAAGAAATGGAGACCGTTTTAAAGAAGCAGAGAGCTTCTGAGGAAGATTTTGTTTTACCAGGAAAAAAGTCACCAAATTGCAAATAATAAAATTAAAAAAATGACGAATTTTGAAGTTTGAGGTGAGGGTTTTGTAACTTTCTCGGCTCGAAAACGAGAGTTGAATAGGATAAGAGAGATTTCTAGGCTCAGCAGAACCCCCTGAAGGCCTGAAGGGCGCGTCCGACTCGAAACGTCATTTCGGAGATCGATAACATCGAAATAAACCACATAAAATATAACGTATTGCGTCACTTAAGGGCAAATACGAGATAAGTAAACCTGCAGACGGAGTGTCGCACCTTTTTTCCCCGTTTTAATCAGTTCGGCGGATTTTAATTTTTGAAAATCCCATCCGGGTGTACGTTTTATATCTTGGAAGATGGCTGTAACCGACTGCTTTCACCGAATGCAAACTATAACACAACTGCTCTCCTACCTCCGCGCATGCGCGGTGGCTTCTACCGACCCATTCACTTTGAAATTCCCTCAAAAATTCCCTCAAAATTGAAGCATAAATCTGACCTATAAAGAAAAAAATGACGGTTGAAAGATTTGAAGTTCACTCGTCGCCCAAACAACCCGAATTTCTTTCAAAATGCGGCAAGTTTTACGAATTTTACAACGTGAATCCTCATACGAACCAAAACGCGGTCGAATCCGAAAACCACAAAACAAAATTTGAAGGGATGATGGGAGTATTTGATAGCTGAGAAAAGGACGCAGGAGGTTTGTAAGTTTGCGCATGCGTAGCGGCGTTTGACGATCTGATTATTCTCGTAAAATACGTAGAGAATCGTCAAAACTACGTTCAAAATTTGAGGGAAATCTGATTATTGAAATGAAAAAGACGCTTGGAACTTCATCTTGACTCGCCGCCACGAAAAAAAGACCAAATTTCCCGAAAATACAGATTTTGGAATCAGTTTTGCCCTATCGAGTACGCCTTACGTTGCGAAATGAGCCGACTCCAATAAGTCACGGTCGCGGAAACCACGAACGGGAAGAACAAATATTTCTCTTACCCACGGATTTCGAGTTTGGAACTCGAATTTGGGTCGAAGTGAAGACAATTTTGAAAACTTTTTGGTTGAAAATTACGAAATTTCGAGGATGTTCACCAAACGCCGAGAATCGGAGAGGACAAGATGAGGATAAGCGAGGGAAAGTGAAGAGGTGACACAGAGAAGGAATACAACGTAATTATAACGACAAGTTTGAAAATAATCTCAAAAATGAACTTTTTGTTATTAATACATTTGAAAAAACTGTAAAATTTAAAGATGAACCGAATTTTGCACCATTTTATCAAGATTAGAGGTAGAAAACAGAAAGTCGAATCGAAACGGATGAGAAAAGATGACACAGAGAAGGAATGCAACTAGACGAATTGGATAATTATGGAAATAATCTCAAAAATGAACTTTTTGTTATTAATACATTTGAAAAATAATAAAATTTAAAGATGAACCGAATTTTGCACCATTTTATCAAGATTGAGGTAGAAAACAGAAATTCGAATCGAAACGGATGAGAAAAGATGACACAGAGAAGGAATGCAACTAGACGAATTGGATAATTATGGAAAAATCTCAAAAATGAACTTTTTGTTATTAATGGATTCGAAAAGACAATCAATTTTAAAGATGAGCCGAATTATGCACAATATTTCAAGATTTGAGGTAGAAAATTTAAATTTGAATCGAAACGGAAGACAAAAGATGACACAGAGAAGGAATGCAACTCGACGAATTGGATTATTCTGGAAAAAATCTCAAAAATTAACGTTCTGTAATTAAAGAATTTGAAAAAACAATTAATCGTAAAGATGCGCCAAACTTTGCACATTTTTTCAAGATTTGAGGTAGAAAATTTAAATTCGAATCGAATTGAATGGGAAGAAAAGGTGACATAGAGAAGGAATGCAACTCGACGAATTTGATAATTATGGAAATAATCTCAAAAATGATCTTTTTGTTATTAATGAATTCGAAAAAACAATAAATTTTAAAGATGAGCCGAATTTTTCACAATTTTTCAAGATTTGAGGTAGAAAATTTAAATTCGAATTGAATTGAATGGGAAGAAAAGGTGACACAGCGGAGGAATGCAACATAACAATGACTCCTGAATTGGAAATGATCACAAAACGCTGCAAATCATTGCCCAAAGGTTACCCACTACCTGCTAGGGCATTTTTGAAAATTTCAAACCCAACCTCCTGTTCAGGCCCAAATAGTCTAAAATGTTGTTATTAAGCAGTAGATAAGTAGATGGTGACAGTGTAGTGAGAGTGATCTGTGCCCTGTGTACCTTGGGTTCAACAAAGACACCGTACCTATTCAGTCATACTACATCCTTCATGTGCGCCACTCATTGCCTCTCTTCTTCCTTGCCACGGTCTTCAGCATCCCAAAAAGGAATAATTTGAGCCTGGGTCTTCAGTGTCCCGCTGCAGGAGGAGTCGACAGATCTGAATTGTAAGTGCGACATCCGGTGATTCGTTGATGCCATGCTTAATGGAAAATCTAGGAGCACATGCTCAAATTCGGATTCCTGATTTCAGGCCACATGGACAACGGCAGCCAAAAGCTCCAACACGCTCAGGAAACTCCTCTCAGTCTCAGAGGTCTGCATAGGTACGCTTGCTTCCCGGCTACGTGTCATCTTCTACATCTCAAACGGTCAGCTCTACCAATATTATTGCCAAAGGCATAGTTCTAAGCATATTAGGTACTTGCGAACTGTTTTATCCCTTCAATCCTCTACATATAACGTATAAACTAGAAGGCTCCTAACTATCTATCAATCTGTCCAATTTCTTTTGTTGGTTTATAATTTTCAATAATAAGCCTTTGGAATCGAGCAAGAAAAAAAAAATTTCAACCCCCCCCCAAAATTTGATGTTTTACGTTTCAAGGTACGTAGAATCCGAAAATCGAATAAAAAAATTTCCGTCCGTCCGCCGTAGGTACGCGGCACTTTTTTTACCAACACTGGACGGATTTGGTTCAAATTTGGTATATGGGCTCCATTTGGAGTCTAGTTGTGCCGCGAAGCTTTTGGTTGATGTCAGTAACTTCTAAGGGGTGAAAATTAAGGGTTGAAATTTTCAAGAGTGCCGTAGCTCGAAAACTCGAAATAAAGGTTTCGTTTTTTCACCAATTTTAAATAGTATTGAATTTTTAAAAATTTTTGAGAACACCCGGAGCTCTGTAGGACAAACCGTTCGGTCCCTACGAGTACTTGAAGGTTTTCCTTCGATAAAACAGAATCATGAGTGTGAATCGCAAAAGTTGAAATTGTCGTAGGTAACTTGTTGGTTTACTCGAGAGAAATGACCACTTCAAAGGCTTGTTTTCACCTCCGAACAATTTGTGCAGCCAATCGTACATTCATTTTTGTACTATTTTTACAGTCAGTTGTGGATCATTTTTACAGCCATTTTTGGGCCATTTTTGACCATTTTTACCGCCATTTCTGAAAAATATCCACATCCAGTCGCACATGAATCGTTGAATCAGTTTTAAAGACATTTTTGGGTCATCTCGACTGCTAATTATGAACTTTACATACAACCAATTGTACATCCATTTATGAGCTGTTTTTACAGTCAATTTTGGATCATTTTTGAGTGATCGTACCAAAAGATTTTCAGCCTTTTTTGAGCCGATTTACGGTGAATTCGGGAGCAAATTTCATCAATTTTATCATTCTTATCCTTGGGTTGTTGGGGGTCGCAGCACCCAGCTGGTCAAAGACCGTCTACTCCGATGTTTATCATTGATGTTGACATCGATCTTTATGAGGTTGTGGGAATATGTCAATTACGGATGAGTGAAAAATGAGATCAACCTGTACTTGCTCATGTTAGTTCAATCTACACAGGGTGTAACGGTTAAGGTCGTACAACCGGCCAGGGTTCGATTCTACAACTAATTTGTGAATTTTTTTTCTTAACCCCCTTAAAATTGGACTTTTTTTACTTATAAGAATTTTTTCGTATTTTCGACCTTACGCCATTTAAACAGCCATAACTCCCTTGTTTTCAGTCAAAATTCAAATGTAATTATACCGTTGAAAAGAGCGTTAAATTACCTATCTCCCTACTGTGAAATAAAACTTTTTAAAGACTAAGATGTTGAAAAATGGGCCCGAATAGTAAAATCTCGGAAATTTTTCGTTTTTTCAAACGTTTGAAACACTAACTGAAACTGCCGGTTTGGGGTTAACTGTAACCCCAAAAGTTGACCCAAAATCTAAGCTTTCCAACGATATGGTCATAAAATTGTATACAGTGGACTAATGGTGCCAAAAACCGTGGATCTTCCAGTAAAAATTGCACAATCGGAGGTAAAAACAAGCCTTTGAAGTTGTTATTTCTCTCGAGTAAATCAACAAGTTTCGACAATTTCAACGTTCAAACTCGACTTTTTTAAACAATCGGAGGTGAAAACAAGTCTTTGATGAAGTTCATAATTAGCAGTCGAGATGACTCAAAAATGTCTTTAAAATTGATCTAACGATTCATGTGCGACTGGATGTGGATATTTTTCAGAAATGGCGGTAAACATGGTCAAAAATGGCCCAAAAATGGCTGTAAAAATGATCCACAACTGACTGTAAAAATAGTACAAAAATGAATGTACGATTGGCTGCTCAAATTGTTCAAAAATAACAGTCAAAATGGCCCAAAATTGGCCGTCAATTGACTCTAAAATTTAAAAATTGATGTTCATTTGGACATTCGTGTTTTGTTCATTTTTTTGTTCATTTGGTTCATTTGTTCATTTCTGGATATTTTCCAGAAACAACAGGCAAAATGGTCATAAGAAACTCAAAATTAGTTGTATGAATGATCCAAAATTGACAGTAAATATGGTACAAAAATGGATGTAAGATTGGCTGCACAAATTGTTCAAAATGGCCCAAAATTGGCTGTCAATTGACTTTAAAATTTAAAAATAGATGTTCATTTGGATGTGGATGTTTTTCAGAAACAACAGGCAAAATGGTCTAAAAAAACTCAAAAATAGCTGTATAAATGATCCAAAATTGACAGTAAATATGGTACAAAAATGGATGTAAGATTGGCTGCACAATTTGTTCAAAATGGCCCAAAATTGGCTGTCAATTGACTTTAAAATTTAAAAATGGATGTTCATTTGGATGTGGATGTTTTTCAGAAACAACAGGCAAAATGGTCTAAAAAAACTCAAAAATAGCTGTATAAATGATCCAAAATTGACAGTAAATATGGTACAAAAATGGATGTTAGATTGGCTGCACAATTTGTTCAATATCAACAGTCAAAAATGCCTAAAATAAGCTGAAAAACTGATTTAAGAAGACATTTGAAGTCGGTAGTAAATATTTTTCAGAAATAACGGTAAAAATGGCCCAAAAATTCAAAAATAATAAAATTCAAAAATATATGTTTATTTGGATGTGGATATTTTTCAGAAATGGCGGTAAAAATGATCAACAATGGCCCAAAAATGGTTGTAAAAATGATCCAAAACTGACTGTAAAAATAGTACAAAAATGAATGTACGATTGGCTGCACAAATTGTTCAAAAATTACAGTCAAAATGGCCCAAAATTGGCTGTCAATTGACTTTAAAATTTAAAAATTGATGTTCATTTGGATGTGGATATTTTTCAGAAACAGCAGGCAAAATGGTAAAAAAAACTCAAAAATAGCTGTATAAATGATCCAAAATTGACAGTAAAAATCGTACAAAAATTGATGTACGATTGGCTGCACAAATTGTTCAATATTAACAGTCAAAATGGCCCAAAATTGGCTGTAAAACTGATATAAGAAGACATTTGAAGTCGGTAGTAAATATTTTTCTGAAATAAGGGTAAAAATGGCACAAAAATGCAAAAATAACAAAATTTAAAAATAGATGTTTATTTGGATGTGGATATTTTTCAGTAACAGCAGTGAAAATGCCCCCCCCCCCCCCCCAAAAAAAAAAAAAAAACTCAAAACTATCTGTAAAAATGATCCAAAATTGACTGTAAAAATGACAATAAACTTAACGTAGAAATGGCTGTAAAAGCGATCTAAAATTGTTGAAGATATAACTCAAAAATGGCTGAAAATTCGCTGTAAAAAGTCCTGTTTCGAGTTTAACCGTCGGAATCAGCTTGAAATGCCCTCCTAGTCCGAGGTGGAGGCAGGTCGGTGATGCCGCAGGGAGGGTGGAGCAGGTTAATGCGAGTCTCCGCACCTCCGGACAATCCGTCCGCTCCTTCGCATTCTTGTCTTCTGATGCAAATCAGTCGACGTTTTGGAACCTTCAGAATAGAAATCCCCTATTTGAAAACTGACTCATGAGCTCACCAGTGACATCACGTGATTTAGCGCAAATTCCACCTCCGATGAATGAGTAACGTCCGTGATTGTTCTCAACGCTAAGAATGACGTTTCGCCTACGACGAGGTTTCGTTTCAAATCTCGCATTCAACGAGGGTATTCTTAGAAACCGACGGAATGAGCTCATGAGCCGCAAATCCTTCCTATTATCACAGTACCTAATCGATAACTCAGTCAACAAAGAATGATCGCCCCTAATGAATTGCAAAAACGATCGAAAAATTACTGCAATACTTCCTCAGAAATGTTTATACTTATAGCTCAATAATAGACCAAAAATCACTCAAATTTGAAAAAAAATCTTTAAAAAGCTGCAAAAATTCCTGTAAAACTGCCTTGGAAAAAAGCCGTAAAAATAGTTTAAAAACGCTGCAAATTATTACACAATGGTTTATTATTCTTCTATTTAGATCACTCGTCTACAAAATCGCCAAACATCCAATATGAAAAAGAATAAATAAAAAAAAAAAAAAATAATAAAAAATAAATAAATCGAAAAAATTTTAAAAAAATCATAATCACCAACCATCGATTGCATTTCGGTCAGCTCTAATTTGAACGAAGATTAGGCCTCTTTTGCGATTCACACTCGTGTTTTGATTTATATATATGTATATATTTCAATATAAACCCTTAAATTTTTGTAGTGAGCGAACAGTTTGTCCTACAGAGCTCCGCGTGGTCTCAAAAAATTCTAAAACTTCAATAGAATCTTAAATTGAAGGAAAAACAATACCTTTATATCGAAATTTTTTGAGTTAGGGCGTTTTCAAAATTTCAAAATTCATTTTTGAACCCTTAGACGTAACCTACATCAACCAAAATCTTCGGGGCACAACTAGACCCCAAATGGAGCCTACATACCAAATTTCATCAAAATCGGTCAATGCTAAGTGGCAAAAGTGCCGCGTACGGCGGACGGCGGACGGACGGCCAAATTTTTATTCGATTTTTGGATTCTACGTACCTTGAAACGTAAACCATCAAATTTTGAGGGGGTGTTAAAATTTTTTTTTCTAGGTCGATTCCGAAGGTTCATTATTGAAAATAATAAACCAAAAGGGCTGGAAAAATCATTGAAGAAATGACCCAAGAATGGATGTACAAACTTTTCATGAATAGCAGTAAAAATGGCTGTATAATTGCTGAGAAAAAAAAACTATTAAAAATCTGTAAAAATGGCCATAAATTTTGTTGTAAAAATGGCTCGAAAACGGATGTACAAATTGCTCAGAAATGACAGTAAAAATGACAAAAAAAAAAGCTTCACGAAAGATTCAAAAATTATAGTAAAACTAGTAAGAATGGGTTAGAAATTGATGTAAAAATTATCAAATACAGCGGCAAAAACGGTCCAAAAATCCAGGAAAAAAAAATCTGTTAAAAAGCTGTAAAAATGATCCAAAATTGACTATAAAAATGGATGTAAAATAGGCAGTAAAAATTGTTCATAAATAGCAGTCAATGTGGCCCAAAAATAACTGTAAAACTGATTTTATGAAAAAGTTGCAAAATTATATAGAAATTACGTTCAAATCCTTCCTATTGTAACAGTAATCGATAACTCCAATCAACGAAGAATGATCGCCCTGATGAATTGCAAAAATGATCGAAAAATTACTGTAATATTTCCTCAAAAATGTTTACTTTATACTTATAGCTCGATAATGGACCAAAAATCACTCAAAATTGAAAAAAAAAATGTTTAAAAAGCTGCAAAAATTTCTGTAAAATTGACTTGGAAAGAAGCCTTAAAAAATAGTTCAAAAAAGGGCTGGAAAAATCATTGTGTAGTTCAAAAATATTTCCTCAAAAATGTTTACCTTATACGTGCACCTCGATAATAGACCAAAAATCACTCAAAATTGAAGAAAAAAAATCTTTAAAAAGCTGCAAAAATTCCTGTAAAACTGCCTTGGAAAGAAGCCGTAAAAAATAGTTCAAAAAAGGGCTGGAAAAATCATTGCAGAAACGACCCAAGAATGGATGTACAAACTTTTCATGAATAGCAGTAAAAATGGCTGTATGAACGCCGAAAAATAAATAAAACAAAAAAGAAAAAAAAAACTCAAAAAAGTTTAAATCCAGTATAATAACCGTAAACCTGGTTGAGAAAGGGCTGAAAATCTTTGTTACGACATGCCTGAAAAGTTCATGTAGGCACAAATTGGCACAAAAATAGCTGTATAAGTACCCCAAAAAAGGCCTACATACCTACAAAAATACTACCTGTTTTATGCAGCTCCCTGAGCGTATTTTTCGTCAGTAGGTAAGCTTTTCATTTGTTTGCTGTTTTTTTTTGTTCTCCGTCGAGTGAGGTTTCGTATAAGAATAGAAAAACCGTAATTCATAGTCCACTTTTGCGGCTTGACAAGATCCAAGGTCTGTCCTTCTACGCCCACTTCAATTGAACGAGGGGAAAAATCTTCCCGAGTTTAGACGGCTGATCTCACTTCGAGTGAAGATCTCAAGATTCCTCCGCTCTCGTTCATTATGAATCCCGATATCCGACGAGGTCATCTTTCCCTTTTTTCCCCTTCAGACCGGACAGAATGATCGAAACCAGACTTCGAAACGCGAGAGGGGCCGATGTCAATTTTGAAAAACCTCCGCAAATAGATCGACATCATGCGGAAATTACGAGTTAGTTGTGGCATTATCGAAAAAACTAGACATTTCCAAACTTTTTAACCAAATTTTTGAAGAAAAAAAAAAAAACAACTGATTAAACATTTCCTATGTTTTTATCAAATTTTTGGAAAAAAAACTGGACATTTTTAGTCTTTTTTTTCTTATTTTTGAAAAAAAAATCAGACATTTTCAATCTTTTTTACCAAAGAAGGAAAAGAAAACATATTGTTTAGTAATGCATGCATTCCAGGGGACGTCCCATTGGATAAGCATTAGATCAGTTTAACCAGTTGGTAAGCGATAAAACTGTTTCACCCGATGTAATTTGGTTCATTACTTTAGGCAAGAAATAGTGACCCCCCCCCCTCACCCTTATCCGCCATAAAATTTCTAGCGGCATGGCAGCCTCGAATCTGAAGAGCATTTTAAAATCCATGATCTACGACACCCAACATGTGAATTCGAGTTCACCCCCCCCCCCCCCTCCACCAATGGCGCCAGTCTGGCACCAAAGTGGAAATACGTCGTAACATTGAACTTTCATCTAGGTATTAGTTTTAGTAAGCAGTCCGTCGAGGTTCACATCCGTATTCAAGGTGAAACACAAAAAAAACAAAAAAAACACGAAATATGAGGTTTATGGTGTCCTGGCACTACGGTGGCACCACTATTAGTTCCATGGTGGTACAGAGAATAATTCATGAAAATCCGGAGGTATATTGAGAATTTTTCCTCAATTTCAAAGCTTGGGGAAAGTTAGTAAGCATTAAAGGAACCGAAATATTGAAAAATCGGATATTTTGTGAATATTATCCCCCCACTAGCCCCCTCTCCTTGCGAATTTTGGTACTCGGGTGAAATAATGTACAACTCGGAAGTTATTTGAGTCAAACAAAAAGAGAAACACACAAATTGGTTGGAAATTGAGGCCTTGGCAGAATTTACAAGATTATGCCCGCAAACGCACGTTTTTCAAGCATTAACCCCCCTTTCCCCCCCTTAAAAAGCAAAATTCAAAATTCCGGCGCCGTAGTGCACAACTAGACAGTTTTCCGCGTCGATGAAAAAAAGAACCACAAAAATCGGTTGAGAACTAAGGCCTGGGCAGACGACACAAGATTATGCCCAAAAACGCACGTTTTTTAAGCATTAACCCCCCCTTTCCCCCCCCCTTAAAAGGCAAAATTCGAAAATCCGGCGACGTAGTGCACAACTAGATAGTTTTCCGCGTCGAACAAAAAAATAACCAGGAAAATCGGTTGAGAACTAAGGGCTGGGCAGACGACACAAGGTTTTGTCACACACACACACACACACACACATACACACACACACACACACACACAGACATACACCTATGGTTTTTTTCGCGGATTTGGATTCAGAATGGTCTAAAACGGATTACTGTGTGGTTATTTTTTTTTTCTGTTGAGTGTTGTCCAACTTCACCCCAGATCGATCGCATAAGGGCGCCCAAGTCTTACTGTGGGACGTCCTAAAAAACTAGACATTACTATCGAGTTGTTTAGGTAAAGAGCGAAAATCGTAAATAGATTCGTACTTCACGTAACTCCGTCTCAACCTGATAGTAGCCTTTAGTAATTCGTACCAAGGCGACAATCTTCTTTTCTTATGAAATCGGGAAGGAACTTCGCATTCGTCGTTGAGCGACGTCTGTGGACCCCTGTTGGTGGACAAGTAGTGATCCCGGCTTCCATGATGTTCCATTCTTGAGGGTCCTCTTCCATGTTGGTAGGTAGAGGACAGAAGTCCTCTCTTCCATGTTGGTAGGCAGAGGACAGAAGTTTGATGTCCCGTCAATTAGGTACCAAACTAGTTTATCAAATTTTTGAAAAAATAGGTATTTCGAATTTTTTTTTTAAATTAAATTTTTGAAAAAATAAGAAGGACATTACATAACTTTTTCATCAAATTATTGAAAAAAAACCACTGTTTTAATCTTTTTTCATCTTAATAGTAGGTTTCATCTTAGTAGGTAGGAAGTAGGTAGGTAGGTCGACATTTCCAACTAGGTAGTAGGTAGGTAGTAGGTAGGTAGAAGGTAGGTAGTAGGTAGGTAGTAGGTAGGTAGTAGGTAGGTAGTAGGTAGGTAGTAGGTAGGTAGTAGGTAGGTAGTAGGTAGGTAGTAGGTAGGTAGTAGGTAGGTAGTAGGTAGGTAGTAGGTAGGTAGTAGTAGTAGGTAGGTAGTAGGTAGGTAGATAGGTAGTAGTAGTAGTAGGTAGGTGTAGGTAGGTAGTAGGTAGGTAGTAGGTAGGTAGTAGGTAGTAGTAGGTAGGTATAGGTAGGTAGTAGGTAGTAGTGGTCGGTAGTTAGGTGGTAGTAGGTATGGTAGTCGGTGGTAGTCGTCGGTCGTAGGTACGTACTGTCGGTCGGTCGTCGGTAGGTCGTCGGTCGTCGTGTAGGTCGTCGGTGTAGTCGGTCGGAGTCGGTCGGTCGGTGGTCGGTCGTAGGTAGTAGGTAGGTAGTAGGTAGGTAGTAGGCAGTAGGTGGGTAGTAGGTAGGCAGTAGGCTTGTATAATACACCTATTTCTCCATAAAGAATATATTTTTCAAAAGTTTTGCTCGAAGTCGTTTAATTATCCATGAAGATTATATTTTTCAAAATTGTTGCTCAAAATCGTTTAATTATCTATAAAGAATATATTTTTCAAAAATTTTGCTCAAAGTCATTTAATTCATCATATATCGTATTAAGATATTCGTCAAAACAGGACTCAATTCAGTAAAAAGTGGACACAATTTTGAAGAGTACGATTGAGGTTCATTTGTGGGTATTGTGAAAGGACCCGGAGACAACCCCGTAGGGGTGGGGGTGATGGTAACGGAGGTCATCGTCTGTATTGTGGACGAAGGCAGTAATGTAGGTGCAGAGTCGGTATTGGGATCGGTAGTTGGATTGTGGCAGTTCGAGGCGTCTTTCAACCAATCAACGCCGACGTCCATTCGCCCTTGGACTTCTCGAACCGTGCGATCCGACTGCGAGCAGATACGAGCCGACAATAACCCCACGACGACATTCGTAGGCCCTTTGCACATCAGCGGACCACCATAAATAATCCGGTTGTTGCATTCTTCCCCGCTCAGCCACTTCCGCGTCGTGCAAATCGACGTATTCGAAAATTCTACGCTCAACGAGCACAATTCAACACCTTGAATCGCCACGTTTTTCCTCAAAATCAACGAACTCGGAACCAAAGTTTGATCTACGGTCTTCACGCCGAAATCTAAAGCGGTGCAGGTGACTTTGCTTGGATCCAAAATGGCGTCGCGTATGTGGTCTTTTTGTGCCAAAACATCGACGATTTCGATGTATCCGGGTTTCAAGGTGAAAGGGTCAACAGAAACGACGCCGTAGTTGTAAAATGTGCCTGATGAGTTGAAGTCACATAGAGGATGAACTTTGACGTCTGAAGTCACGCGTGTTTCACCACTTGGCAGCTCGGATTGCCCATTTCCAGCCGTGACGGTGACGAGGTTGAGAAGTTCGCGGTGCTGAGAAACGTTCGTGGAGACTTTCAACAGGCAAAAACAGGTCGTAAAGAGGCAACGGTTGGTGAACAACGTCGCTCCGCATCGCACGACACCTTCGTAAGTCAACGTGGCAAAGAACGGCACGTCTCCCGGACGTATCGCTTCACCTCCCACCCTTTCGAATACCTTAAAACACAACAATGCTACGACCAGATACATTGATGAACCAAACTTCATCAAAAACATCAAACGATTGCCAAAGACGTCCACAAAACCGCAGAATTTGTCGAATACCAAAACTTTTTGGCACCATCATGGCCCAAACGGACAACTAGATTTCAACGGGGACCATTTTCCAGACCTCCGAAACTTCCTAGTTCACTCGAACGACACTGTTTACGTTGATGAGTTTGTTGATTTTCACTGTGACTACCATTAGCTGATATAAATTTCGGAGATAGCCTAAATTCAACAGGTTTTGAAGATTCATTTCGAAAATTATTAGGTAGGTATTTGACCTGAAAGGTTTATTTTGGCTAATTTTTGAAGAAAGTGAAGCTTTTTTGATGTAGAAAATTTAAGATTTGGAGCCATTTTCTCTTGGAGTATTGCAATTTGGTGCTCTTGAAGACCACCAGAAGGGACTTGGAGGAAGTCGAGTCAGCTGTGCGAGTGATAAAGCCAACTCTCCTGTTCTTCCTGCAGTATTGGAATTTGGTGCTCTTGAAGACCACCAGAAGGGACTTGGAGGAAGTGATAAAGCCAACTCTCCTATGCTTCCTGTCGTATTGGAATTTGGTGCTCCTGAACACCACCAGATGGGAGTTGGAGGAAGTCGAGTCAACTGTGTGAGTGATAAAGCCAACTCTCCTGTTCTTCCTGGAGTATTGGAATTTGGTGCTCTTGCAGACTACCAGAAGGGACTTGGAGGAAGTCGAGTCAGCTGTGGGAGTGATAAAGCAAACTCTCCTATGCTTCCTGGAGTATTGGAATTTGGTGCTCAAGAAGACCACCAGATGGGAGTTGGAGGAAGTAGAATCAGCTGTGTGAGAGTTACTTCAGCTCGGTAGTTCAAAAGAAAAAGAAAACACAATAGATATAATTGAATTTTATTTCAACGTGTACTGAATTATCAATACAATCGGGAAAATGTCGACAACTGGGGCATTCAGAGACCTTGTAGCAGATTTCTTTACAGGTACCGTTTCTAGCCTCCCCCCATCGTTGGTTCCTACCCGGCTGGTCAGATAATCCCAGGCGGCGTCGAATCTCGCGTAGACTTCCGACACATCTGGTCCAAAATATGGCGCGTCTCGGCCGCTGGTGATTCCAATTGGGATGTTTGGGACTTTCGACTCTGGGTTCTCTTTGCAGAGCACCAAAGCGCCAGCATCTAGTGCGCACTCTTGACAATCAGAAATAGATCAGCAGTGTGCATTATAAAATGGAGTTTGATGGTGTTATAAAGAGTAGAAAAATCAGCTGAAGTGACATCCTCCCAGTCACTCCTGGTAGGTTCTAACAGGCTGAGCTGAAGATGATGACTGGGAAGATGTCAGATCAGCGTCTTCAGTGCTCTAGGAGGAGTGGAGAACTCAGCTGATATGACTTCCTCCTAATCACTCCTGGAAGCTTCCAACAGGCTGAGCTGAAGACAGTAAGTGACTGGGAAGATGTCAGATCAACATCTTCAGTGCTCTAGGAGGAGTGGAGACCTCAGCTGATATGACTTCCTCCTAATCACTCCTGGAAGCTTCCAACAGGCTGAGCTGAAGACGGTAAGTGACTGGGAAGATGCCAGGTGAGCATCTCCAGTGCTCTAGGAAGAGTGGAGAACTCAGCTGATATGACTTCCTCCTAATCAATCCTGGTAGCTTCCAACAGGCTGAGCTGAAGATGGTAACTGACTGGGAAGATGTCAGATCAGCATCTTCTATGATTATAACCACTTCTACCGGCACGGAGACTGGAGAAGCAGATCAGCTGAATGGGAGAGGAAGTTGAATATTCTCCCATTTGGCTGATACGGCCTCATAGCGATGCTTTCTTCATGGAGCTGATCTGATTCCTCCTGATCACTCAAGACCTCTCAAAGTGAACAGGAGGACGCCCAATCAGCTGAAATGCCAACTTACTGACCAAAACACTCACCGTTTTCTCTCAAGCATGTCAACGGTTTATCTTTCCCCTTGCGACGAGCGCAAACTTGCACCTTTGGGGTGAATAGGCGATTCTGTTTAGCCCACTCATCCCTGCACTTGTCTCCAGGGCTCATCTTCAGTCCTGCCACCACTTCCACACCTCCGAGCTGATACACTGTCTCCCTGTATCCGACCAAGTCGAACTCCAATGACACGCACTCGTGGTTGTCTGGCGATTGAATCACTTTCGTGATCGCGGCCGCGTCGCCTTTTCCGTCTTTCCATCCGGGAAAAGAAATGGTAGAGACGATTTCAGGATGGTCCTTGATGTGGAAGGGTTTCAAAGTTTGGATGACGGCAAAGTCGTAGACGAACCCTGATTCGTTGACTTGGCATTTTGGGTGAACGGAAAGAGCGATCGAGTCTTCAGAAAATTTATACGTCCCGCCGGCTGTTGACAACATAATTAGGTCGTGAAGTTAGATATTTTTATAACATATAACATAATATGTTATATTATAACCTTCCCAGGAACTTGCCGATTTCTCATGTGGAGTAGGACAGGCCCATAGTATTGGGGGGAATGTTGTCATATATTATGTATACAGGATGTCCCAGAATTAATGATTCCAACTTCGGGGATCAATTCTAAAGGCCTGTACACTACACGACTTGTCTGCAGGCTGTTGTGGGGCGTAGATCGCGGTTACCCACACATTGTCAGTTAAATCTGAGGGCCATGGACTGCAGTCCGTGAAAACTGAAGGTTTGTGGCCACAGGGCAGGCGAAGATCGGACGAGAGATGCGCGACAGGCATGGGACTGTCAGTCCAGGATCTCAAGAGGGCTCCCAACCTCACATTATCATTTGTTGGCCTGCCGTCCAACGGCCTCTATTGGCCTCGGGCTGGCTTCAGTCCACTACTTGCGGCCAGCAGTCAGCCTGCAGGCCCCAGACGTATAGTGTGTGTGCAAGCAAGCACTTCATCGTACGTCCGCCTGCAGGTGGTTGACTGATCGTGTATATTGCTTACCCATCGAGGGGACTATGGAGATCCATGGATTTGACTCCAAAGACCCAAGAAGCTGACTGGAGACCCATGGAGCTGATTTGTGAGACCTATAGAGCTGTCTCCAGAGACCCATGGAGGTGGCTATCGAATCGATTCTTAAGGCGCCCGTGCACTACACGATTTGTCTGCAGGCTGGTGTGGGGTGTAGATCGTGGTTACCCACACATTGTCAGTTAAATCTGAAGGCCATGGACTGCAGTCCGTGAAAACTGAAGGTTTGTGGCCGCAGGGCAGGCGAAGATCGAACGTGAGATGCGCGACAGGTATGGGACTGTCTGTCCAGGATCTCAAGAGGGCTCCCCACCTCACATTCCCTGTCCAATGGCCTCTATTGGCCTCGGGCTGCCTGCAGTCCACTACTTGCAGCCTGCAGTCAGCCTGCAGGCCCCGGACGTATAGTGTGTGTGCAAGCAAGCACTTCATCGTATGTCCGCCTGCAGGTGGTTGACTGATAGTGTACCTATGTTGCTCTGCGATTTTGGCCGTACGCGCATTTTGGCAGGTTGAGGCGACGGCCTGCAGACAAATCATATATCAATCAATAAAAGTTTTTATTGTAAGACCCTAAGAATAAGTATAACAACGTCAGACTGGATATTATAACATAAATAAATATACTACTAACCCAGGAAAACACAGCAATTTACAGATCAACAACAATAACAGCGATATAGAAACAATTCATCAAAATAGAGCAAAAAATCCTTAATACTATAGATTTCTGCGTCAAT
Organism: Apolygus lucorum; assembly: GCA_009739505.2. Classification (NCBI taxonomy): domain Eukaryota; kingdom Metazoa; phylum Arthropoda; class Insecta; order Hemiptera; family Miridae; genus Apolygus; species Apolygus lucorum. The sequence continues at coordinate 11,214,388 of CM019175.2, forward strand.
CAAACACTTTTCACTCGCCGTCGGAATACCATTGAAGAGAGCTGCCTAACATCGTGAGGGAGAGCGTTGAATAACCTGGTTACAAACTGTTCAGGATTACAAGTCACAAAGGCAATATTAGGCAAATATTAGGCCTGGCTCGAGTTCCATTATTATGCACATCATCTCCGTCACAAATATCACATTCCAAAGGTTCATTATTGAAAATAATAAACCAAAAAATCGTAAACTGGCTATATTTCGAATATCTGACGTAAACCAAAAAAAAACTGACGTCAAATTCGGATTCAGCGCACCAAATATTCTAAGAAAAGTGCTCAGAACGGAGCAGTCAGACTGCTAGTAAATTTGGTACTTGAGTATTAAATGGAGGCCACCATTACGAAACGCGCCGCGGCACTTGTAGAAGGTTAAATTGTTATAGATGTTGTAGTAGAACTATTCTAGTACTGTTGTGAGTCGAGTGTTATCAGATGAGTCATGTGTCTACTCGCAGAATCCCCTCCAAGTAGGCCAAGGTCAGGGTCGTTGACCGGAGCGCGCGCCATTACCTGTCATTGCCTGTCACTGTGTCTGGTCAGTGTACTGAGTGATTTATTGCCATGCGCTCTACATTACTGCGCTCAGAACCAGGCGTCGGATTAATTCTAAACTTCACCTGTAAATCTATTAAAGTTCTTTCCAATTATGTAGTTTTTTTTGGTATCCGGTACGAAACATTTCTATAGGTTAGGTGGCCTCCGTTTAATACTCAAGTACCGTAAATTTTGTAATCTTGTTTTATCAATCAGGCGAAGGTAATTTCATCAGAGCACTCTATTCGACAAATGAGAAACTACTTTTACCACCAGCACGCCAAGTGGGAGTTGCCGCCTCCTCTACGGATACCGCCTAGTTGTTTTTTGGGTAGTAATCCCAATGCTAAAGCATGTTCCATGCTAAAAAATAAACCACGTCTTACGTCCGAGTCCAGAATACACTCTTATCATGCTCGGAGGGTATAAGAAAATGTGCGGCGGCGGCCCATAGGGGTATTGCTCCTTGGCAACGCAGTGGCAGGCTGTGAAGCACCGGTCCTCAGCGATGATCGTCACCGCGCACACCGACTGCCACTCGGGGTCCAATTTCAACGAAATCGTTCCGTAGAAGGTGAACTCCCCCTGTTTGATGGGCGTCAGGTTCAGTCCATTTCCCGGTTTGATCGGTGGGAGTTTCCCGCCTTCGACCAGCCACAACGCTGCCAAAAGTCCGAATCTCACGAGCGGACTTGTTCCCATAATTTTGAACGAATTCGTGAATACACAATGAATCGGGAACGTTTCCATGAGTTGCTTAGATATTGAAGTACCTATTAGAGGCGCGTATTGATTAAAACTACCTACTGCAAAGTGAAATAGGTTTTTTCAACAATAATTTCACTTTTGTAAATGAAAAAAGTCTCCCAAGCGTGTGAGGCACATAGCTTTCTCGAATGAAGGGTGACCACCACTGACGTATCCAACCTTTATATGTTCAATTCTACAACCAATTTCCAACAAAAAAAAGTCTGCAATTTTAGCAGAACTTGGAGTCACTGGAGGACAAAAAGTAAATAGTAGTGGAAAGTCGGTAATTCACATTTATCGTCTGTGATTCCCATTTTTGAAGAGAGTGAGGTACGATGCGGGTTTGCATATCCCGGCCGCAGCTAGGCACTGGTGCCTCTAACAGTCTAGCCGCACTCCACCAGCCACAGATGCAACGGCTCAGCCGCGTATAGGAATACGGCGCAAATGAAATACATTGAAGGAGTCATTAGAGAGTTTTTGCTGCCAAAATGTGAACTCCGAGCTTTGTGAAGAAGTTCCACTTGCCCTGGTGGTGGCATGCAAAAACTCTCTAATGACTCCTTCAATAGAGAGTTTTTGGCAACCACTAACTGGCCTGTAGAACCTTTTTACAAAGCTCGGAGTTTGCTGGTGATGATGACTTTGCCTCCAGACAACAGCAGGCGACAATGAGAGGGTTCCCCAGACAGTCACCCATTGCTTAAGCCCCCCCTGGGACAAGCACCTCCCCCCCAACTGTCCAAAGTTAACAGGCCCCCTCCTTCAACTGGGTAGCATCCTCTGTTGCTCACGCTAGTCTCCTCCTTACAGGGCCTGTCAAAATTTAGCAGCACTCTCTAATGTGTCCAAAGCACAGCCAAAGCTTCCAGACTATGTTCAGGAAACCAAACTTTAGAGATTTTGGCTAAAATTCAAGAAACATGGAACATGCTTTAGCTGTGTTTTGTTTGTTCGCTGTTTCCTTTTACTGACCCCTTTCCTAAACTGAATTTAGTTGGTCAGGGTGGAGTATAGTTTCCTTCGAACTCTGGAGTCTTAGAGAGACTCCCAGTGAAATGTCAGCTTCGTGGGGCCACCAAGGCCGAGGTTAGCTCACCCAGCTGATCAGGGAGGAGAACAGTTTCCAGTTCGAACTATTGACAGTAATCCTCGGAGGACATTATATTTTCTCGCTTATGAGATGACCGACTACCACCTCTAATGGAAGTAACACACAGGTTACACGAGACACACAGGGTGACGATGAGAGGGTTCCCTAGACAGTCACCCGTTCCTAGAGCCTCCCCCCCCCCACTATTGTCCATAGTTAACGAGCCTCCTCCTTCAACTGGGTAGCATCCTCTGTTGCTCGCGCTAGTCTCCTCCTTACAGGGCCCATCACATTTTGGCAGCAAAAACTCTCTAATGGCTCCTTCAATGTATTTCACATGTGGCCGTATTCCTATACACAGCTGAGCCATTGCATCTGCGGCTGGTGGAGCGCGGCTGCGGTTGGACAGTTTTTAAGGCACCAGTGCCTAGCTGCGGCCGACATATGCAAACCCGCGTCGTAGTTCTCACTCAATATACTGGTAATGGAACTGTACCGGTAATTTGGAACGGTTACATCTTTGCCACTGTAACCATAGGAACCAATCCAGAGAAATACCTAGACTGATACGCCTCTAATTTGGACAAAAATCCAACCTGAAATGGTTGTTTACTATAACAATTTAAAAAAATCCAGTTCATTCCATGATCGACTGTATTGCGAGAGTAATGACTGCCAAGTCAATAATGCGCGACCTGTAACGCGCGGAAGAAGAAGAAAATGGTGTTGGTTCTCCTGAGTCTGGGTCAGGTTCGGGCTGAGTGTCCATTGTTTCTGTTCCCGAAGAGTCAGTTTCTCCTGAAGCTGTCTCACTCGTGGGTTCTGTGGGCGGTTCGTCTCCAGAACCCGACGTCTCCTCGGTGACCGGTGCTATTGTGTTTGGGAATTCTTCCAGGATCCATTCTATTCCGAGGTCCATTCTCGAGTAGACTTCAGGAACGTCTTTTCCGCAGTACGGACGACTTCGGCCGGTCAATGTGCCAATCAAAACGGTTCCGTCTTTGCAGATCAGCAGACCTAGAAGGTGAACGATTGGAATTTTAACCTGGATCTTGCAAGTTTGATAATATTTTTGGTGATATGGGTAGTTGAAGGAGTGCTCTATCTGGAGACTCATGGATTTGACTCTAAAGACCCAGGAAGCTGACAGGAGACCCATGGATTTGACTCCAAAACCCAAGAAGCTGACTGGTGACCCAAGGATTTGACTCTAAAGACCCAAAAAGCTGACTGGAGACCCATGGATTTGACTCTAAAGACGCAAAAAGCTGACTGGAGACCCATGGATTTGACTCTAAAGACCCAAGAAGCTGACTGGAGACCCGTGGATTTGTCTCTAAAGACCTAAGAAGCTGACTGGAGACCTGTGGATTTGTCTCTAAAGACCCAAGAAGCTGACTGGAGACCCATGGATTTGACTCTAAAGACCCAAGAAGCTAACTCTGAAGGCTCATGGAGTTGACTTCAAAACCAATGGAGCTGATTTGTGAGACCTATAGAGCTGACTATGGAGACCCATGGATTTGATTCTAAAGACCCAAGAAGCTGACTGTAGACCCGTGGATTTGTCTCTAAAGACCCAAAAAGCTAACTCTGAAGGCCCATGGAGTTGACTTCAAAACCAATGGAGCTGATTAGTGAGACCTATAGAACTGACTATGGAGACCCATGGATTTGATTCTAAAGACCCAAGAAGCTGTCTGTAGACCCATGGATTTGACTCTAAAGACCCAAGAAGCTAACTCTGAAGGCCCATGGAGTTGACTTCAAAACCAATGGAGCTGATTTGTGAGACCTATAGAGCTGACTATGGAGACCCATGGATTTGATTCTAAAGACCCAAGAAGCTGACTGTAGACCCGTGGATTTGTCTCTAAAGACCCACGAAACTGACAGGAGACCCATGGAGCTGACTTGAGACCTATAGAGCTGTCTCCAGAGACCCATGGATTTGATTCTAAAGACCCAAGAAGCTGACTGGAGACCCGTGGATTTGTCTCCAAAGACCCAAGAAGCTGACTGGAGACCTGTGGATTTGTCTCTAAAGACCCAAGAAGCTGACTGGAGACCCATGGATTTGACTCTAAAGACCCAAGAAGCTAACTCTGAAGGCCCATGGAGTTGACTTCAAAACCAATGGAGCTGATTTGTGAGACCTATAGAGCTGACTATGGAGACCCATGGAGGGGACTACGGAGACCCATGGATTTGATTCTAAAGACCCATGAAGCTGACTGTAGACCCGTGAATTTGCCTCTAAAGACCCAAGAAACTGACAGGAGACCCATGGAGCTGACTTGAGACCTATAGAGCTGTCTCCAGAGACCCATGGAGGTGGCTATGGAGACCCATGGATTTGACTTTAAAACCCCAAGAAGCTTTCTCTGAAGGCCCTTGGAGTTGACATCAGAGACCAACAGAGCTGACTTGTGAGACCCATTTATCTGGCTCTATTGACCAATTGAGCTACCATTCTGGATAAGATCTATACCAACTCTGGATGATATCATTATTTCAATGTCCACAGCCCAAAATAGTCACGTACTTGTGGTGCCACCTCAGCTTCCCCCAAAACCTTAGATAACCTCATCCCTAACCACTACAAGCCAACAAAACCACCAATATCGTCAAACCTGCGGGATCTGGTTTTCCGCACTCTATCGCAGCGTCTTCCTTTCGCTTCGCGCAAACATGTGCAGTCTCATCAAACGTTGCCTTATGTTCACTCAGAGTTGTTTTACACGTTGCTGCGTCCTGCACGTCCATCATCAACTTGATCAAATTACCCAGATCCTTCACCTCGCCGGTCTCAGTGTAGGTGACTTCGAAATCCAAAGCTAAACAACTCTTAGCTTCCGGGTCGTTGATGGTTTGCGTAATGATTTCCTTTTCGCTCAGAAGATCATGCACGTGCACAATACCTTCGGTGATCTCGAAAGGTTCTACCAGTTCGATCATACCGAAATCGTAATACATTCCGTCCTCTGTCGCGTGGCATTTCGGGTGGAGGTGGACCATTGAGGCGTCGCGACTTTGCTTGTTCGGCCGCTTAGGGCTGCTCGTGTCGTCGAAGCCCGCGACCACTTTGATGTTCGCTGGATCTTCAGCATCTAGAGGTTGTGTAAAGTGTATCGTATTGTCTTTGACTAGACAGTGACAAGCAGTCACGAGTCGCGATGTGGTGTACAACGTGGCTCCGCAGACGGCCAAGTCTTTCTTAACGACCACAGCGAAGAACGGGAATTCAGCTCCACCTACTGGATTAGACGCCTTGCCGTACTGAATGAAATTCGACCACAACAACACTACAAAAAGGAACTCCGTATTCACTCGACCAATTCGCAACTTCATTTTGGACGGACAAGCTTCAGTTTCTGCTGAAGCCTGCCATCTTTGCTGATGACCAACTCCAGAAATCCTGGATCTCTTCCAGCTCCTCTTCGTCGAGCGATTCACGCAGAACTCTGATCAATTTTGCACCCGCTGCAACATAACTTTTGTCAATTTATACTGATTTTACCGAAACACCATTTTGTTTTCCAAAAAGACGCAAGTTTATTAGTGTATTTCCGTATCACAGCAGGTGAATCTTGACAACTGAAGTAGTGAAATTGAAGGAAACCTGTCAAAACCACAAATAAAGTGAAATTGATGTGCTTTTGCTTTATCCTTTGCTGGTGCATCAGGAGTGAATTTAGCTGACCCAGCTGATCAGGGAGGATCTCAGTTTGTTACTCAGAATCAGCAGTCTTAAATAGGCTCCCTGAGAAATTTTGGCTTCTTGGGTCCATCTAGCTTTTCCGTACCTGTAAAACCAAAAACACGTAATTTTACAAAAAGTTTGGTTTAATCAGCTGTACGAGCGTTGAAGTCATCATTTCACCTCATCAGCATTCTGAGCTTAAACGGTCAGTCAATCAAGACAAACCAGTACCTAATTACGAGGACGTCAAATCCAAGATCAAGCATCAAAGATTCCGTTCGTGTAGAATCTTCGGATTTCTTCCTCTCTATTAACCTAACTATTAATCTATCAGATTCACCTGAGATACCAACTACTAGGTAGCAATATGCTACAAATAAATTAGGTGAGATTGGAAAATCCTCGAGAGAAATTACTCGTGTTGAAAATTAATTGTTTTTTATACACCTATTTTGGAATGATGAGGAACGCAACAAAACTTCGCAGACGATGTTGAAATATATGTGAGAGGGGGATAATACTTTGGATAACACGGCTTGAGATCTGGATTTTTGGGATATTTGCTAGGAGCGACAGGATTGTCAGTGAATACTCACTTAGAAGTGGAGCTCTGGTGAAGCTGCAGCTCGAGGGAATTCGAGTATTTTGGAAAAGAAATGGTGCAGTTGCTGCACGAGCAACTCGAGTCGATTTTGGATCAATAATGAAGCAAGTTGGCGGCGCTGCGGCGCCTTTGGTCTTCCTGGCGTTGGCGAGTTTCTGCGTCCTCCGGCGAGCCGAAGCTCCGAACCCGACAACTCCCGACGAATTCACTTACGTGGGGATCTTGCTGTACAACGGCGAGCCGGAATGCTTGGGCACGTTGGTCTCCGTCCATCGACTCCTGACGGCCTGCCGGTGTCTGGTGAAAGACCGCAACGGGCCGATCTCGTCTCCTCAGAATTTGGACGACGTCCATATGTTCTTCGTCTTCGCTGGTCAGCGTATTGATTGCTCAGTAACAAAAAGCTACTTTAGAACGCTGTTTAACCCTTCAACTCTTAGGGCAGCATTCATTTTACTACTAATAACAACCTGAGATAACTCAGTTAGACTTTTTGAAACACCAAGCGATCCAAAGTCCCAAAAATAGGGTTCAAAACGTTACTTTTCCTTTTGGTTTATTATTTTCAATAATGAACCTTTGGAATCGACCAAGAAAAAAAATTTTTAACACCCCCTCAAAATTTGATGGTTTACGTTTCAAGGTACGTAGAATCCAAAAATCGAATACAAATTTGGCCGTCCGTCCGCCGTACGCCGTACGCGGCACTTTTGCCACTTAGCATTGACCGATTTTGATGAAATTTGGTATGTAGGCTCCATTTGGGGTCTAGTTGTGCCCCGAAGCTTTTGGTTGATGTAGGTCACTTCTAAGGGTTCCAAAATCAATTTTGAAATTTTGAAAACGCCCTAACTCAAAACATTTCGATATAAAGGTATTGTTTTTCCTTCAATTTTGGATTCTATAGAATTTTTAGAATTTTTTGAGACCACCCGGAGCTCTGTAGGACAAACCGTTCGCTCCCTACAAAAATGTAAGGGTTTATATTGAAATGTATATATAAATAAATCAAAACACGAGTGTGAATTGCAAAAGAGGCCTATTCTCCGTTCAAATTAGAGCTGACCGAAATGCGATCGATTGTTGGTGATTTTGATTTTTTTTTGATTTTTTAAAAAAAAATTTTTGATTTTTTTTTTCATATTGGATGGTTGGTGATTTTGTAGACGAGTGATCTATATAGAAAAATAATAAACCATTGTGTAATAATTTGCAGCGTTTTTTAAAACAAATTATTGTCCTAAACATATTAATATATAACGATCGTCTAAATCGCACCTACAGCATTAGTTCATGAATCCTCCGCTAGTGATAATGAAGCGTTTTTCCCTTAAATCATAATACTTATGATTCATATTATGAAAGCTCAGTTACCTGTTTTGGTAAAGAGATAATGCGATGCAGGTGATTCCAGGGAAAAATGCTTTACTATCCCTAGCGGAGGATACATGAACTAATGCTGTAGGTGGGATTTAGAGGTTTCTTAATATAATATATTAACATATGAGTATATTAACATCTCGTATATTATATGTTAAATTCGGAATCAACGTAAAATTTCCTGTAAGGGTGCAGATAATATCTACAATAATAAGATGTAAGGTGCGAATATATTGGCACCGAAAAAATATATCAACGAATACATTATGATAGAAACAACCTATTGAAGAATATACAGGGTGTAAGCCTAACTGGTCTATCATACCGTACGAGTCGAATGTACAAATAATTTGAAACAAAAAATGTCTCATAGCAATTTTTTTTAAAACCCTTCGTTTTCAAGTTATTTTAACTTTGAACTTTTTCCCCCGTGATTTTGACCTTTTGTCATTAAATCGGTCATAACTCCGTTAATTAGCCGTGTAAATTACGATTTGAGGATACCGTTGAAAAGAGCATTAAATTTCCTATCGGATAGATGTCTTACGTTTTTTTCAAGTCAAGGTTTGAGACATGAAAATACCCTCTGGAAAGAGAATTTTACGTAATTTGGTAAACCTTGCATTTTTTCAATCGCAAATTGAACTACAAGAAGCCATATTTTTTCAAGATGCAAGAAAAGTAAAAACTGCGCCAAAATCTCAGCTTTCCAATGGTGTAATTAAAAATTATTTTACAACCGAATTAAGGGGAGAAATTTGTGTTTGAACGCGGAAAAACGTGCATTTTTTCAACGACATCTCAGCTCTGGCCTCCTGTTTCCTGATGAGGCCTCAGATCGACAGCGGAACGCTGATTTTAATGAAAAAATGCACGTTTTTCCGCGTTCAAACACAAATTTCTCCCCTTAATTCGGTTGTAAAATTTTTTTAATTATACCATTGAAAAGCTGGGATTTTAGCGCAGTTTTTAGTGTTATTGCATCTTGAAGAAATATGGCTTCTCGTAGTTCAATTCGCGATTGCAAAAATGCGAGGTTTCCCAAATTACGTAAAATACTCTTTCCAGAGGGTATTTTCATGTCTTCAACCTTGACTCAAAAAAATGTAAGGGACCTATCCGATAGGAAATTTAACGCTTTTTCCAACGGTATCCTCAAATTGTAATTTACACAACAATTTAAAGGTGTTATGACCGACCTAATGACGTAAGGTCAAAATCACGAAAAAAAGTTTAAAGTTGAAATAACTCGAAAACGAAGGGTTTAACAAAAAATTTCTACGAGACAATTTTTGTTGCGAATTGGTTATAGAATCGACTGGTACCGTATGGCAGACCAGTTAGGCTTACAACCTGTATTGGTCATAAATTAATGCTTAAAGGGGCTCGAATTTTAGCATATCGATCTTGTCTCTACTGATGAGTAGTGAAAACAAATGCGTGTAACTCAAAATTCAAAAATTCGAATTATTTGTATTTGTAAAAGGCGTTGGCAGGCTATATTGAATGCAACGTGCCTAACTTTCCTTACTTTCTCAGCTGAAAGTGTCTTTGTTGCAGGTTTTGCGAACCGGACTGACCCTAAGCGGCCGCAAGGGCAGTACAGAGGTGCCGAAAGCATCTTCGTACATCCGAAATGCGTGAGAAACAACGCCTCGATGATGTACGACTACGGACTCGTCCACACCGTCGCGCCTTTCATAATGGCGAAAAATGCCGTCTCTGTTCGGGATCTAACGAGTGAAAAATCCGCCATTACTGGGACTATCGACGACGCCGGCGCCAAGGAGTGTTTCGCTTTGGACGCCGCGATCGTCTTCAACGACAAAGGCCGCGTCAAATTGTTCGAGCTGGTCAAAGTGGACGTGACTCGGCAGGATAAGGAGTCCTGCAGCAAAAGCATCACGGAGAAGAAATTGGAGTTCGACGGGAACGCGCAGGTTTGTGCTAAGCGTGCGACTGATCCGCCGGTGGAATGCGGGAAGAAGGATTTTGCAGGTAAAATTTGTGGGATCTGTAGTTGGATAAACCTTTATCAGGAGGTGGTGGAAGATATGTGAAGGGAAATGCCCGTATAAAACAACCACCAGTTGAGATATGTGTTAAGCAGGGAGCGGGTGGTGATACCACAGAGTGAACTTGTTGAGATATCCAACTGGAGTAACTCTCTAGTGCCCCATGCCCTGATGTTGAGTGCTGCTCCTTTTAGCTCTAACACTGCCAGCTTTAAATAATTGTATCGTTCTTAACTTAGCCTGCCAGGTCTGCTCCATGTTCAAGTTGTCAATGGCAGATTGCCAGGTCTGCTCCATGTCCAAGTCATCAATGGCAGATTGCCAGGTCTGCTCCATGTCCAAGTTGTCAATGGCAGATTACCAGGTCTGCTCCATGTCCAAGTCATCAATGGCAGATAGCCAGGTCTGCTCCATGTCCAAGGCGTCAATGGCAGATAGCCGGGTCTGCTACATGTCCAAGTCATCAATGGCAGATTGCCAGGTCTGCTCCATCTCCAAGGCGTCAATGGCAGATAGCCAGGTCTGCTCCATGTCCAAGTCATCAATGGCAGATTGCCAGGTCTGCTCCATGTCCAAGTCATCAATGGCAGATAGCCAGGTCTGCTCCATGTCCAAGCCCTCATAGCACTGAATAGCCTCTCTCGCTTTATTGTGTCATACGCTGAGCAGAAATCTACAAACAGATGGTGGAGGGAGACCTTAAACTCGCGACACTTCTCAATTATTTGGCGAATGCTAAATCATGAAAGTTCTGATGGTGGCCCAGTGGGAGACATGAAGGTTCATGGCGTCTGGGACCGTGTGAGACCGGCGTTTTCTGATACTTGCATTATAAACGCTGACGCAGTCTCTAAAGCCGCGTCCGCTCTTGCAACATTCGGCCGCTCCGAACCTTGCTCCAATCCTGCTCCGCTCTTCTGTCTCAAACATCGCAGCGCTCCGAACTTTGCTCTGCCCATACAGAGCTCACCCCACATTTCTTTGATGCAAGATGAAAAACTGCCAACAGAGCAATCTGACTGCGCTCTGCTCCTCCGATCCTCATTCCTCTGATGTTTTGCCACCCCGAACACGCTAGAGGATCGGAGCAAGGTTCGGAGTGGCCAAATGTTGCAATTGGGTATGCGGCTTAATACTTCCATGGACAGGCCAGCCATCTCTCGCCACACTGCCCAAGCCAAACATGCGAAATACGGCAGAATAGCCGAAGATCTGAGAGGGTCTTTCACACCACTCGTAACTTCATGCGATGGAGCATTGCATATAGTGTATGACGCTTTTCTCAAGAATGCCTCGATACGCCTTGCCAGTAATTGGTCCAAATCCTAAGCTCAAGTGATGATGTGGACGCGAGTGAAAACCTTATCCTCCTTCCATCGAGCTCCCTCTAAGAGGCCCAAGAAAACAAGTCTGAGGACTCGGACTGGAGGTCGGAGCAGCAATTTGGCTCCCACAAGATTAACGCCTCTCACATTCACGCTTGCTTGCTCGCTGTTCAGAGAGGCAGTTCGGAACAGTTCAGAACACAACCGGAACTGAAAAGGGGAGGGGATAGAGGCGAATGGGCTCCTCCAAGCCCCTCCGAACCGTTCAGGACTGCCTCGCCCAACATACCTAATTTGAACTTTTGGCAACTCAATTTGAACTTTTGGCAAATCCATTACGTTTCGACAACAACTGGAGTCTTTGTCCACCTTTATTTCTTCTACAATGTTCAATAAAGTGTTTCTTCTCTCTCAAAATCACAAACCAATGAGGCCGTGGATGTCACCCAGCCCGGCTTAATCCCACTCAAATCAAACTTTCAGGTCTGCTCTTCTGCAAAAGCGGGACTGTGCCTATCGGCATGTTGACCGGCCGGGATAAGATCTACTGCGGAGCCGCTCTCCCTGAAGTCTATTCGAGGCTCGACGTCGGCGTCGAATGGTACAACGGAGTCCCCACGCCGTCCACACCCAAACCGACTCTGCCGACCAAGCCGCTCCACACGACGAAAAACCGAACGGTGACCGCCAGGACGGATAATAGTACAGAAGTTACCGATGAATGGGACCCGCGTACACGGCCATTTCCATACTCATCTTCCCCCAGACTTGACATCTCCCACAAGATTCCCATCACAATCATCTTTGCATTACACATAATTGTAAATTGAATCACCTAGATTTGGTATTTCTGTTGAGAACTCCGAGTCTGACCAAACTCTGCTTTATAATTTCCCCGAATAAAAGCTTACCTTAAGATTAAGCTTAAAAAAAAGCTTGTTTCTGAAGAGTTTTAAGAAAGACATTTTTGTCAAAAGACTGTTTGTCAAAAGACTTTCGTCAAACTTTTAAACTCAAATTGTCGGATTTAAGCAAACTGCTTGTTTTAAGCTAAAACAGCTTGTTTCCAAAGAGTTTAAGAAGACGTAGTAAAACGACTTTCGTCAAACGACGTTTGTCAACTCTGTTGAGTTTAAAAGTTTGACGAAAGTCGTGTGACAGTCTTTTGACAAACAGTCTTTCTTAAAACTCTTCGGAAACAAGCTTTTTTAGCTTAAAACAAGCAGTGTGATTAAATCGAAGTCGTTCCAACGCTTCTTTGCGTTGCTGATGAGTCACCGTATGACGAAAACGATTGACCAAAGTCCCATCTACACTGGAACAAAACTGACAGCCCCTTTTGCATCAAGAATGCTTGGGTACAGTCAATACGTTTCAAATTCCCACTTTCAGTGGTGATTGGTTGGAAATTGAGGCCTGGGCAGAATACACAAGATTATGCCCGAAAACTCACGTTTCTTGAGCATCAACCCCCCCTCCCCCCCTTAAAGGCAAAATTCAAAATTCCGGCGATGTAGTGCACAACTAAATAGTTTTCCGCATCGAACAAAAAAAGAACCACGAAAATCGGTTGAGAACTAAGGCCTTGGCAGACGACACAAGATTTTGTCACACACACACAGACAGACATACACCTATGGTTTTTTTTTTGCGGATATGGATTCAGAATGGTCTAAAACGGATTACTGTGTGGTTATTTTTTTTTCTGTTGAGTGTTGTCCTCCTTCACCCCAGATCGATCGCATAAGGACGCCCAAGTCTTAACCCTTTCCCCCCGATGGGCGGCCTCCTGCCGCAAGGTCACCTTTCCGGCGCTTGAGCCAACTGCCTGTCAACCCCGTACCGAAGGAATTTTCCAGGCCACCCCCGCTGACTCCCGTTGTCTTCCTCTTTTATTTTCGCCCACTTTCACTCAACATTATTTCTCAACTGAATGATTTTTGTGTTTGATACATGTTACCCTATTGTTCATGTATTATTGTGAAGATTTTTTCATGACTGAGTAAGATTTATATACTTTATTACATAGAAATATATTGCATTCCACTATACCAGAATAATTTTGATACCAGATTTTTGTAATAAATAGGCTGTAATCCCTAAAGATAAAAATGATCATAAAACTCCACCTGGACCGAACACATTCCAGAAACGTGTACCTACGTGATAAAAATAAATCCTCCTTGAATGGTTAGTAAAAGGCTCTTACCGAGAGGTCAACTTTGTCTCACTTTCTCTCGCCCAACACAATATCGCTACTGCCCTGAAATCTGTTGAGGACGGTGAAAATGAAAGGTACAATGTTACCATAATGGAATGGAAGTGATTAGTTCAGAAATATGCCCACAGATCGCATCAGAAGCACGAAAAAGTACGAAACGGCAAAAGGCGTCCGTAGGGACGGGGGAAACATTGGGAGGCAGACGCCAAAAGCCGTCCATAGGGACCTCAAAACGTTTCTCCCCAGACGCCTTTAGGCGTCCGTCGGGGGGAAAGGGTTAAGGGCCCCATTCACGTGTATGCCTGGAGTCGCCACCGCGGGCCTAGCCGCCGTCGAAGGGGAAAACTACCCGTGAATGGTTAACAAAATCTTGAGGTCTGGCGGTCGTCCGCCGCTCGGCAGGTAATCGAACATGCTCGAAAATTGCGGCCAGTTAATCCTCGGCAGCCCTGTGAATGGTTGAAGTAAGGCCAACGCCCGGTCGCACTCCCACCAGTACAGCATGTAGCCCTACCATTTTCCTCACTTCTAGCCATCTGAGCAAGCGGTAAGCAGTGGTTGGTAGCAGGTCCGCCATTCGGCGGAGTCGGTAGTTTTGGAAGCCAGGTGAATGGACTACTGCGGTGGCTTCGGGGAGTACCTGGAGGGACGCGGCGGCGACTCCGGGAATACACGTGAAAGGGGCACTTTACTGTGGGACGTCCTTAAAAAGGAATATTGAAATACGAATATTGGAATATGAAAGAAGAACTCTCAATGCCTTTATTGCGCCTCTTCTGTGCCCATCCGTTAGCTTCGTCCTTGTTAATAAATTGTTATATATTGTTTAAAGAAAAAAAAAATCACAGACTTCATGAACGAAATTAATTTTGATTTATTTTAGAAATTGTATATTATTTTGTTGATTTAATCATTTATTTATTAATTTTATTTAATACTTTACTTACTTACTTTACTTGAACCAGTAAAGTTGTTTTGATATAAGCTGTAAATATCATTAAAATAGTATGCGTAAATCGCCTGTAGTCAGCAATGGGAGTAGGCATTTGTAATGAAAATTTAATTTAAAAAAACCCCCTGTGTAGCCAAGGATACTTTTTTTCAGATATTTACCTCACTACTGCACTACACTTCACTGAACTCACCAAAAACCGGGCATCCATCGACTTCACGTATTGTTTCGTAACTACAGACCCACCTTGTTTACTTTGCAAGAATTTTCGTCTCCTCGTGAAACCAAATTTCGAAATTTTTTTTTGGAAACGTGTAGTTCAAATTTTTGAAGTTTGTTGGTAAAGTCAGGTAATGTGCGACATTCGTTCTTGTTGATCAAAATTGGGGTGCCTCCCGGGGCTCGGGATCGTGATTGCGCCTGAAATGTGAGACTGAAATGACAACGTGGTTGAATGTAGCGTTGTTGGCGTTTTCCAGCCGCTTTTACTATGCGGAGGGCGCCACGGGTACCCCCGTGAACCCCGAAGACTTCGCGTACTACGCGTCGGTGATCATTGACGACGCTTTGGTCTGCGGAGGCTCGTTGTACGCGCCGGATCGTCTCTTAACGGGGTGCCATTGCCTCGTTCAAGAGCCGACCAAGCCGATCGCTCCGCCTCACCATTTGCAAGACGCGGCAAAGATCGTCGTGTACGCGGGTTTCGACAACAAAAGTGACCCACTCGTCCCGAGCAAGGAGAAGCGCGGAGCGACGAAAACGCACGTCCACCCAAAATGCCGAAGCGACGACAAGACTTTCGTGTACGATTTTGGAATGATAGAACTCGCGTCTCCTTTCAAGTTGAAAAAAGGGTTAGTAATAATTAATAATGATAATCTAATAACATAAAACCCCAACCGTATGTATTGCCTGCTTTTAGTAGGCTATTCAGCTAGTAATAATAATAATATTCTTCGGCATAAATCAATTTTAATTGTTGGCAAATTTTTTAATTTTTTACTCTCAAAATATAAAAAATAAATGAATAATACTAATTTTTATTTGTCCACCATTTATGAGACAATAGACAAATATAATTTGAAAAAAAAAAAATACAAGGTAAAGCGAGGGGGAGTCTGGCCGGACACGGACCCACCCACCATGGTGGCTCCCAGAGTCAAAGCTCGATCTTTCGAGTTGAAAAAAGGGTTAATAATCAATAATAATAATAATACGCTTTGACATTAATTAATTTGAATTTTTGGCAATCCCTCGGAGGCCAACCTTTTTACTTCTAAAAAATGTTAAATAAATGTCTTACTCTCAAAAAATAAATAAATAATAATACTCTTTATTTGTCCACCATTTATGAGACAATAGACAAATACAATTTGAAAAAAAAAATACAAGGTAAAGCGAGGAGGAGTCTGGCCGTCACGGACCCACCCACCATGGTGGCTCCCAGGGTAGAAGCTCGATGGCCCTTGCGTGGACGATTTTGAAACGATAGAACTTGCGTCACCTTTCAAGTTGAAAAAACGGTCAATAAATAATAATGATGATAATAATAATAATAATAATAATAATAGTCTTTGTCATGAATCAATTTGAATTTTTGGCAAGTCCCTCGGAGTACAACTTTTTTCCTTCTAAAAAATGTTAAATGTTTTACTCATAAAAAAAATAAATAGACAATACTCCTTATTCGTCCACCATTATCCCTAATTGGACCTCGGTGTCGCTTGTGTCACCGAAAACATCCCAGAAACACGGCAGCCGTCCCATGGTGTCACCGGAGTAACCAAAATTGAATCGCAATTTTAAATTTATTGGACGGCGGAATTTTTTGGGCTACTTGAACTCTTACAATGGAATTTCAACAAACATTTCCAAAAAAAAAAATCGAAAAATTTGTTTTTGTTATAACATTGTCTATTGTTTGTAATAGTTTACAAATAATGGTTCTATGGATTGCGATTGCGATTGAGGTATTATCCAGTAAATCTGGGACACCTTGGGACGACTTGAGAATTCCCAAGATTTTTTCGGTGACACCAGTGACACCAGGGGTCCTATTAGGAGTTAATGAGACAATAGACGAATATAAGATGGGAAAAAAATAATTTACAAGGAAATACGGCGGGGGGGGGGGGGGGAGCCCGGCCAGAAACGGACCCACCCACCATGGTGTCTACCAGTGTCGAAGCTCGACGGCCCTTACATAGCATTTCCATGTCAAATTCAACCTTTTCCAAGTGATATTTCAACCTTTTCCAAGTCAAATTCAACCTTTTCCAAGTCAAATCCAACCTTTTTCAAGTCAAATCCAACCTTTTTCAAGTCAAATCCAACCTTTCCCAGTCGAATTCAACCATTTCCAAGTCAAATTCAAACTTTTCCAAGTCAAATTCAACCTTTTCCAAGTCAAATTCAACCTTTTCCAAGTCAAATCCAACCTTTTTCAAGTCAAATCCAACCTTTCCCAGTCGAATTCAACCATTTCCAAGTCAAATTCAATCTTTTCCACGTCAAATTCAACCTTTTCCAAGTCAAATTCAACCTTTTTACCATTATTAAGGAAATTACGAAAATTACACACACATTTAGGGCTTGTGCGTATTTTTTGTAATTTCCCGAATAATGGTGAAAAGATTGAATTTGACTTGGAAAAGGTTGGATTTGACTTGGAAAAGGTTGAATTTGACTGATAAAAATTGAATTTGACTTGGAAAAAGTTGGATTTGACTTGGAGAAGGTTGGATTTGACTTGGAAAAGGTTGGATTGGATTTTCGCAAGCCACAGAAACTTGTTTTTTCAATTTTTTTTCAACAGTTCTCAGGGATTGTTCCAGAATGTTCCAAAACGGATTTCAGTGAAATTTTTTTTTTCCCGAAAAAGTTGATTCTAAAAATTTTGAGGCCGTCCCAATAGCTTCGTTTTCCACGAAAATTCGTTGAAAAGCGAATATTTTTCAATGAGAATTTGCTCATCAACTCATGTTGCATGGACGGACTATTATATTTGTTTCACCCTTACAGGTTCATCGAGGCGCGCAATCTCGTGGCCGAAAAAGGCACCATCACTCAAACGATCGATGACCCCGAAACTCACGAATGCATCGGTTTGGATTTCGAACTCGTCGCCAAAGAAGCCGGAAAAATCAACTTCGGCGGCCTTTCGAAATTATATATGGGCGTCTTTGATGAGCAGTTTTGCAAGAAAGCGCTCGGCGAGCACAAGAAAGACTTCGACGCGGCGTTGCAAATTTGCGGAAAGCGGAAGAGAGATCCGGAAGTCAAGTGTGGCAACGTCGATACTGCAGGTATAATGAAAGCCTCGAGCAGCATGACTAAACGAGCGAATTTTCAGACATATTACCTACTGCAAAAAAAATACTCAATTCTTCAATATTTTACAGTTCTTTATCGGAGAATAACTGTATCGTAACGTTACTTTTAAGGATTTTTATTGTTTATAGAGTCCATATTCACACTCTCCTCGTCACCCTGAACTCATGGGGTACCCACACGGCTTTTGATGGTTTCGGTGATTTTTATTCCATACAGTATTATGGTATGGTATGGTATACTGATGTAAGCCTTTGGGGTGAAGTACCAGTCGATTGGGAAGGGGAAAGCTAAGATGTTCCTATTGAAATTGGGGGTGTAACGGGTCACTGAAAGGTAGAAGAGCGACACACTTAGGCTAAGAATTGAGATATACTTAACTTTGGTGGGTCGTTGGTAGCTCCGTCCGAGGCGGCTTGGGAGATGAGGCTCGGCGACACACCTTGACGATACTGTTTGATTTACCTGTATTTGTTGGTTATTTATGGTGTATCGGTTTGTTGAATAAAGAATGATTTTTACTGAAGTTACTGTGTTCCTTTTGAAATGAATTTAACTACCTATCACCGATACCCGTTACAAGTCAGAACCAGAACCAGGGTGAGTTGAAAGAAAAGATTGTATAGAAAAATGTAGTTTAATAAGATTGACTCAAAATGCGATACAGGGCCGACGACCCAACACTGCCTGATGGGCTTGACTAGTAAGAACAAGATTGTGGTTTTCTACTAAGTTTAAATGCTGTTACGATACTCTTTACAAAATGACTTAGATGTGATACTAAAGTTACGCTTATTGTTCCAGTTTGAGATCCTCTTATAAAATAAATAGTAGTGACTATACTGAGTTTCACTTGTTCCACTTTCTACCTAATTGGCCAATTGAGATAGAATATACACAGTTACACTCACGTGAAGGGTTACCGTAGCGAGTCCTTGGCACGATGAGAGGCGAGAGAGAGTTCAGTGGGAGTAGCCGGGACAGGACTGAAGACAGCGCGGGCGATACACCCGGGCGACACGGTTCCAGGGGAGGCAGGACAGACAATCACAGTATCGGATGGCACCACTCACAGGTTACAACCTATCTCGGAATACTTGACTGGGGGAGGCAGGAGGAGATACGGTACGGCACGTTGAGGCGTTACGGTACGGGGGAGATAGCTTCAAAGACGAAAGGGGGTTCACTTCAAGACTTGCTGGCTAGGCTTCGCATCAGGGACTGAAGCTCTCCAAGTATGACAATGGCCTTTCTTTCTCCTCCCCTCCAGGTTGTCCAACTTAACTTCGCCAAATGTTGGTTGGTCAGATTGTTTGCTCTTCCTCCAGTGGCTTGACTATTTGTGTGATTGTGTTGTTTGTGCCCAAGGTGGTGGGAGGGCACTTTGAAGGGGCCACGCCCCATTTGATGTGTGGCCTTTTGGGGTGTTCTCTCTTCTTCTCCTTCAGGGCTTACTGGCCTCTGCGGCCTGGGTTCCTGTCCGGGGGTTTTCAGGTCTTACAGGCCTCTGTGGCCCGGGGGTTTGCTCTCAAGAGGGATCAGGGCTTACTGGCCTCTGTGGCCTGTCAGGGGGAACAGTGAACTGCTGAGCGGCAGCTCACACTGATATTCAACTAAAATTAACAATACAGGGTGTTTCACGAAAAGGTTACACCCCCCTTCATTTCCGCCAAATACAGCGTAAAAAATTCCGATCAACGCAATTCTTCATGATTTTTCGTGAGGATCTCAGGAAAATTACTTTTGCGCAAAAAAGTTGCGCGCAATCGTGCGCAATTGACACTAACTTCATTTTTTCAAATGGAACCCCCCTTTTTTATTACAGATTCGGATTCTACGTCAAATTTCATGAAAAATTCATACCCGAATCGATTTGTTTTATTGCGCGCAACCTGGCTTTTTGAACGCTCAAAGTTGCGCAACTCCACAATTGCGCAAAAATTAGGTTTTGGAGAACCCTAAGTGTGGCACATGTTTTTTCATCATTTTTTGACGCTGAATCACAGTGTGTCATCCGTTTTGAGGAAGATCAAGATTTCAAGAGGAAAAATTAACATTTTTTTCACGAAAACATCAGTTTTGTGGTCGAAATCATGTTTATTATTTATTTTCTCACCTCCTTTTGAACCACGGGCTTGGGGCCGTTTAAGGTGGAGTCAAAAATAAAAACTGGCAGCACGATCATGCTTGAACTGAATAAAATTGCCTGAAAACTCATAACGATTTAAAAAGAACGATTTTTTCACTAATAACAACCGAATTTTTGGCCGCCATTTAGAAAAATTCCAGTCAAATTGAAAAACGGATGTCACCATGTGATTTAGCGTAAAAAAATTATGAAAAAACATGTGCCACACTAAGGGTTCTCCAAAACCTAATTTTTGTACAATTGTGGAATTGCGCAACTTAGAGCGTTCAAAATGCCAGGTTGTGCGCGATAAAACAAATCGATTCGAGTATGAATTTTTCATGAAATTTGACGTAGAATCCGAATTTGTAATAAAAAAGGGGGTTCCATTTGAAAAAATGAACTTAGTGTCAATTGCGCACGATTGCGCGCAACTTTTTTTGCGCAAAAGTATTTTTCCTGAGATCCTCACAAAAAATCATGAAGAATTGCGTTGGTCGGAATTTTATACGCTGTATTTTGCGAAAATGAAAGGGGGTGTAACCTTTTCGTGAAACACCCTGTATTGTTGTGGGTACTCTATGAGTTCGTGGTGACGAGTGGAGTATTTTTTTTTAGGTTTTCAAAGTAAAAAATGACTTAATTTATTATTTTTAAATATTGTCTATTTACTGAAGTTGAACGAGTAGGTCTTTCCTGTACGGTTATCATCTTACTTTTTGTTTTCAGTGCCGTTGTTTTGTAGAGAGGGCGCCGTCATGATCGGGTTCCTGACGGGCCGGCACGGGGTGTACTGCGGAGCCGAGGTTCCGGAAGTCTATTCGCGGTTGGACGTCGGCTTGTCTTGGATAGAGGAAATGAATCATCCGACGGACTCGCCGGGTCCGGTGACGAGTCCGACGGACTCCTCGGGGACGGAGACCGGGACGGGGAGTTCGGCTCCGAAGACGTCCCCGACGAGCAGGACGGTGACGGACGGTGACGACACGATCATACCGACGACACCCGGTCCGTCACCGGCCGGGTCGAGCCCAGCAATCTGCAGCTCAATCATCACCATCAGAGCCATCGGGATGTATTTGATACAGTATATCTTGACATGAACCGCCAATGTTTTATTTTCTAGTAGATAAGAACAGTTCCTCAATCTACAGTACATATTGAATAATGTTCAATCTGCAGTAGGTAGATATCGAGTGATATTCAATCTACAGTTGTTCTGCAATAACCTAATCCTCATTCTCTAGTAGATGCAGACAGGTCCTCAATCTACAGCAGATACAACCTAATCTTCATTCTCTGGTAGGTACAGACAGCTCCTTAATCTACTGCAGATATCGACTAATCTGCAATCTAGTTATATACCGACTGTGTGCTATATTGCAGATATGCACTGTTCTTTACTGCAGGTATCGAGTAATCTGCAATCTAGTTGAATAAATACATCTATTGATTGACAGATCTGCAATCTACAGTAGGTACAAACTAATCTCCATTCTGTAGTATGTGCAGACAGGCCCCCAATCTACAGTAGATATAACCTAATCTTCATTCTCTGGTAGGTACAGAGCTCCTCAATCTACAGCAGATATTACCTAATCTTCATTCTCTGGTAGGTACAGACAGCTCCTCAATCTACAGCAGATATAACCTAATCGTCATTCTCTGGTAGGTACAGACAGCTCCTCAATCTACAGCAGATATCGACTAATCTGCAATCTAGTTAAATACCGACTGTGTGCTTTACTGCAGATATGCACTGTTCTTTACTGCAGATATCGACTAATCTGCAATCTAGTTAAATACCGACTTTAGTATTGAACAACAATCTTTAGAAACACAATTAACTTTATTTATGATTTGCTTGATTCACAAGAAGAATTACATTGCAATTAATAATCAGAAAACGTATGGAATTTGCTTGTCCTGCATCATAATAATATCCATGGGGTGGTGGTGATTGAAGACACATTTATGCCCAGGAAGGATACTACATCCCTCCCCTAGGGGAAAGCACATAGTCCTGCAACTTCGTTGGGAGCCGAACTTGCCTGTAAGATCTTCTGGGACCGGGATCAAGTTCCGGTTGAGTTGCTTCATCCAATGGCCCAACTGGCATGGCTGAAACTCCAGGTTCCACAGGTTCACCTGATGATGGTGCAACTGAGTTTGGCCTTGATGGCTCCGAGTCGTCTTCCTCCTCCACCTTTTTGAAAAATGAGGAGTTCCTGGTCACATGATGACCCCCTCTCGCAGCTGTCACTTGGCTCCCTTGTACCTTGGTAACGTGGTAAGGTAGAGGGTCAAAAGCTGAACTGAACTTGTTTCTGGGTTGCTGCCTCAGAAGCACCTGGTCATTGACGACAAGACCATGTGGTTTGGTGTGACGAGACAAGTTGGCGTATTCAGCCTGTTTCAATTTCTGAGCTGTGTCTCTCTCAAGCAAATCTCCATTGGTCTCAACATTTTCAATACAAGGAAGGAACCCAACACTGAACGGATGTCTGAACAGAAGTTCTGCAGAACTTTTGCCTGTAGTTGCATGTGGTGTTGCCCTGTAGTTTAGTAGGAACATTTCCAGCTCTTCTTGCCAGTTCTTGCCTTCCACAACAGCAGCCTGGATGGTTTTTTTAATTGTCCGAAAGAACCTCTCAGAAGAACCATTGGCCTCTGGCCAATAGGGTGTCACGTGCCTTGGCTCAACTCCCAACTGTTCAAGGAAGGCCAAGTACTCCCGACTGGTGAATGGAGGTCCGTTATCTGATTTAAGAACCTGGGGCACTCCAAATTCAGAGAACCATTTCCTGAGAGATTTTAAAGTGGAAACGCTCGAAATTGATGTTACTATATCCACCAAGGGATATCGCGTGTATTCGTCCATGACTGCAAGGACATATTTCCCATCTGGGAAGGGCCCTGAGAAGTCGATCGAGAGATTACTCCAAGCTCGAGAAGGTAGTGGAGTAGACTGAATAGGGTCTCTATGAGTCATGGGAGTAGTGGCCTGACATGCTCGACATTTTCTAACTTCAGACTCTATCAGGGAATCCATACCAGGGAACCAACATCGAGCACGAAGCAGTTGTTTGGTTCTCACTATCCCTGGGTGGCCTCTGTGAGCAAGCTTGATGGCTCTCGCCTGCAAGGATGAGGGAAGAATTATGCGTTGCCCTCTCAGCAGAATTCCATCACACGTCACAGATACCTCTGGCAGTACATGCAGGAATGGTTTTAGCCTCTCATCCTGCCGCAG
Source organism: Apolygus lucorum (assembly GCA_009739505.2). NCBI lineage: Eukaryota > Metazoa > Arthropoda > Insecta > Hemiptera > Miridae > Apolygus > Apolygus lucorum. The sequence continues at coordinate 11,237,717 of CM019175.2, forward strand.
GTGGGTTGCTTCCAGGGATTGCGAAATCAACTGCAACATGGGATCGGTTTCAGTGTGCCTTGCTATGATTGAACGGGTAAGAGCTGTGGGTACAGCGTTCTCTGCAACAAAGTTCAGGTAAACTTCTGCCTGATTGGTCCTCAAAGGTGCTGGCGAGTAAGGGTGGCGAGATAAGTAATCAGACGGATTTGAGGCCCCTGGACGGTGAACCAGAGTAAAGTCATACCCCTGGAGACGAAGTCGGAGGGGCTCCAACCTTGGTGTGGTGTCTTTGTGGGTTGTCATGATACCGAGCAGGGGCTTGTGATCTGTGACCACCCTGAACTGACTACCCTCAAGACTTACTCTGACTACCTCAAGTTCTTACTCAGCTCTTTTTTCAACCTCATGAAGGCTTGCTGTTCCTCTGTGGCCCAGACCCATGGAGCACCCTTACGTATCAATTTACGAAGTGGAGCCGACACTGTTGAGAGGTTAGGTATGAATCGAGCACAGTAAGCTACTGTACCAAGGAAGCTTCTAACTTCTGGCACTGACTTTGGCTCAGTCAAATTGTTGATTGTCTCCAGTTTACGAGGGTCAGCTTTAAGTCCTTGTCGGGAAAACTCATAACCAAAAAAAGTTACTCTTTCAGCTGAAAGTATGCACTTGTCTTTATTTACAGTGAGACCAGCATCAGAGAGTCGTCTAAGTACCTCCTCCAAGGCTGTAGGTATCATGTTCTAACTGAGATCGACCAAATATGAGAATATCATCACTGATATTAATGGCGTTTTGCACAGGAGAAATTATTTGACGTATCTCACTCTGAAATTTCTCAGGAGCTGAAGAGATTCCAAAGAAAAGTCTCTTGTATCGCCAGAGCCCTGTATGAGTGTAGAACGTTGTGATGACTCTGGAAGATTCCTCCAACTCGAACTGGTGAAATCCATCTCGTAAATCCAATTTAGAGAACAAAACTGACCCATTCACTGAGGTGATCAAATCATCAATTGTTGGCATTTGGTGGCGTTCACGAAGAATGGCCTTGTTGGCTGCTCTCATGTCTACACATAACCTTAACTTGTCTGGCTTATGAGGTTTAGGCACCAGCACAACAGGTGAGACCCATGGTGTAGGGCCAGATGCAGGCTCAATGATATCTGCCTTCTTCAACCGCTCTAATTCCTCTTCCAATTCATGTCGTAAGTGGAATGGAACACGGTTGTGCATTTGTGAGACTGGAGGTATGCCTGGGTTCAAGTGTAGTTTTATTTGGTTACCTTTAAACTTACCAATCCCCTTGAAAGCCTTGGGATACTTCTTTTCAGCTGAATCTGCAGTTATTGAGCATAGGACTTTGACCAGGCCCAGCTCTTGAGCTGTTTTAGAGCCAATGAGGGACTCCCCACTTCCCTCCACAACATAGAATTTGGCCGAAACGGGATGGCAGTTGTGAGTCAAGGTTGAGGTAAATTTTCCCAGAACACTCAGTTTTTGTTCAGCCTGATAGGGGAAGAGTATTTTCTTAGTCTGCTTCAGTTTGATCTTGTTCTCCAGATGCGAAAAGGTGTGGGAACTAATAATGTTGACAGGGCACCCAGTGACAACCACAAAAGATATTGACTTATCCAATAGTTGTAACCGAGCCCTGGGCGACAGTAATTTTTTTGTTGTGACTCTATTCACATCAGTGCTGGAAGAATCCTGCTCAGAACCAGAGTCCTCAGATGTGCCGCTGCCTCTAACGAAATCAATGTGTTTGGACTTAGCAGAGGAAGACTGTCGAGCGGATTTGCAAAACTTTTCGAAATGATTGGGTTTGTGGCACAGAGTACACTTATATCCCTTGGCCGGGCACGAGTTATCCGCAGGGTGAGGCCAGATTCCCCCACAATAAAAACAGGTTCGCTGTGAACTGGATGTAGGTAAATTACCACTACTGTGAGAGCTGTTGTGGTTACCATGGTAAGTATCTTAACCTCTATGGGGCTTATCATAACTACCTCTGTAGACATCACGGCGTTTATTGCCTCGTTTGGTCATGATTTTATTCACTTTATAATCACTCTCACTACAGGGAAGGACGAGGGTCTGAGCCCCAATGATTTCTTCATTCTGGCCATATGCCAGAGCATCGTCAAATCCAATATCAGGCCTTGAAAGTATATGTTTCCTCAATTTTTCAGAACGAGTGCCTATCAATAACTGCAGTGTCAGTTCGAAGTCAGCCCTATTCCCGAATTCACATGTTTGGGCTAGGGTTCTCAAAGAGGTAGCAAAATCACATATACTTTGGTTATCGGATTGACATGACTTCCGAAATTTATAGGTCTCAAAATATCAATTTTTTTGAGGGTTGAAATGTGGGTTTAAGCTCGCAAGGGCGTTCTCGTATGTCAACCCTGTGTTGGGTAAACTGTCATAAATATCAGTCACCGCGTCCCCCGTCAAATTTAGCAACAACGCTTTCTTTCGCAAATCATTCGTAACATCATTTGCAGCTACGTACCTTCCGAATTTCTTGACCCAACTATTCCATCTCTGGCCGACGGATGCAGGCTCTGTATGGGGGTCGAAAACCGGCGGTTTGTTCGTTTCAATCGAACTTGCCATGTCAACACAGAACGAAAACAAACAACACAGAACGAACTAACACTTTTAAAAAACACGTCGCGTGAGTAATCACTTTCCTCGTTGCCAATTTAGTATTGAACAACAATCTTTAGAAACACAATTAACTTTATTTATGATTTGCTTGATTCACAAGAAGAATTACATTGCAATTAATAATCAGAAAACGTATGGAATTTGCTTGTCCTGTATCATAATAATATCCATGGGGTGGTGGTGATTGAAGACACATTTATGCCCAGGAAGGATACTACACCAACTGTGTGCTTTACTGCAGATATGCACTGTTCTTTACTGCAGGTATCGAGTAATCTGCAATCTAGTTGAATAAATACATCTACTGATTGACAGATCTGCAATCTACAGTAGGTACAAACTAATCTCCATTCTCTAGTAGGTGCGGATAGGCCCTCAATCCACAGTAGATACTGACAAATTAATCTTCTAATACCGACTGTTTGCTCTACTGCGATATCGACCGATCTTAACTCTACAGCAAACATTGACTGATCTTCATCATCTACAGTAGATACTGAGTGGTATTCAATCTTTATTCAATGCAGTAGGTACAAATTACAGTTGATGTTTAATTTTCAGAATTTATAGACTTTAATCTACTGTTGGGAATCTAAATAAACGATAAACCTTCCACAACAAAGAAAAATAGTTTGTATTCGCGTAATAAAAAGGACGGCACATACAGAAAACTCAACGATAAAACAGGGTAGAAAAATTACGAGTCACTTCTCCCAACACAACAACATTAACTGTCCAGACGCACTCAACCTACTTCCTCCATACATCAACTTCGTCCATTAATTCCAACATCCTCCCACCTAAGTGAGTAAGAGACAAAGACTATACGAACTTACAAAATTCAAACAAAATACTCAATTGACGTACAAAACTATAGAAAAACTTACAAAATTATCAAAATAATACAATACAAAATTTTGAGATCATGTGACAACTGACAATTATTTACAAATTCAATTTAATTGGTTTTTGAATCATACGTCCACGTCTTGAAAACTTGACAGAATTCTCATCATCTTGAAGTACAGGAATACCATCATCGTTCTCTTGATCTTGAGGTTCAGTGTTCACTGAATTTTTGAGACTGTCAGCAATTGTCTGGCTGAGATCATCTTCTCCTGAGTGTAGCTCGAGGGGGTAAACTCTCTGTACAGAACGCACTAGTTCTCCTTGCGCAGTCCTCACCCGAACTACTCGAATGTGTCCATCACTTCCAGGCACAAGCTCAACAATGCGTCCGAGGGGCCAATCAATGCGTTTGGAATCGTCACTGCCAATTAATACAATATCACCTAGAGATAAGTTGTGAATCTTGTTTTCTTTAGCCATTAACTTCAACTGTCCAAGATACTCATCTCGGAAACGATCACGTAGAGCCTGCTTCAATTTGTGTCGATACTGCAATCTTTTATTCAAATCTTCAGATTCGACCAGATCCAAATCAGGAACACCAATTTCCTCGACATCTTGAAGGAACAAGCTTGGACTCAGAACAACTAAATCATTTGGATCTTGAGAAACATAGGTTAGAGGACGAGCATTGATAACAGATTCACAATCACACAAAATGGTAACCATTTCCTCATAGTTAACCGAAGATCTTCCAAGAACTTTGCGCAGAAGCTTCTTCAGAATCCCAATCAAACGCTCCCACCAACCTCCCCACCAGGGTGAAGCTGGAGGATTGAAACGCCATTCAATCTTTCTAACAGAACTGTACTTGGTTATGGCATCCCAGTTCAATTTCTTGAAAGCATTGTCCGCTCCAACAAAGTTTGTGCCCTGATCACTATAGATAATTGACGGTCTTCCTCTTCGGCTAGTGAATCGTCTGAGAGCTTGCAAAAAACTATCTGTTGACTGAGACGACACCAACTCAAGATGTACAGCACGGTATATGCCGCATGTGAACAGGCATACCCAAAATTTCTTGACGTCTCCATTACTTTCCTTGAGGTAGAGAGGACCTGCCAGATCGACACCAGTGACTTCAAAAATTCTGGCACTGCGAACTCTTGTTTCTGGTAGAGGTGAAGGTTCCACTTCAGACTTCTTTGCTTGGTGACGTTTACATCTGATGCAACTATTGAGAGCTACTCGTATGGTTTGTCGACCACCGAGAATCCAATATTGTTGTCTCAATATTGACATGATCATTTGCGTTCCAGCATGACAGTTACTCCTATGGATGTCCATAATAAGCCGATGAACAACTGGATGATCCGCACAAGGGAGAACTGCAGGGTGGCAAAAGTCATTGAGATCATCTCGGTATGACACTTTGGTCATCAGACGAATCACTCCGGCACCATCAACGAATGGCAACAAACTAGACAACTTAGGGTCAAAAACGTCATCAAAAGATTCTGCTTGGACTAAATAAATCACTTTGCGTTCAGCATCAGCGTATTCTTGGGCTGTGATATCCTGATGAATTCTTTCAGACTTCTTAAGACGAGTATTCCTTTTGAAACGATAAATCCAAGCTAACATTCTCACTAGTTTTTTGAATTGCGAGAAGTATTTGAAATACCAACCACGGTCTTCAGCAGCACTCAACATTGATGAGACAATAGTATTTTTCCTTTCAGAATTGATTTCTAGCTCATCAAAACTGACTTCAGACTTAGGCCACATGGGGGGTGACTCTTTTAGCCAGCTAGGACCCTCCCACCATCGAGTTTGAAGGAGTTTTTTAGCTGAACATCCACGTGAAGGCAAGTCAGCCGGATTCTTAGAGCCTGAAATGTGTTTCCATTCAAAACCTTTAGTCAACTCACGAATTTCTTTAACTCGATTAGACACAAAACTATCCCAGGTGTCAGATCGCTTAATCCATGCCAAAACTGTACTGGCATCTGTCCAAAAGGTTGCACTGACGTCAGCGAAATCAAAATCCTCCTTTACAGTGACGTATAGTCTCGCAGCAATAGATGCAGCCAAAAGTTCCAGTCGAGGAATGGTCATCTTTTTACTAGGTTTTCCGATTGGTGCGACTCTAGCCTTTGCTGCCAATAACTGGACGTTCACAACACCATCTGTTTCTACTCTAAGAAACACTGCAGCTGCATACGATGTCTTGCTAGCGTCAGAAAACACATGCAGCGACCAGTCACTATTGGGTGTGTTAGGTCCAACAACCCATCGAGGAACTGCAATTAGTGAAAGTTGAGTCAAACCATTCATCCACTCTTTAAACTGGAGTGCAATGTCTTCAGGTACTTCTTGGTCCCAGGACAAACCCAGTTCCCAAGTTTGCTGCAACAAAAGTTTAGGTATCAGGGCTACACTACATGTGATACCAATAGGATCAAACAAACGGTGTGCAGCACTCAACATCACTTTCTTGGTTATTTTGTCAATATCCATTGACATGAGGCTATCAACATTGACTGATAATGTATCACGAGTCCGATCCCACAGAAGGCCTAAAACATTTGTAGGAGTAGAGGAAACCTCGCCAGTCAACTCCCACCCTCTGAGTTCAAACTTTCGCTCGCGCATGATTGAGGTTGCAACTTCAATAAATTGTTCAGCTCGTTCAAAATTGTGAGTACTGGTCACACAATTATCCACATAAAAACTCCTTGCAAGCTGAGTGATGAGGTCTTCAGGTAGAGTCGATGTTTTCTCCTTAATGGCATCAATTGTACATTCAAGATGGTACTTGATACATGCTTCTAGTAGAAATGGACTTGGAGAAACACCAAATACGACACGACAATGTCGATACATCTTGAGCTCACCATGATTTGTGTACCATAGGAATCGCAGATAATTTCTGTCAGTCGAGTAGAGCTCAATTTGTAGAAATGCTCTTCGTATGTCTCCCACTACACCAACTTGTTTGAGTCTGAAACGAGACATAATCGATGGTATTCTTTCAATTAAATTTGGTCCCTTTTCAAGGCATTGATTCAAGCTAGGACATCTATCAGCTCTAGCCGATGCGTCGAACACAGGTCGAATAGGCGTGGTACTGTTTGACTTTACAATATGTCTATGAGGTAAATAATGACATGGAGTGTGAATATCTTCGATTGGAACTTCTTCGATCACACCTTCATCTATCCATTCATTCAATACTTGCTGATATGCATCATAGTATCCTTCTCGACGAAGTTTCTTGACTGTGGAGTTCATTCGATTCAATGCTAATTCATAGTTGTCTGGAAGAGTAGGGTGATCAGCTAGCCATGGAAGGTGTACTTGGAATCGTCCTTCTTCAGTCACACTAACAGTCTCCAAGAAATGTTGTTGAGTTGATGCTTCAATTTCGGCTTTTGAATGCTGTTCCGAGGGGTCAGTGATACCTAATGTGTCAAGAGTCCACAGGTCAGTCAAGGAGGCATCTCGGGTCAACATGGTTGTAACTACCATGGCGAGATTTTCTGACCTTGGGTGTAGTTCAGGTACCTTTCCCATCAAGGTCCAACCAAGCTTGGTTTCAAAAGCTACAAGTCCAGAACTCAAAACTTTCTGTTTACCAGTGTATAGCTTCCCAGCTATATCTGCACCAATCAAGATTTCAATAGGAGTGGGGGTACTGACATCACTCAATTTAATGTCACAGCAAGCCAGTTCATTCATCCATGGACCTTGTACAACAGGAGCAATCAGTCCACATATTTTATCTTGATTTAAGGCACTGAAATTACATCGGTAACTATCATCAACACTGGATAATATTACTTTGAACACGTCATGTTCAATCACACCAGTATTATTTCCACCAAACAATGAATGCTGAATGAGTTCTTGGTCCTGTGAAATATAACCCATTTCTTTAGCTAGCGACGTCAAAATATATGACCTTTGAGAAGCTGTGTCAATTAGTACTCTTACCATTTTTGAAGTACTATTTCCCTTTACTTGTACGACGAGGGTTTGCATTAGCACATTGCTAACACCTAACTTGGTAAGACTAGCCAAGGCTTCATCTTTGTGAACTTTGAGAGCTGGTTCACCTGACGATTTAACGGCACTGGAACCATTATTTGATGAGATCGATTCTTTACACATGATTGAAAAATGAGATTTTCCACATGTAGTACACTTTGGACGATTTTTACATCTCTTTGCTGAATGGTTAAGCTTTAGACAACAGAAACATGCCCCGTTTGACTGTACGATCTCACGACGTTCGTCTAGGGTCATATCAGCAGCTTTGCGACAATCTTGAGCTTTGTGGGCGAAACCACAAAATGTGCAAACGTTCTTTTTACCCTCCGCAGTGGTTAGCAATCCTGCAGCAGTAGGTACATCTGCATGTTCTTCAATCTTGGTTGCCTTTCTAGTTTTGGGTGAGTCTTTAGTAGAGCTAACTGTGAGAGATCCGAAACCTGACAATGCCATTGCAATCTTTTGAGAACCTTCTACTTCAACTCTCAAAAACTTGATGAGATCTTCAAGAAAGTCCTTTGAAGTAGCATTAGGCTTTATGACCTTCAAAGTGGTAGCACTGTTACGTTCCCATACCTTGAGTACATCCTCAGGAAGGCATGACGAAACAAGGGGCAATAATATAGGTGCACAGTTTTCAGAAGTAACACCCAATGAGTCTAAGTTACGTAAATGACACTGCAGACTATCATAGAGATTCGAAACTGTCGACTTATTGCACGAACTAGCGTTCTGAATAATCATTCTCAAAAGCTCACGAATGTAAAATTCAGTCAACAAGTCGTCTCTGCCAAAACGTTCTTTGAGAGCAGTAATAACATCCGGGTACAATTCTCCTGTGACTGGGTAACTATCAACAACTTGTCTCGCCACAGTACCGGATTTCATAGCCATGATGAGATACTGGAATTTATCAGAAGGATCTAACTTCGGGTCATCATGAATCCTTTTAAATTGGGACCAAAATGGAAGCCAATTCCTAATTTCCCCGTCAAATTCCTTCAATTTCAGTTGTGGCAACTTGTACTTACAGACATTAACTTGTGAGCCTGTAGCAACTGAAGAATGGACAGAACCATATTCTGAACCGGCGGGAGCTGGATCCATGTATTTTGAAACAAGATGCTTTATCCTAAAATACGTTTCATCATACTCATCGACTTTATCTTGATCATCGTCATAATCGGGATTGTAAGGTTCTTGAACAAGAATATCAAGGATAATAGCATTTTTCTTGACAAGTTCCTCATAACGCAATTCAAGAACGCCCATCAACGAGTTTATTTTAGGGTCGTTTTCAGCATTACCTTCTTCCAATAGTGCTTCAATTTTCTTCCCGGTGTTGGTGAATGATGCGCGCAAAATACCACGGGACTTCATTTGAGCTTGTAATAGTGCCATACTTACAACAACTTGATACACGAAACAAACACAAACGTCTTGTCACGGTCGCCACGATGTTGGGAATCTAAATAAACGATAAACCTTCCACAACAAAGAAAAATAGTTTGTATTCGCGTAATAAAAAGGACGGCACATACAGAAAACTCAACGATAAAACAGGGTAGAAAAATTACGAGTCACTTCTCCCAACACAACAACATTAACTGTCCAGACGCACTCAACCTACTTCCTCCATACATCAACTTCGTCCATTAATTCCAACACTACTGTAGATATCAACTGTAACAATAATTTTCATTGTTCTACAGGATTATCTGCTTACACTGATATTAAATATCAGTGTGGATAAATTTTATCCACATCAGTTTCGAATTACAGCAGATATCGACTAATCCTCATTCTCTAGACGAGTACATCTGTAATCACAAAGATCCCCCGATATACCAATCCACTGTAAACTTTGGTTAACTGCAGAACTGCATGTTCTGCAGTTATCGACTGATCTTCAGTTTGATCGAAGATCTGCAGTCGCAGGTACCCCAAATACCAAGCCCCCCCCCCCCCCCCCACCGTCACCCAAAGGAGAGCGGAATATTCGTGGTTTCACTCTCAGGCGAGGGAGGCCTCGAGGAGGCGCCTTGTGCTGCGCTCTGTGATTCCCTCCCCGAACTTCCCTCCTCCTCAGAGTTCTCCCCCGAGAGATAGTCGAAATCTCCTTCAAACCCGAATGATCTATTTATTATTATATTATCATTTTTCATGGGAGTAAATACGAATACACATTTATTCGAAAATAATGTATTTCTGAATTCGCCTCAAAAACGTAAACTTTTACCAAAAATAGTGCAAATAGTTTATTTATTATTTACAAGAAATTATATTAAAAAATAAATTATTCACAAAAACTTCGGTGAATTAAAACTTATTTACAGAAAAATGTGTAAATAATAACGTTATTCCAAATTTACTTTTTCTCACTAAACCGCCCGTTTGTCCCTCATTTTTAAAAGTATTTTCTAAATAATTCAAAATCGGCGCTGGAAATTTGCCACAGATTGGAGGAGCAGAAACTTTCTTTAAAATGGAGCGTTGGAAATTTCCCGCAGATTGGAGAAACAACGACCTTAGTTAAGATGGTGAGCTGGAAATTTCCCGCAGATTGGAGGGGCAGAAACTTTATTTAAAATGGAGGGTAGGAAATTTCCCGCAGAATGGAGGAACAACGACCTTAGTTAAGATGGTGAGTTGGAAATTTCCCGCAAACTGGAAGAACAATAAAATAGTTCAAAATTGGCGCTGGAAATTTCCCGCAGACTGGAAGAACAATAAAATAGTTCAAAATAGGCTCTGGAAATTTCCCGCAGATTGGAATAGCTGAAACTTTCTTTAACTTGGAGCGTTTGAAATGTCTCGCAGATTGGAGGAACAACGACCTTAGTTAAGATGGTGAGCTGGAAATTTCCCGCAAACTGGAAGAACAATAAAATAGTTCAAAATTGGCGTTGAAAATTTCCCGCAGATTGGAGGAACAACGACCTTAGTTAAGATGGTGAGCTAGAAATTTCCCGCACACCGGAGGAACGATAAAATAGTTCAAAATCGGCGCTGGAAATTTCCCGCAGATTGGTGGAACAATAAAATAGTTCGAAATAAGTTTAAAAAAATAAATAAATAATTAAAAAGATGGTGAGTTGGAAATTTCCCGCAGATTGGAGGAACAACGACCCTAGTTAAGATGGTGAGCTGGAAATTTCCCGCAGACTGGAAGAACAATAAAATAGTTCAGAATTGGCGCTGGAAATTTCCCGCAGATAGGAGGAACAACGACCCTAGTTAAGATGGTGAGCTGGAAATTTCCCGCAGATTGGAGGAGCAGAAACCTTCTTTAACATGGTGCGTTGAAAATTTCCCGCAGATTGGAGGAACAACGACCTTAGTTAAGATGGTGAGTTGGAAATTTCCCGCAGACTGGAGGAACAATAAAATAGTTCAAAATTGGCGTTGAAAATTTCCCGCAGATTGGAGGAACAACGACCTTAGTTAAGATGGTGAGCTGGAAATTTCCCGCACACCGGAGGAACGATAAAATAGTTCAAAATCGGCGCTGGAAATTTCCCGCAGATTGGAAGAGCAGAAACTTTCTTTAAAATGGAGCGTTGGAAATTTCCCGCAGATTGGAGAAATTAGAGAAACTCTTAAAAACGGTGAGCTAGAGTTTCCCGCAGATTCAAAAAACAAAGACTTCAAAATTGGCCGCTGGAAATTTCCCGCAGATTGAAGGAACGAAAATTTACTTCAAAATGGAGCCTCACGCTAGAATAAAATGTTCAAAATTTTGTAAATGATCACGAAAAACGTAAATATTCACCTAAAATATTGCAAAAATGGACTTTTATTCTCGAAAAATCACATTAAGAAATGTATTTAGGTACTAAATGTTTTGTAAAAAAAAAATTTATATACAAAAAAATTCAAAAATTCATATCGATTTTTCCCTCACTTGAACGGCCGTGACTCCCTCATTCTTCAAAGTATTTTCAAATTCGAGTATTTATAAAAATATAACAACATTTTATGAGTGTTTTGGTAGAAAACTGCGTTTAAAAAGTTCAAAAATGTGATTTTTTTGTTTTTTTTTGGTATTTTGGGACTCCTGGCGTTCAATTTATGTTGTTGTGATGAAAATCAAGGGAAAGGTCGAAGGGAGAGAAACGATGAATCATCGCCGATGTTTACAATCGATTGTTGATATCGATCGCCCACCGATGACCCCCCCCCCCCTCCACCCACTCATCGTAGACGGACTTCAATTCAAAGTCACCGGACCGCGTCGGAACCACCGGAGCACTTCCTACCGCCGGGAGGGAGGAGGGAGGAGGGAGGAGGGAGGGCCGACCAGCTGAGCGTTTCGGTCCAGAAAAAAACCTCCATCTTCAGTGTCGATCGGGATTTCGGTGTGATTTTTCGCGTTTGAGCCACTCGATAGTGATTTTAAACCCGACTTGAGTAGTGAGGTGGGTGTGGCACATAGCTTCCTCGTATCCACCAATCTGCCGCACACATTATTATGTATAGTTTGTATATAACTGGGAGAATTACACGTATATATCACCTACTTAGTGGATAACTTCGATCTCCAACGATAATGACTGGATGAAATTCACAGGGGACCGTCTTCGACGAATTTCAATTCGACCGAAGAAAATTCGAATTTTGGGTTTTTTTTTGTCGAGCGTATGGCACATAGCTTCATCGAATCGAAAAAAAAATTGTCCGTTAAAGATTAAAATGTGACTAACGAGTAGAAATTGTGATTTTGCGGGAAATTAGTGGATGTTTGGAGGTGTAAAGACCTCTCAAAGGGCGTATGAGGGAAATTACCTACGGTTTGGGGGAATAAGGCGCCATTCCGCCGCTTTTTGCTGAAAATTTCCCGCAGTTCGGAGGAAAGAAGCATTCTGGGAAGTGGCGCCTTAAGCGGGAAATTTCCCGCAATTTGGAGGAATAAGAAGTTTATGGGGAAAAGCGCCTGCTGCGAGAAGTTTCCCGCTATTTGGAGGAATGAGGGGACTATGGGAGGTGGCGCCTGCTGCGGGAAATTTCCCGCAGTTAAAAGGAATAATGTGCTCCGAGGTGGTGGCGCCTCGAACGTCGAACTTCCCGCAGTTGTGGGGGGAAATAAAGAACTCTCCCGTAATAGGGCAACATGCGGGAAATTTCCAGCTGTTTAGAGAAAAAAAGGAGACCGTTTGGTGCCTCCAGCGGGAAATTTCCCGCAATTTGGAGGAATACGAAAATTATGAAAACTTTGTCTTCAATAGGAAAATTCCCGCTTTTTTAAAGGAGTAAGAAAATGATGAAAAATTGAGTTTTTACCAGGAAATTTCCCGCTTTTTGGAGGGACGAAAATTGTCCGTTAAAGCCTAAAATATGATTAATGAGTAGAAATTTTGATTTTGCGGGAAATTAGTGGATGTTTGGAGGTGTAAAGTCCTCTCAAAGGGCTTATGAGGGAAATTTCCGACGGTTTGGGGGAATAAGGCCCCATTCTGCCAGTTTTTAACAGGAAATTTCCCGCAGTTCGGAGGACAGAAGCATTCTGGGAGGTGGCGCCTTCAGCGGGAAATTTCTCGCAATTCGTAGGGAAAATTAATTATGAAAGGTAGTTTGTTCAGCGGGAAATTTCCCGCAGTTCGGAGGACAGAAGCATTCTGGGGGATGGCGCCTTCAGCAAACAATTTCCCAAAATTTGGAGGAAAATTAATGATGAAAGGTAGTTTGTTCAGCGGGAAATCTCCCGCAATTTGGAGTAATAAGAAGATTATGGGGAAAAGCGCCTGCTGCGGGAAGTTTCCCGCTATTTGGAGAAATGAGGAAACTATGGGAGGTGGCGCCTGCTGCGGAAAATTTCCCGCAATTTGGAGGAATACGAAAATTATGAAAGACTTTGTCTTCAATAGGAAAATTCCCGCTTTTTTACAAGAGTAAAAACAAGTTGGTGTGGCACATAGCTTCCTCGTATCCATAACCCGATTATATAGATGATCCGATACATAGTAGTTAATCTGAAAACACCAATCTCTAAGTACCTTTCACTACCCTCTTAGGGGACCATCTACACACTAATCTGGACAATCCTAGAAAATTTCATCAAATTCGGACGAAAAATGTAAGTGCGGTAGTGATTGGATCAAAAAATTTCTTATCTTATCTAGGGGTCGAACCTAGGACTCCTGGGTAGGAGTCCTGAGCATTGCTATTTGATCTACAAAGGGGTTGGAAGAATGGGGTTTGAGATCCTCAAGTCACACGCGACTGTTACGGCTGTTACAAGGATTTCACGTTTGCGCATGCGCAGAGGCTACTGTAAATTTTAAGGCCTTGATTATCATTGGGGACCATCTACAACCTAATCCGTATAATCCCTGAAAATTTCATCGAAATCGGATGGAAAATGTAGAAGTTATGGCTGTTACAAGCAATTCACGTTCGCGCATGCGCATCGGCTACTATCAATCCGCGGGTGATGATTTTCATAGGGGACCATCTAAACACTAATTTGTAACATCCCTGAAAATTTCATTGAAATCGGATGGAAAATGTGGTAGTTATGGCCGTTACAAGGAAATTCACGTTTGCGCATGCGCAGTCGCTTCTATCAGTCCGAAGATGATGATTTTCATAGGAGACTATTTAAACACTAATTTGTAACATCCCTACAAATTTCATTGAAATCGGATGGAAAATGTAGAAGTTATGGCCGTTACAAGGAATTAACGTTTGCGCATGCGCAGTCGCTTCTATCAGTCCGAGGATGATGATTTTCATAGGGGACCGTCTACAAACCAACCCGCACAATCCCTGAAAATTTCATCGAAATCGGACAATAACTTTGTATAGTTATGCGCGTTACAAGGAATTCATGACAGACACACAGACACACAGACACACAGACAGACAGACAGACAGACACACAGACAGACAGACACGGAACCAAAATTATTCAGAAAGGTCTAAAACGCAAAACGCGAGTGAAAATTTTGATTTTGGAGAACTTTTTTTTTTCGTCCTTGAAAAGTGAAAACAAAGCTTCCGCTACCTTGGTAGACTCGGAAGCAAAATGATGAAAAATTGAGTTTTTAACAGGAAATTTCCCGCTTTTTGGAGGATGAAAAAATTTCCCGCAGTTCAGATGACCAAGGCATTCTGGGAGATGGCGCCTTCAGCGGGAAATTTTCAGCAATTTGGAGGAAAAAAAATTATGAAAGGTAGTTTGTTCAGCGGGAAATTTCCTGCTGTTTAAAAGAATAAGGAGACCATTTGGCGCCTTCAGCGGGAAATTTCCCGCAGTTGAATGGAATAAAGTGATCCGAGGGGGTGCCGCCTGGAACGTCGAATTTCCCGCATTTGTGGGGGGGGGGGGGGACAATGAGTTCTCCCGTAATAGGGCCACATGCGGGAACTTTCCCGCAGTTCGAAGAATAAAGAGATCGTTTGGTGCCTCCAGGAGGAAATTTCCCGCAGTTGGGAGGGGTGATGTGCTCCGAGGTGGTGCCGCCTCGAACGTCTAATTTCCCGCAGTTGTGGGGGAAAACAAAGAACTCTCCAGTAATAGGGCCACATGCGGGAAATTTCTTGCTGTTTAGAGGAAAAAGGAGACCACTTGGTGCCTCCAGCGGGTAATTTCCCGCAGTTGGGAGGAGTGATGTGCTCTGAGTTGGTGACGCCTCGAACGTCGAATTTCCCGCAGTTGTGGGAAGGAACAGAAATCTCCCCCGTAATAGGGCCACATGTGGGAAATTTCCCGCCGCGCTCTGAGGGTGCGGCACCTCGAATGCAATATTCCCTATTGATGAAAGTTTTGTTTATAATCAAATTTAGAAATCTTTCAACGTTCAAAAATTATTACTTATTATCAACATTCACAATCTCACATTTTTGAATTTTGATAATTTTTTGCTTCCGAGTCTACCAAGGTAGCGGAAGCTTTGTTTTCACTTTTCAAGGTCGAAAAAAAAAAAGTTCTCCAAAATCAAAATTTTCACTCGCGTTTTGCGTTTTAGACCTTTCTGAACAATTTTGGTTCAGTGTCTGTGTGTCTGTGTGTCTGTCTGTCTGTCTGTCTGTCATGAATTCCTTGTAACGCGCATAACTATACGAAGTTATTGTCCGATTTCAATGAAATTTTCAGAGATTGTGCGGGTTTGTGTGTAGACGGTCCCCTATGAAAATCATCATCCCCGGACTGATAGAAGCGACTGCGCATGCGCAAACGTGAATTCCTTGTAACGGTCATAACTTCTACATTTTCCATTCAATTTCAATGAAATTTTCAGGGATTGTGCGGGTTGGTGTTTAGACGGTCCCCTATGAAAATCATCACCTTCGGACTGATAGTAGTCACTGCGCATGCGCAAACGTGAATTTCCTTGTAACTGCCATAACTTCCACTTTTTCTACCCGATTTCGATGAAATTTTCAGGGATTATGCGGATTAGGTTGTAGATGGTCCCCAATGAAGATCACCACCTTCGGACTGATAGCAGCCACTGCGCATGCGCAAACGTGAATTTCCTTGTAACGTCCATAATTTCTACATTTTCTATCCGATTTCAATGAAATTTTCAGGGATGTTACAGATTAGTATTTAGATGGTCCCCTATGAAAATCACCACCTTCGGATTGATAGTAGCCACTGCGCATGCGCAAACGTGAATTCCTTGTAACGGTCATAACTTCTACATTTTCCATGCGATTTCAATGAAATTTTCAGGGATTGTGCGGGTTGGTGTGTAGACGGTCCTCTATGAAAATCATCACCTTCGGACTGATAGTAGCCACTGCGCATGCGCAAACGTGAATTTTTTGGGTTGTTGGGGTAGGGTAATAGAGGGTGTTTTTATCTCTTCGGAGCCCTTCTTATCCCTACCCAAGTCAAGGTCATGCGTCCCCGTCGCACAACCCGGGCCCCCTGGGATGAATAGAGGTGGTCCTATTAGGTTTCCCTGATGGACCCCTCTTGAAGTTCCAGGGGTGGCTGAATGACCCTCTGGCGATTAGGGAGGGGACCCCTGTTAACGGGTTCCCTGACCCTTCATAAATAAAGCGCCCCCCCGTTATGGAAACAACCGAAGAAGAGCCTCATAACCCCCGCCAGCCCATTGGCTCGCGGGGTATTAGGGGAGGCGCTCAGAGGCGCCCCAGGCAGGGGCGTCGGCCATCCTCACCCTCTTCCTCTTCCTCATCATCCCTACCCTCTTCCTCTTCCACAGCCTCTTTGAACCACCAGTGTGCCCATTGTGAGCGGGCGTTCACTGCCAGGTCTGGCCTTGGTCTCCACATCAGACGGAAGCATCCTGTTGCTGCTAATGATGCTATTGATATTGAACGAATACAGCACAGGTATGCTTCCGAGGAGTTGCGCAGGATGGCGGCAGATGAGGCGGTGGCTGTGCGCAATGGGGTACGTAATATTAATGTTTATCTGAATGAACGTTTTCCCACGCGCACAGTAATTGCCATCAAGAATATCCGCCTGAAGCCCCACTATAAGCAGCTTGTCCAGGAAGCTATCCTGGCAAATAGCAGTGGGGCTTCTCCCGCATCTCCTATTGCTGATGTGGAGCAGCAGCCTGCCATTCAGTATCCCTCCCCCGGGACCTCCGGTCTTCTTGCCGATCTGAAGACCGAAGTCTTGAGGCTTGGGGGGCAGGTAGGTCGTATTGAAGGCTATGAAAGCACCTACCTGCAGGATCTGGTGAGGCGGGCTGCTGAAGGGCTGGATAACCTGGAAGATGAGGTTGCAGCCTATTTAGGGAGAATCTTCCCGCGGGTTGGGGATGCGACCGTGACGCAGCACCAGGGGGGACCTCCTCCCAGAGTGGTGTTGCGTGGAGGTCGCAGAGCGGCTAAACAAGCGAGACGGCGGGAGTACCACCGGGTTCAGAGTTTGTGGAGGAAGCATCCGGCGCGTGTGGCTGCGGAGGTACTGGAGGAGCCTGGGGAAAATCAAGTTCAACCCCCTCTCCAGGAGTTCGTGGATTTCTGGGAACCACTTTTGAGTGCTCCCAGTCACGACCCTGGGGAGCGCGTGGTTCCCCCAGTCTCCACCAGGAATTCCTTGCGCAGCATCTTGTGCTCGCCGGTGCTACTTGACGAGGCACACAAGTGCCGTGTCAAGAACTCCACATCCGCTGGACCCGATGGTGTTTCTGCCCGACGCTGGAATAAAGCACCAAAGACGATTAAGCTGCTCATCCTCAACCTGCTCCTCCTTGCGGGAAGACCCCCGAAAGCGTTAACCCGTACCCGAACCGTGTTTATCCCCAAGAAAGGGGGAAGTGGGCCTGGAGGCTATCGACCAATCTCTGTATCCTCGGTAGTCTTCCGCCACTTCCAAAAAGTACTGGCATCTCGCCTCCAGGTGGCTGGTGTCATTGGTGATGTCCAGAGAGCGTTTCGGCCAGCGGATGGCACAGCGGAGAACCTTACAGTTCTCCAAACTGTCATTTCGCTGGCCCGTATTAAACGCCGGCAACTCCACCTCGCCGCTCTGGACGTCGCTAAGGCCTTTGACACAGTCAGTCACCTTGCCCTGACCTGATTGCCTTCATGGTGTCGGGGCCCCATCTCGGTTAATCGAGTATGTGGCCTGTCTGTACCAGGAAGGCGTGACGGTCCTCGAGGCAGGAGGTGAGGTATCAGGGGATATACGGATTGGGCGTGGGGTATGCCAGGGGGATCCCCTATCACCACTCCTCTTCAACCTGGTTGTGGATACGGCCTTGGGTAAGCTGCCCACTGAAGTAGGGTTTGATCTCGCCCCTGGGGTGCGAGTAGGAGCATTGGCCTTTGCGGATGATGTTATCCTGCTCGCAGAAACCCGTGAGGGCTTGCAGATCGCCCTCAATGCATTTGCTAAGCAGCTAGCCAGGTGTGGACTTGTGGTTAACCCTGATAAGTGTGGGTCGGTCTCCTTGGTCCCGTCAGGTCGCCAACATAAGGTGAAAGTTGTGGATGGGGGTTTTGTCGTAGGACAATCCCCCATCCCGTCTCGATCCGTGTTGGAGGTTTGGCGGTACCTTGGAGTCGACTTCATGGGGGTGGCCACTATTACTGCCAGCCGTGTGGACCTTGGTAGAGCGCTAGCTCGCGTTACCAAGGCTCCATTGAAGCCACAGCAGAAGCTGCGCCTCCTCCGCACGTACTTACTGCCAAAGCTAACCTATGGGTTAGTCTTTGGCAGGCTTACGGCGGGGAGGCTGCAACAATTAGATCGAGAAGTTCGCTCTGCTGTGCGCTCTTGGCTGAAGTTCCCACCTGGTGTCCCAAGTGCCTATATTCATGCACCGGTAAAATCCGGTGGGCTTGGCATTGTGTCTCTCTCGGCATGTATCCCTTCACTGCGCCGCCGGCGCCTGCTAGCCCTTCAAGGGTCGAGCTGGGAGGTCGCCCGTGCGGCTGCTGATCTTGATTTTGTCAGACAGCAGTTAGCATGGTGCGATCGAGCAACACCATCTGCTCCAAAACCCAGTTCGTCTGCTGAGTTCGCTGCTGCGCTGCATGAATCGGTGGATGGTAAGGAACTCCGACAGTGCTCCGAAAGCCTAGTCTCATCCCAATGGGTAGATTGGGCTTCGGAGGGCATTGGGGCCCGTGACTACCGACACTTCCACGCCATCCGCGTGGCATCTTTGCCAACTGCGGTGCGGTGTTCGAGAGGTAGTCGCGGGACAACGCTACCCCTTTGCCGTGCCTGTTGGAGTGGTAATGAACACCTGTATCATGTGGTGCAGCAGTGTCCACGAACTCATGGGGGCCGCATCCTCCGTCATGATGCGGTCGCCAAGCAGATAGCAGGTGCTTTGTCATCTAGCGGCTGGGATGTTGAGAGAGAGAGATTGTATCACATGCCAAGTGACCAGGGTAAGAAGCCCGACATTGTTGCCGTCAAGCCCGACCAGTCTTGCATTATCCTGGATGTCCAAGTTGTCAATGGCAGCTTGGACATGGAGCAGACTTGGCGGGCCAAGATAAGGAAATATGACACGAATGATTTACGGCAAGCAGTGTCGGAGCTAAAAGGAGTGGCACCCAACAACATCAGGGTGATGGCTGCAACCTTGTCATGGCGCGGTGTGTGGTGCGGGAAAAGTGCCACGGAGTTGCGTGAGTTGGGCATCTCGGTAGGCGTACTCCGTGGTATCACCACCCGTGTCCTGCTCGGCTCATATTTGAACTGGTGGTCGTTTTATAGAGGCACTTCCCTTCATCCTTCTCTCCCACCCCCACCTTCCTCATCTTCCCATATCCCTAGGGCCGGCGTCGGGTGAGTCCTGGGCGTCCTCCCCATTATATTTGATTTATTTATTTATTTTATTTTATGGCGTGCCCCCTCCGTCACCAAAGACAATTTGTCTTTGAGGGGAGTTAAAAAAAAAAAAAAAAAAAAAAGTCCATAATTTCTACATTTTCAATCCGATTTCAATGAAATTTTCAGGGATGTTACAGATTAGTATTTAGATGGTCCCCTATGAAAATCACCACCTTCGGACTGATAGTAGCCACTGCGCATGCGCAAACGTGAATTCCTTGTAACGGCCATAACTTCTACATTTTCCATCCGATTTCAATGAAATTTTCAGGGATGTTACAGATTAACTTGTTTTGATGTTTTGAGATTAAGTGCTATGAATCGGATCATCTATACAATCGGGTTATGGATACGAGGAAGCTATGTGCCACACCCACTTGGCAGACGTTTTTTTCTTCAAAACGATAGAAAAAAATTTTTTTGTATAAATTTTCTTCTAAAAACCATATTATTGACTGTAGTGATTCATTGATGAGCCGATGGAATGAAATTTCGTGTGTTGTTATTCTCCGTAGAGATCGAAATGTTCGATTTTACGTCATTTTGAGTTTATTGGGGGGGAACTTTGGTGACGCGACGACATGAAAATTCCGTTTCGAGCGACGACGAGCGACGACGGAGCGGAGACTCGGAGAAATTCGACGTTCCAGAGGCGTCCGGATGGATCCTGAGGCCAACTTCATATTCAAAAGGGTGAGTTTTTGTTATAAAACCTCACATTTACGTGAATTTTCTAATCGGATCGAGGGAAATTTGAATTTTGAGCGGCTGGTTGGTGACCCTGAGAGCTCAGACGGTCCACCAAGTAGGTGTGGCACGTAGCTTCATCGAATCCCGCAGACACTCAGCAGAAAATTACTAAATGAAACCTAAAAAACAAGTGAAAATTTTGATTACGAAGGATTTTTTTCGTGAAAATCAATCTTGGTTGAAAAAAAACGCGATCTGCGGGAAATTTCCCGCAGTTGGGAGGAACAAATGCCGGTTCTGTAATGGAGCCTCGTGCTGGAAATTTCCCGCTGATTGGAGGAACGATGAACTCATCCAAAATGAGGCTACTACATGGAAATTTCCCGCAGTTTGGAGGAATAATGTGCTCCGAGGGGGTGGCGCCTCCAACGTCGAATTTCCCGCAGTTGTGGGGGGGGAACAGAAATCTCTCCCATAATAGGGCAACATGCGGGAAATTTCCTGCAGTTGGGGGGGGGGGGGAGGCAAAAAATACCAGTTCTGTAATGGAGCTACGTGCTGGAAATGTCTCTCTAATCAGAAGGAACGATGAACTTATCCAAAATGAGGCTACTTCATGAAAATTTCCCGCAGATAGGAGGCACGAAAAACTCTTTTAAAATGAGGCTACTTGATGGAAATTTCCCGCAGATGGGAGGAATAATGTGCTCCGAGGGGGTGGCGCCTCCAACGTCGAATTTCCCGCAGTAGTCAGGGAAACAAAGAACTCTGCCATAATAGGGCCACATGCGGGAAATTTCCTCCAGTTGGGGGAGGGGGCAAAAAATGCCAGTTCTGTAATGGAGCTACGTGCTGGAAATTTCTCTCTGGTCAGAAGGAACGATGAACTTATCCAAAATGAGGCTAGGTACTTCATAGAAATTTCCCGCAGTTGTGAGGGGAACAATGAACTCTTCCTTAATAGGGCCACATGCGGGAAAATTCCTGCAGTTGGGGGGTAACAAGTAGCAGTTCTGCAATGGAGTCTCGTGCTGGAATTTTCTCGCTGTTTGAAGGTACTTTTTTTCAAATCAGGGTCTCATGCTGGAAATTTCCCGCTGATTGGAGGGACAAAGTACGTACTCATCTAAATTGAGGCTACTGCACGTACTCTTGGAAATTTCCCGCAGATTAAAAGTATAGTATCCTCTTGCTAGGTGAAAAAAAAAGAAAAAAATTATGTAAGTTTGTAGAGACGATTAGAAAACTTCTCTACTTAATGTTTTTTAATTCAAAATTTGAAGAAAAAAAAAGTTGAAATTTACCTCGAAATTTGCTTTGACAAAATGGTACGAGATTTCAAGGAGATGATTTTTTTAAATTCGAAACCTTCAAACGAAAATTCGGAAAATTCGCTCAACATTCACTTTTTGAAAATGTTGTACCTATACGAGTTTGTAGAACGAGATAGATTTCTATTGTTTTTAAAATAAAAACGCTGCAAATTATTACACAATGGTTTATTATTTTTCTATATTATATAGAAGTGATCTATAATAGATCGCTCGTCTACAAAATCACCAACCATCCAATATAAGGGAAAAAAAAAAATCACCAACCATCGATCGCATTTCGGTCAGCTCTAATTTGAACGAAGATTAGGCCTCTTTTGCGATTCACACTCGTGTTTTGATTTATATATATATATATTTCAATATAAACCCTTAAATTTTCGTAGGGAGCGAACGGTTAGTCCTACAGAGCTCCGCGTGGTCTCAAAAAATTCTAAAAATTCTATAGAATCTTAAATTGAAGGAAAAACAATACCTTTATATCTAAATTTTTTGAGTTAGGGCGTTTTCAAAATTTCAAAATTGATTTTGGAACCCTTAGAAGTGACCTACATCAACCAAAAGCTTCGGGGCACAACTAGACCCCAAATGGAGCCTACATACCAAATTTCATCAAAATCGGTCAATGCTAAGTGGCAAAAGTGCCGCGTACGGCGTACGGCGGACGGCGGACGGCGGACGGACGGCCAAATTTTTATTCGATTTTTGGATTCTACGTACCTTGAAACGTAAACCATCAAATTTTGAGGGGGTGTTAAAATTTTTTTTTTCTTGGTCGATTTCAAAGGTTCATTATTGAAAATTATAAACCAAAATTCGCACGAAATTCATTTAAAAAGAACGCTTGTGAGTGTGTAGTTTTGATGTTTCGACTGATGTTTTTGATTCTGAATAAGTTTGTAAGGACAAAAAAAAAGATTTCAAAATCTTGAATTGAAAATTCTATTTGAAAGAAAAGAATACTTGATAACCTTGAAATCCAATAGTAGAAAAAATGGTTCGAGAAATGCCTGAAATTACTTCAAAAAATGGTGTTTTTGAGTGAGTAGAGACAATTTGAGCCCTTTTCTGAAGTCTTTGAACTCAATATTTGAAGAAAAAAAATTAAAATATCACCTCGAAATTTACTTTGAAATGCTGTATTCAGCATTTACAGCATTTATACAACATGTATATATACATACATGCTATATACATACGAGTTTGTGGAGACGAGTAGACCACTTTCCTGACGTTTCTAAAATCAAAATTTGAAAAAAAAAAAAGAAAATTACCTAGCTCGAAATATGTTTGAAACTACTTCAAAATTTTCTTTGAAATGCTGTATTTGAGTCTGCGGGGAAGATTAGACCACTTTCCTGACGTTTTTCAATATTTGAAAAATTTTTGATATTATCTCGAAATTAGCTTGAAGTTACTATAAAGTGGTGTTATGAGTTTGTGGGCACGAGTAGACCACTTTCCTGACGTTTCTGGACACGGAATCTGTTTTTTAAAAAATATTTAAAAAAATTAAAAAAAAAACGAAATTTAGCTCGAAATATGCTTGAAATTACTTCCGAATTTTCTTTTAAATGCTGTATATGAGTCTGTGGAGACGAGTAGAGCACAATCCTGACGTTTCTGGAAGAGAAAAAAGAAAATTAGCTCGAAGTTTGCTTGAAATTACTTCGAAGTGGTGTATATGAGTTTTTAGAGACGAGTAGACCATTTTTCTCCTGTTTTTGAACTCAAAATATGAAAAATAAACATTGAAAATTACGTCGAAATTTGCTTCGAAAAATGCTGTATTTGAGTCTGTGAATACGAGTGTAGCGTTTTTCCGATGTTTTTGAGTTGAAAAATGTTAGAATGGCAAAAATTTCGAAAAAATTCGCTCTTCCACGGATGCTGCAGAAGGAGGTTCTTCTCGGCGTCAACTCCCCGACCATCCCTGACGCCATCCGACCGGCATTTCGTGTAATAATTTGCCCCCCTTGAAATCCAATAGTCAAAAAATAGTTCAAAATATGCCTGAAATTACTTCAAAAAATACTGTTTAAGACTTTGTAGAGACAAGTAGAGAACTTTTCTAAAGTCTTTAAACTCAAAACTTGAAAAATATATATATATATTAGAAATCACCTCGAAATTTGCTTTGAAATGCTGTATTTGAGTCTGTGGAGACGAATAGAGCACTTTCTTGACGTTTCTGAACTCAAAATTTGTGTAAAAGAAAAAAAAAGGCTCGAAATTTGCTCGAAATTACTTCAAAATTTGCTTTGAAATGCTCTATATGAGTTTGTGGAGACGAGTAGAGCACTTTTCCGATGTTTTTGAACTCAAATTTGGAGAAAAAAATTGAGAATTACCTTGAAATTTCTCTTTACAATTCTTTATTTATAAAGAAAATATATATATATATTAAAAATAAGAAAAGTTCTTTTTTGACCATACAAACTTATAAGTTTGTATGGTCAAAAAAGAACTTTTCTTATTTTTGAAATTACTTCAAAAAATGTTGTTTATGAGTTTTTAGAGGCAAGTAGAGCACTTTTCTGAAGTCTGTAAACTCAAATTTTGAGAAAAAAAATTTTAAATTACCTCGAAATTTGCTTTGAAATGCTGTATTTGAGTCTGTGGAGACGAATAGAGCACTTTTTTGACGTTTCTGAACTCAAAATTTGTAAAAAAAAAAAATAAATAAAAAATTGGCTCGAAATTTGCTCGAAATTACTTCAAAATTTGCTTTGAAATGCTCTATATGAGTTTGTGGAGACGAGTAGAGCACTTTTCCGATGTTTTTGAACTCAAATTTGGAGAGAAAAATTGAGAATTACCTTGAAATTTCTCTTTAAATTTTTTTATAAGTTTGTATGGTCAAAAAAGAACTTTTCTTATTTTTGAAATTACTTCAAAAAATGTTGTTTATGAGTTTTTAGAGGCAAGTAGAGCACTTTTCTGAAGTCTGAACTGAAAACTTGAAAAATATATATATATTAAAAATCACCTCGAAATTTGCTTTGAAATGCTGTATTTGAGTCTGTGGAGACGAATAGAGCACTTTTTTGACGTTTCTGAACTCAAAATTTGTAAAAAAAAAAAAAAAAAATTGGCTCGAAATTTGCTCGAAATTACTTCAAAATTTGCTTTGAAATGCTCTATATGAGTTTGTGGAGACGAGTAGAGCACTTTTCCGATGTTTTTGAACTCAAATTTGGAGAAAAAACTTGAGAATTACCTTGAAATTTCTCTTTACAATTCTTTATAAGTTTGTATGGTCAAAAAAGAACTTTTCTTATTTTTGAAATTACTTCAAAAAATGTTGTTTATGAGTTTTTAGAGGCAAGTAGAGCACTTTTCTGAAGTCTGTAAACTCAAACTTTGAGAAAAAAAAAATTAAAAATTACCTCGAAATTTGCTTTGAAATGCTGTATTTGAGTCTGTGGAGACGAGTAGATCACTTTTCCGATGTTTTTGAGTTTAAAAATGTCAAAATCGAAAAATCTCGAAAAAATTCGCTCTTCCACTGCAGAAGGAGGATCTTCTCGGCGTCAACTCCCCGACCATCCCTGACGCCATCCGACCGGCATTTCGTGTAATAATTTGCCCCCCCCCCCCCCCCCCCCCCCCCCTGTGGAATTGTAACCGTCCGCCCGCCATGTTCCAATTGACCCCCTCGAAAACGTCAACACGACCTCCGACCTCCCACAATTCCCATCCATCACGGAATTCTCCGACGAAAATTCTTCTGTTGCGAACATTTCTATTTTTAGCGGCTTCTTTCATCGAATAATTAATTTTTTTTTTGGTTCTTCGAATTAATGAAAAAGTCGTTGGTTTCTCTCGGAGGAAACGCCGTGGTTTAACTCGGTGTTCCAGTCTAAGGCAATTGACCAGCTTGAGCCTTTAAATGGGTTTTGGTTCGATATTTTCAAAAATGTCCTCAGTGAGTCGAAACAACTCGGGTTTTGAGTCGTCTGTGTAATAATAATATTATTACACATATTTAATATATTATATTAAACAAAAAAAATCCATTCATGCAGCATGAGTCAATGAGCGAATTTTCGTGGAAATCAGCCTTGTGGGTGAGACACATAGCTCGAATCGTTGAACTTGATGTAAAAAAACGTGGCGAATTAATTCACAAATGTTCATTATTTTCCTGTATAGATCACTCGTCTGCGAAGAACACGGCTTTGCTATTGTCACTAATTTCGCTTCAGAGTCTACCGAGGTAGCGGAGGCTTTGTTTTGACTTTTCAAGGTTGAAGAAAAAAAATTTCTCCAGAATCGAAATTTTTACTCGCGTTTAACGTTTCAGACCTTCCTGAACAATTTTGGTTCCGTGTTTGTCTGTCTGTCTGTCATGAAATCCTCGCCACAGCCATAACTCCTACGATTCTATGTTACGCTTCAATTTGGGAATCTTCCATTTCAAATTTGGAGGTTTTCCTTTTCAAGCTGGAGGATGACAGAAATGACAGAAATTTGTATAAGTGATGAATTCCTGTCATCCCCCAGTCTACACTTCCAATTTGAAATTTAAAAAACCTCAAACTTGAAATGAAAAACCTCCAATTTCAAGTGGAAA
Source organism: Apolygus lucorum (assembly GCA_009739505.2). Classification (NCBI taxonomy): domain Eukaryota; kingdom Metazoa; phylum Arthropoda; class Insecta; order Hemiptera; family Miridae; genus Apolygus; species Apolygus lucorum. Next base: position 11,264,142 of record CM019175.2, read on the forward strand.
ACCTCCAATTTGAAGTAAAAACCCTCCAATTTGATGAGTAAAACCTCCAATTTGATTACTAAAACCTCCAATTTGATAAGTAAACAACAATTCGAAGTTGAAAACCTCCGAATTGATGAGTAAAAACTCCAATTTGAAGTGGAAAACCTCCAATTTGAAGGGGAAAACCTCCAATTTGAAGTGAAAACTTCCAAATATGAAGTAAAACCCTCCAATTTGATGAGTAAAACCTCCAATTTGATTACTAAAACCTCCAATTTGATAAGTAAACAACAATTTGAAGTTGAAAACCTCCGAATTGATGAGTAAAAACTCCAATTTGAAGTGGAAAACCTCCAATTTGAAGGGGAAAACCTCCAATTTGAAGTGAAAACTTCCAAATATGAAGTAAAAACCCTCCAATTTGATGAGTAAAACCTCCAATTTGATTACTAAAACCTCCAATTTGATAAGTAAACAACAATTTGAAGTTGAAAACCTCCGAATTGATGAGTAAAAACTCCAATTTGAAGTGGAAAACCTCCAATTTGAAGGGGAAAACCTCCAATTTGATGAGTAAAATCTACAATTTGAAGTTGAAAACCTCCAATTTGATGAGTAAAACCTCCAATTTGATGAGTAAAACCTTCAATTTTATGAGTTAAACCTCCAATTTTATGGGTAAAACCTCCAATTTGAAGTAAAAACTTCCAAATTTGAAGTAAAAACCCTCCAATTTGATGAGTGAAACCTACCATATAATGAGTAAAACCTCCAATTTGAAGTAAAAACCTCCAATTTCAAGTGAAAACTTCCAAATATGAAGTAAAAACCCTCCAATTTGATGAGTAAAACCTCCTTTTCGATGAATAAAATCACTAATTTGATGAATAATACCTCCAATTTAATGACCCTCCCAGGTTCCTTCACTTCTCTGAGCCACTAGGATTCTCCTTTCACTTGTCTGCTTCAATCTCATAGGATATGACTTTTACTTTCTCGACCAATGGGATTCAAGCTCCCTTTCACTTGTGACTATATAAGCTATGCTTTCTGTGATGTACCTTCAGCTATTGTTTGATACTGATGATGACCAAACCATCGAAATCGACATAACTTGTAACTCATTATTGTCGTGGAAATAGACAACGTTCTACTCAACTCCGTTTTTAGGACGTCCCACAGTAAGACTTGGGCGTCCTTATGCGATCGATCTGGGGTGAAGTTGGACAACACTCAACAGAAAAAAAAATAACCACACAGTAATCCGTTTTAGATCATTATGAATCCAAATCCACGAAAAAAACCATAGGTGTATGTCTGTGTGTGTGTGTGTGTGTGTGTGTGTGTGTGTGACAAAATCTTGTGTCGTCTGCCCAGCCCTTAGTTCTCAACCGATTTTCCTGGTTCTTTTTTTGTTCGACGCGGAAAACTATCTAGTTGTGCACTACGTCGCCGGAATTTCGAATTTTGCCTTTTAAGGGGGGGAAAGGGGGGGTTAATGTTAAAAAAACGTGCGTTTTTGGGCATAATCTTGTGTGTTCTGCCCAGGCCTTAGTTCTCAACCAATTTTCGTGGTTCTTTTTTTCTTCGACGCGAAAAACTATCTACTTGTGCACTACGGCGCCGGAATTTTGAATTTTCCTTTTAAGGGGGGGAAAGGGGGGTTAATGATTAAATAACGTGCGTTTGTGGGCATAATCTTATAAACTCTGCCCAGGCCTCAATTTCCAACCGATTTGTGTTTCTTTTTTTGTTTGATTAAAATGACTTCCGAGTTGTACATGATTTCACCAGAGTACCAAAATTCGCAAGGGGAGGGGATAAGTGGGGGGATAATATTAACAAAATATCCAATTTTTCAATGTTTCGGTTCCTTCACTGCTTACTAATTGTACCCAACCTTTGAAATTGAGGAAAAATTCTCATTATACCTCCGGATTTTCATGAATTATTCTATGTGCCACCATGGAACTAATAATGGTGCCACCATGGTGCCAGGACACCATGAACTGCATATCTCGTGGTTTTTTTGTGTGCTTCACCTTGAGTACGTCGGATGTGAACCTCGATGGATCGCCTACTAAAACTAATAGATGAAAGTTCAATCTTAAGACGTATTTCCGCTTTGGTGCCAGACTGGCACCATTGAAGGCGGTGGGGGGGGGGGGGGGGGTGAACACGAATTCGCATGTTGGGTGTCGTAGATCATGGATTTTAAAATGCTCTTCAGATTCGAGGCTCCCATGCCGCTAGAATTGTTTTGTTGGATGAGGGTGAGGGGGGGGGGGGTCACTATTTCTTGCCTAAAGTAATACATAAATTACATCGAGCGAAACAGTTTTATCGCTTACCCACTGGTTAAACTGATCTAATGCTTATCCAATGGGACGTCCCCTGGAATGCATGCATTACTAAACAATATGTTTATTAGACAGGCTTTTACAATGTCCTTATTTTTTCTTCGAAAATTCGCTCATGTGATTGGTGCTGCGTTTGTTTCGATCTGAGCTCCTCCTCATATAAAATGTATCCTCAACCTCACAAACGAAGATTCTCCCAGTAAACAATAGAAGACCCACTTCGGCCCTGGGAAACCTCGACGAAAAAAATCCCTCTTCGTCGCGAGGTTGAAGAAATGAGAGCAGGTAATTAGTTCGCCTCTCGATAATAACTTCGAAAATTGCATATGAATTCCATTTTTTTTTTTTTTTTTTTTTTTTTTTGTTTTTTTTTAACGTTCGCACGGAGTCAAAGAACTTTTAAAACCGTTTTAAAAAAGACGAAAAGTGGGGGAGGGGGGGGGGCGTGAAATGGATTCTTCGCATCCGCAGTTCTCAGTTTTTCGTGGTTCGTCTTCCGAGTTCCTTCCTGGCGATTCGGAAGGAAATTCGGGTTTTTTCGGTCGTTTCCGGCGCTACAAATTTCGTGGTTTTTTGTGTGTGTGTGTTTTTTTTTGTCAACCGAATTTCGAAGAGTTTTTCGTGAAAAAGTTTCATGAATTCGTGAAACAATCTTCGATACGCCCTCGAATGCTTCGATAAGATTTTGAATCAAAGCTTAATTATGGAGGTCGTTGGAAGGTGTCGGTATTTCATTGGGTCGCGGAGGCGTCGAGATTTTAACAGTTTCGCTTCCGAGTCTGCCGAGGTAGCGGAGGCTTTTATTTTCACTTTTGAAGGTTGAAAACCAAAAATAATAAATAAAAAGTTCTCTAAAATCAAAATTTCCATTCTCGTTTTACGTTTCAGACCTTCCTGAACAATTTTGGTTCAAAGTCTGTCTGTCTGTGTCTATCTGTCTTTCTGTGTGTGTCTGTCTGTCTGTCTGTCTGTGTGTCTATCTGTCTGTGTGTCTGTCTGTCTGTGTGTCTGTGGGTCCGTCTGTCTGTCTGTGTGTCTGTCTGTCTGTGGGTCCGTCTGTCTGTCTGTGAGCCATCTGTCTGTCTGGGTGTCTGTCTGTCTGTGGGTCCGTCTGTCTGTCTGTGTGTCTGTCTGTCTGTGTGCCTGTCTGTCTGTGTGTGTCTGTCTGTGAGCCATCTGTCTGTCTGGGTGTCTGTCTGTCTGTGAGCCATCTGTCTGTCTGGGTGTCTGTCTGTCTGTGGGTCCGTCTGTCTGTTGGTGTGTCTTTGTGTCACTCGGCATTTCTGTCCGTCTGTCTGTCTGTCTGTCAGTGCGTCTGTCAGTGTTTCTGTCTGTCTGTGTCTGTCAGTACGTATGTCTGTGAGCCATCTGTCTGTCTGTGTGTGTCTATCTGTCTTTCTGTGTGTGTATGTCTGTCTGTGAGCCATCTGTCAGTCTGTGTGTCTGTCTGACTGTCAGTGCGTCAGTCTCTGTGTGTCTTTGTGTCACTCGGCATTTCTGTCCGTCTGTCTGTCTGTCGGTGCGTCTGTCAGTCTGACAGTGTTTCTGTCTGTCTGTCAGTACGTACATCTGTGAGCCAACTGTCTGTCTGTGTGTCTGTCTATCTGTGGGTCCGTCTGTCTGCTGGTGTGTCTTTGTGTCTCACTCGGCATTTCTATCCGCCTGTGTGTCATGAAACCCTCGTTATTGTCCGATTTCGATTAAATTTTCAGGGGTTGTGAGGGTTGGCGTGTGGATGGTCCCCTATAGATAGATAAATAGATAGATAGATCTTTATTCTTTGTCTACAAGGACATGAATGCGTCAGTAAATATAAATTAATTAAATGGAAGTATAATACATAGGTAATTAAAAATTAATAGTAGGTGTATATTATAAACAATGTTTTTAAAATGAGGAACTCGTGTGCTTTTCGTTACTTTCATAATGCAGCCCATGTACATAAGAGGGATGAGAGGATGAAAAAAATGTGAAAAAAATTTGTGGACTCAGCCGGGCAGCCCGGCCCGACCCGGACCCACCCACCTTGACGGCTCCCGGGGGTATGAGGGTAGCGGGAGGTACTTGGAGATTGATGTTTTGAGATTAACCACCCTGCATCGATCAAGCCCTCCAAATTGCGTATTTTTCAACCAGTTTTGAAAAATTTTCGGAAAATGATTCTCGTTGACACGAATTTTTCATTCACCAAACACTCATTTATTTCATTGTAGATGTTGCGTCGAGATTTAAACTTTTTCCCCCTTAAATACGCTTTTGATGACCTTCAAAACCTTCGATATGCTGCCACCTTCCAATGACCTTCAAAAATAGGCTGTAAAATTCAAAAATTCCTAGCCCTCGCCATTTTTTTTAAATTCAAGTCCTCCAAATTGCGTATTTTTCAACCTGTTTAGGGTAATTTTTAGAACATGATTCTGGTTGACACGAATTTTTCGTTAATTAAACATTAATTTTTTAAAATTAGTTTCAACATTTTCGGCAGTTAAGTGAAAAGTTGAATGTTCGTATCGCGGATTGTGATCGGTCTGAACCCAACGGTGCTTTTATGTGACGAAACGAGCTTCGATGACCACATGGACATTTTGAAGGTACCGTCAACACAACACCCACTCATCACGTGAATAATTGAATTTGAATTATTTATATTTATTTGTATCTCTTTGCAGAAGGGGGTGAATTTCAACATTTAGGCGCCTCCTTACGGAAATTTTGATGCTCTAAGAGTGAGTGAGCACCCACCCTCACCTGAGTTGAGGATCTCCCTCCACTCAATAGCATTCATTGTTGAATAAGATGGTACACTCAAGTGTTGGCGTCGCCTGAGGGCACCCTCAGCGCCCTGAATTCGACTTGTCAATCAAATGACCATTAGTAGAAGTTGAGGGGCACTTAAGGTACCGCCAGCACTCAGGATTTTGCACCGTTGAGCCGAGTGTGAGCCTCAACTCAACGCTGAGTTTGGTTTATGAATACCGTTGAGTGCGCTCTTAGAAATCGCACTGAGTGCTCCCTCAGAGCACCCTCAAATCTTGTCTATGAATACGATTGAGTACCCGCCAACCCTTATTGATGCATTTGAGGGTGCACTCAGACTTTAGTAATGACTATGAATTCCGCCCTAAATTCCCGCCTGGTTTTATCGTAGACGCCCTGCATAATCGATTCTTCTCGTATCGATCTTTCCTCGAGGCCTCCACTTCCACCTCCACCTCCACCTCCACCTTCTCGCCTGCCCCTGCGTTGTAGTCTCTCTTCAGTTCGCCGTCTCGTCGCGTCCTTTCAACCTCCGCGACCCGCACTTTTACACCTTTCGAACCGATCCGAACCACCTCAATCCGTCTGTTTCCCCACAAACGACCCGTCGATCGACCAGAAATACCGCGTATGCCACCGAAATCTCCCCTTAAAACGCGCAAATGTCTCAATTCGACGGTAAAAATTGACCCAAACGCGGCAAAATAAGGTGTTTTTGAAGGAAAAAAGTGTTTTTCGAAAATCCAATGTGAATGATGGCTCAGGCTGCCGTGATTCGGGCGCATAATCGCGCCCAAGCCAAGGTAAAAATCAATCAATATTAATTTATTATTTAATAAGGGAAAAGCCCCGGAAACGGGCACGGCACCAGTAACAGACACTCGGATTTTTAAAAAAATTATAAAACAAGGATCCGAGACAAACTGGGTAATTTTCTGTTTTTGCATTCTACTTAACTATTCGAAAAAAAAATTAATTAAAAGCGGATAACGACAATTTATTGGAGTTTTTTTTTCGATTTGAACGATGAAACCAACTATAGATGATTGAGAAAAGCACCGAGAATTTTTTTTGGAGGGTTTCTCGTGGGATGTAGGAATTTGAAAATGACCATTGAGTCCTTCATGTCCGCTATTGGGGCTTTTCTTCGACGATATAACGTTAACGTGACTCCAAATATGTCCAAAAGTCTCATTTTGTATCGCTTCGGGAAGAACATAACTTCAAAAATCACACATTCTGATCATTTTTAGGTCAATTTGATATTTGTAATCATCGGATACCCCTTGCAATTAATTTTTTCCCCCGTAAAAACACCAGTTCACGTTCATCGGACACCCCTCGTCGGGAATTTCTAACGTCGTATATTGGAGGCTTAGGGAGTCGCTGGAAGTGATCGTGAGGACGTCAGATCAGTCGTGTTGAACTCCTTCAACCCTATTAGCACCATGGTGTCACTAGTGTCACCGAAAACAACTCAGGAACTCCACAGCTGCCCAGAGATGTCACCGGAGTAACCAAAATTAAACTGCAATTTTACATTTTATGGACAGCAGAATTTTTTATGAGTTATTAAAGTCTCCAATAGATTTGAAAAAAATTTCCGAAAGGAATTTCGACAAAAATTATCCAAATTAATCAATGAGAAAATTGTCAAAATGTTTGTCATATCATTTTTGGACTTTTAATTGCAACAAATGGCTCAAAAAATGCAGCGTTGTAGATTAAATTTCGAATTTCAATTTGAATCTAGTTAATATGGCGACACCTTGGGACAGCTGTGGGATTTCCAGGATGTTTTCGGTGACACTAGTGACATCGTGGTCCAATTAGGGTTAAAAACTGAGATATTTAACAGATCAGTATTCCAACTGGCTCTGAATTCTGATCGCCCTATGAAGAACAGGAGCTCGAAATTCACACGGCTGATCTGATTTCATCCCGATCACTTTCAGCCCCCAAAATTGCATCGCTCTGAGGCAATGGTAATTCCTTACGATCACCCCTATAGGGCTCTCGAGAACCGATTTGTCTTCTATTTCTAATCATCGGATACCCCTTGGGTCGTATATCTTCGTATAAACACCAGTTCACGTTCATCGGACACCCTTCGTCGGGAATTTCGACGCTTCTATTCATCCTAACGTGGTATATTGGAGGCTTAGGGAGTCGCTGGAAGTGATCGTGAGGACGTCAGATCAGTCGCGTTGAACTCCTTCAACCCTATTAGCACCATGGTGTCACTACTGTCACCGAAAACTTCTTAAGAATTTCAGCTGTCCAAAAGTCTCTCCAGATTAACTAGATTAAAATTGCAATTTAAAAATTAATGGACAGAGCTGAATTTTTGAACAATTTTTTGTAAGTTAGGTATCAGAAGTCAAAAAACGCTGCAAATTATTACACAAAGGTTCATGATTTTTCTTATTTTCTTATTTTCTTTTTCTTATTACTCTATGATTGAAATTGGTGCTAGCTGAGCCCATTATTTGGTTCAAACGTCAAAAAATCCTCTAAAAAAACAGCGTTTTTGAACGTTTATGTGTTGAAATTATGTAGAAAGCTAAAGTCTGCAAAAAGGTTCTTCATTTTAAATGCGGTATTACAGCAAAATGCCGCTCTCATACCGGATATTCCAAATTTGAATACCATTGAAAATTATATTCCCGCCAAAAACTTAAAAAAACGCGGTTTTGGAGACATTGTTGAAGTGTTAAGAACGCGTTTTTTGGTGGTTTTTGATGAAAATGACTGTTTTAAACCTGTTAGAGTGGGGTATATACGAAATCAGCGCAAATTTTCTTATAAGAATACCCATTTGGTTTTGAGGAAATTTTAGAATTTTTTTAAAAAACGAGTTTTTTGTGGTTTTTGACGAAATTAACGCGAAATTTCCTGTAAGAATACGCGATTAAAAGTGTAGAAATTATTACAAGGGGTACTCTATGATGGAAATTGGAGCTAGCTGAGCCCAGTTTTTAGTTCAAACGTCAAAAATCCCCCAATAAATCGCGTTGTTTTGAAGGTTTTGATTGAAGAAATCATGTTTTAGTTGTTCAATTATATGAATATCACATGCGGAACGTCTTTGGAAAGCTGGGATCTGCACAAAATCAGATCAAATTACGATCAATGAAGAGATTACAGTAGGAAAATTAGGAAGCGTAACGAGAGAAAATCCTCGGTTCAAAACCGGACCGGTCACTTCGATTTGGTCGAAGGGAAACGTCATCAGTGACATAAACAGAGCATGATGCGGGGGACTGTACCGGGGATGGGGGTTTTGAGGTGGACTGTACTCAACGACCTTCTCTCTCCGAGAGGTCCGAAGCTTACAGGGAGAAGTCCGTGACGGTCTGCTAAGCAAAGAGAAACAGACGGCCAGAGAGAGGGAAAAAAAGTGGGCAGAAAGCCGGAGAATCAGCCGTGACACCTGAGAGGACTTCCACGTAATATTAAACAAACATAACAGACATGAGAGTAGGTAATTTCAATATTTAACCCTTCAATCGAAATTGGACCAAGGTGTCACTAGTGTCACTGAAAACATCAGGAATTCCGCAGCTGTCCTCAGGTGTCACCAAACTATCGTAAAAACGGGTTGACTATGGTGCACTTTGTAACCTATGGCAACAGCCGGAAGGCTTATCTTGAAAGTTATTTCTGGAAGAAACGTTATTGCCAGTCGGTGACACAGGTGACACTTCAGTAAGTACTAGTACTCCTCCCCGTTGTTTTCAATTGTTTACTATCTGCTTTGTACCCCTCCCCCCCTCAACTGTGATTTGGGCTCCTCCCTTTCCGTATTGAATCGGAGTATTAAATCGGAGAATTTTCGACCAGACCAAAACTTTAAAATCTAGAGAAAATCAGGTACTTTGTGCTAGGACCTCAAAAACTCCGTTTATTCGCGTATTTCGAGACTGACAAGGTCATACAAGGACTCACAAGGTCACTCAAGGTCAAGACTCTCTTGGTAAAGGTAATTTCAATATTTAACTCGACGACAGGTACCATAAAATGTATAGAAAAATTATGTTTTTTTCGGCATTTAATATTTTTAATGACATTTTGCGTCGTGCTAGGGCCTCAAAAACTCCATTTATTCGCGTATTTCAAGACTGTCAAGGTCATACAAGGACTCACAAGGTCACTCAAGGACAAGACTCTCTTGGTAAAGGTAATTTCAATGTTTAACTCGACGACAGGTACCATAAAATTTATAGAAAAATTAGGTATTTTTTGGCATTTAATATTTTTAATTACATTTTGCGTCGTGCTAGGGCCTCAAAAACTCCATTTATTCGCGTATTTCAAGACTGTCAAGGTCATACAAGGACTCAAAAGGTCCCACAAGGTCAACCTCTCTTGGTAAAGGTAATTTTAATATTTAACTCAACAACAGGGACCTTGAAATTTAGAGAAAAATCAGGTATTTTTTGGAATTTAATATTTTTAATTACATTCTGTGTCATGCTAGGGCCTCAAAAACTCCATTTATTCGTGTATTTCGAGACTGACAAGGTCATACAAGGACTCACAAGGTCACTCAAGGTCAAGACTCTCTTGGTAAAGGTAATTTCAATAATTAACTCGACGACAGGTACCATAAAATTTAGAGAAAAATCAGGTATTTTTTGGCATTTAATATCTTTAAATACATTTTGCGTCGTGCTAGGGCCTCAAAAACTTCATTTATTCGCGTATTTCAAGACAGACGAGGTCACACAAGGACTCACAAGGTCAACACTCTCTTGGTAAAGGTTGTTAACCATTGGAAGTCTCAAAATAGAGTTATATCTATATGACAACGATGAAAAAATTTTCAAAATTTTTCTCGTAACATAATTTTTTTTTAAATACTTAACTTACAAAAAATTCAGCTCTGCTGATTAATTTTTAGATTACAATTTAAATCTTAGTAGTTATTAATTTGGTGACGACTTGGGACGTTTGTGGAATTCCTAAGATGTTTTCAGTGTCACCAGTGACACCATCGTTTAATCAGGGTTAAGCGCGATCCATTGAGGGGAAATTCAGAAAAACAAGCAGACGGGTAAATACAACGGAAGCTCGTCTATCTGTAGGTCGACCAAGTCGAATACCTTCCGAGTGGCCTTCCTCTCATCTTTCCGGGTCGAACGGCCGCCGCCATTTCTTCTTCGTGGGTTCTGCCGGGTAGGTAGGTAGGTAGGTAAAAGGCGGCTCGTTCCACAAAGTTATCCAACTTTTTTCTGCGGTTCTTTTTTTCTAGGGTTTCGTGGCTTTTGAATTCGACGATGTGGGACAGCTGATGGGTATTAAGATCATTATTTAATATTTATTAAAATTCAACATTATCATTAGTTACTTCTCCATGGAACAGCTGATCAAGTCCTCCAGATTCGCTATCATTTTATTCGTCCTTATTATCCCTTCCACCATGTCGGACCTTTGATGTATCTCTGTGCAGGGATGGCTTATCGAATGAAATATATCGATATACTGATCAAATGAGATATCGATACCTCCGATTTATCGAAGAAAATGTATCGATATTTCGATATATCGGAGGATTTACTTGAAAAAACGTGTTGAAGTGGGTGGGCGAATTAAATCGTTTTAAAAAATTACAAAAGTCGTATAGGAAGACATAAATGATTTGAAATAAATAAATTTTATCGACACATCGGAAGAACTACTTGGAAAAACTAGTCCAAGTAAGTAGGTAGGTGAATTGAAACGTTGCTAACATCATATTGGAAGAAATATATCGATATACTCGACATATATTGGAAGATCTATTTGGAAAATCCGGTTGAATATATTTAACCTACTAAAAAGTTTTACTGGGTGTGAATTATCGAAATTCAATGTTTAAAAACAGAAAAAAGTGCAAAAAGTCATGGTTTCAGAGCACAGGGTTTTCGAGGTTGCAAATTTCGGGGATAAACCTACCCTCAGGGTTTCTAACTACATATAGAATATCGTAGATCCCCTCGCCATTGCAATATTCTAATATTTAAAGTAAACCACAATTTTTTTTAAATGAAAATTCGACATTTGAGCATTTTTTGGAGACTTTTGCTCGACTTTTTTTGATCGAATTGGATTGATTTTTCATGAATATGAAAAAGTTGAAGTAGAGAAAACGTTCCAGAATGGTTTGAAGCGGATTTCTTCGATACAATTTGAACAAAATCACCTCATAAAAACTCACATTTCTTCAAAATATCGAGGAAAATTGATATTGTGTTCGTAATAGTTAAATAGTTGATTATCAGGCGAAATTATTGGTTCCGTCTAATTGATTTTTGAACCACAATTTTCATGAAATTTTTACCTTACAGAGTTCTTTGGAGATTTTGCTCGACTTTTTTCGATCGAATTGGATCGATTTTTCATGAACATGAAAAAGTTGAAGTTGAGAAAACGTTCCAGAATGGTTTGAAGCGGATTTCTTCGATACAATTTGAACAAAATCACTTCATAAAAACTCACATTTTTTCAAAATATCGCGAAAAATTGATATTGTGTTCGTTATAGTTACGAGTTCGTAAATAGTTGATTATCAGGCGAAATTATTGGTTCCGTCTAATTGATTTTCGAACCACAATTTTCATGAAATTTTTACCTTACAGAGTTCTTTGGAGATTTTGCTCGACTTTTTTCGATCGAATTGGATTGATTTTTCATGAACATGAAAAAGTTGAAGTTGAGAAAACGTTCCAGAATGGTTTGAAGCGGATTTCTTCGATACGATTTGAACAGAATCACCTCACAAAAATTGAATTATTTCTTCAAAATACGAATAAAATTGTGTTTGTATTTTAAATAAGCCACTTAGGTACTTATTTCAAGTTATCAGGCGAAATTATCGGTTTAGTTGATTGATTTTTGAACCAAAATTTGTATGAAAATGTAACCTTGTTGCGTTCTTTGAAGATTTTGCTTGACTTTTTTCGATGCTCATTGACTTGATTTCGATGAATTTGAAAATTGTTGTTCAGGATGCCCTGAAACGGATTTCTTTCGAAAAAATTCGACTTGTCTGAACACTTCCTTACAATCTTGGTCAACCAAGAATGAGGAATTTCACCGATTTCTGTTTGCATTTTTCCTGAATAGTTAATGGTGTGGGATAGATGAAAATCGGGCTGATTTTGGAAAATAAGTCTCCTGTTATTTTTGGGAGACAATCAAAATTTTTAATTTCAAAACTAACCGGGAAAACAGACGTGCAGCGGGAACGCTCGCTGATTGGGCTGTTTGGATCGCCGTCTCCTCCCAGTTTTGCCCATTGGGACGACAAAATCGTGTTTTCTAAGAGAAAAGTTATAAAAAAACAAACAGAGGAAACCTAATTTTCCCCATCTCGCTTTTTCTATTTTTTTTTTCAGTTTTTCGATTTCGAACTTTACTGTTTCATGAAATTTTGCATCTAGGGACTATGGATTTCTCGATTTCAGCGCTTCAAGCGGCCATAAATGAACTATTCCAGCATGACGTCATTTTCCCGGTTTTTTTTTAACATTCGTATTTTCTACACTGTTTTGTTTATTCGTAAATTAGGAAGTTCGGGCTGAAAGTTTGCCTTAGGGGGTTTTTAGAGGTGCTGAATCCGATTTTGGGGTCAAAAATAGGAAATTCCGACATGGTGAAATTCCTCATTGAAATTTCTCACCGATTTTCCTCCTGTTTTTTTCGACAGGGTTCCGACCCGAGGGTGGCGACATGCCGCGGGAAACTGCAAAACAAAAGATCCAAACTCAACCAAGAAATCAACAAGGAGCTCCGACTGAGGGCCGGCGCTGAGAACCTTTTCAAGTAAGTACGGAATCGACCGCCATTGTTTGAAGTAAAAAAAAAAAAAAAACACTTCCACAGTGAAGAGATACCCTGATAAGATCGACTACATTCCGTCAGTCGAGCCAATGTCGTGGGAAAAGAACTGAAATTATAAGTTTCTGAAGCGGGATTACCTGAATATGACGAGATAAAACGGGCAATATTTTTTGAAAAAGAGGTTTATTCGAGACCAAAATTGTTGAAAGATGTGAAATTTTGTTTATGAAAGGTGAAAAAATTGCCTTGTTTTACTATTGTGGAGACAAACACTGAAAAGAACTGAAATTATAAGCTTCTGTATCAGGATTACCTGAAATATGAAATAGGTAGTTCGCAAAAATTTTGTGATAACACGGCCAACATTGTTTGAAATAGAGGTTTTTTCGAGACAAACATTGTTAAGAGATGCGAAATTCTTATCAACTGTTCAGTTTGATTTTTTTCCTTTGAAATTCATAATTTAAAAAAGTAGTTTTATGTGTTTTTTTCTTATTTGGGGGGGTGGAGGGGGGATAAGAAATAACTCAGTCTTCCACAGTGAAGAGATTGTTACTCATAAGATCGACCACTTGGGAAAAGAACTAGATTACTATTATATACTTACTATTATATTGAGCTTCTGAAGCGAGATTACCTGAAATTACGAAATAAAACGGCCAATATTTTTTGAAAAAGAGGTTTATTCGAGACAAACATTGTTAAGAGATGCGAAATCCTGTCTTTGAAAGTGGTAAAAACTGCCTTGTTCTACTATTGTGGAGAAAAACATCGTTAAGAGATGCGAAATTCTGTCTATGAAAGGGGTAAAAATTGCCTTGTTTTACTATTTTGGAGAAAAACATTGTTAAGAGATGTGAAATTCTGTCTATGAAAGAGGTAAAAATTGCCTTGTTTTGCTATTGTGGAGAAAAACATTGTTAAGAGATGTGAAATTCTGTCTATGAAAGGGGTAAAAATTGCCTTGTTTTACTATTGTGGAGAAAAACATTGTTAATAGATGTGAAATTCTGTCTTTGAAAGGTGTAAAAATTGCCTCGTTTTACTATTGCGGAGAAAAACATTGTTAAGAGATGCGAAATTCTACTCTACTGTTCCGTTTGAATTTTTCACTGTAAAATAAGGGTTGCTATCGAAGTACCCCGCGCCGATGTACCCCCCCCCGGGCATAGTGTCCCCCGTCATTGTACCCCGCTGAATGAAAACATCACGCGGGGTACAATGACGGGGGGCACTATGCCCGGGGGGTACATCGGCGCGGGGTACATCGACGCACACCCTAAAATAATAAATTATGAAAAAAGTTGTTTTTTTTTAATTTTTTATTGAGGAGATAAAAAACTTCAGTCTTCCACAGTGAAGAGATACTTTCTGATAAGATCTTCTGAAGTGGGATTAGGTACCTGAAATATAGGTTTTCCCAAATCAGATTGAGAACTCGGAACTTTTTTCGGCACAAGTATATTTTGTAGAAGAGACGAAAACGATCATAATAAAATTTAAAAAATAAACCAAAATTGAAATGCATGAATTAAAAGTTATTAAAAAATTGAAAATGAAAATGAAGAATAGTACTTTTAGTAAAGTGGAATTCCGGCAGCTGCTTTCTCAATTTTGATTTCTTTGAGTTTCATTTTTAAATTCTCAATTTTAATTAGGAAAGTTCTGTAATTCGACTTGGAAAACCTTGTATATTTTTGTATCTTGTACTGGCATAATTTCACGTCGTCGTGTCTGTATCTCTTAATTGTGGTTTTCAGGGCGACGAACAACCGAAAACTCAAAGAGACGGTCGCTTTGGAGCTGAGCTTCGTCAATTCGAATCTGCAACTCCTCAAAGAACAACTGGCGGAGCTCAATTCGTCTGTAGAAATTTACCAAGGAGAGAGGTGAGCTCATTTACACTAATATTCGAATATGCGTCGTCGGTCTCGCAGCAACACCGCGTATCGTGAGTTTTTGTCGAAAATGAGTTTTTGGTATCGTTTGGTATCTCGCGACGAATCGATTGAATGACTCAGTTACGCCATTTTCCAGAACGAGATGGCTGAAATCGCCATTCAAGCAACACCGCTTAATAACCATTGATAGTGTTGATAGATCACTAGTTACCACAGAGTACTGGAGACAAGTTAACCATTGAGAAATGACTGACGCTAATGGTGATCCTCAGTGTCCTACACTTAGTTTAACCGCCATTTAAAAGAGAAATGTTCAGTTGCGAAGTTAGCAATTGCAATAAACGAATTTCTTCTACGAAAACTTTTGAATAAACGAATTTCTCAAGTTTTTCCCTCATTTCTCTGGCAATTATTGCTCGATTTTGATGATTCCGGAGGCAATCTTTTACTTTTTCAGTTCCCAAGGCTCAAGCACCAATGCATTTCTAAAATCCTTGAAAATTTCAAGTTTTGCTATATTTTATGGGATAAACATGAATGAATTAACGGGTTTTTCCATTTTGGTTTATTATTTTCAATAATGAACCTTTGGAATCGACCAAGAAAAAATTGTTTAACACCCCCTCAAAATTTGATGGTTTACGTTTCAAGGTACGTAGAATCCAAAAATCGAATAAAATTTGGCAATCCGCGGCACTTTCCCCACTTAGCATCGACCGATTTTGATGAAATTTGGTATGTAGGCTCCATTTGGGGTCTAGTTGTGCCCCGAAGATTTTGGTTGATGTAGGTCACTTCTAAGGGTTCAAAAATGAATTTTGAAATTTTGAAAACGCCCTAACCCAAAAAATTCTGATATGAAGGTATTGTTTTTCCTTCAATTTAAGATTCTATAGAATTTTTAGAATTTTTTGAGACCATGCGGAGCCCTGTAGGACAAACCGTTCGCTCCCTACGAAAATTTAAGGGTTTTACGTACGATTAATCAGAAACACGAGTGTGAATCGCTTTTTTTCCTTTAATAGGCGTGTTCAACCGTTATTGACGCCAAACATTTATGTGTGTTTTACAAATTAAAAAAAAGTATCATTTCACATACAAAGTTCAAATTCGATGATACAATGATGTGGACTTCAATTTAACGAACAGTTTTTTGTAATGTGTTGAATCATTGCCCAATAGTTCGCTTAGATTTCGTGGCATTTCGGTTGAGGTTGGAGCAATGAACAACGGGCATTCAACCAGAAGATGATGGATTGTCAGTTGACAACCGCAGACTTCACAAACAGGAGGAGGTTGTCGTGGCAGGGAAGTCATCAAATAACCGTGCGTAAGTCGTGTATGTCCAATCCGTAGCCGTGTAAGAGTAACTTCCTCTCTTCGAGAATGGGTTATTGTTCCGTCATTAAGTACTTCTGTCCTACTCGAAGAGCTCCATGGACGTACCTACATCTTTTGCTTCCGAGTCTACCAAGGTAGCGGAAGCTTTTGTTTTCACTTTTCAAGGACGAAAAAAAAAGTTCTCCAAAATCAAAATTTTCACTCGCTTTTTGCGTTTTAGACCTTTCTGAACAATTTTGGTTCCGTGTCTGTGTGTCTGTCTGTCTGTGTGTCTGTCTGTCTGTCATGAATTCCTTGTAACGCGCATAACTACACGAAGTTATTGTCCGATTTCTATGAAATTTTCAGGGATTGTGTGGGTTGGTGTGTAGACGGTCCCCTATGAAAATCATCATCCTCGGACTGATAGAAGCGACTGCGCATGCGCAAACGTTAATTTCCTTGTAACGGCCATATCTTCCACATTCTCTACCCGATTTCGATGACATTTTTAAGGGATTATGCGGATTAGGTTGTAGATGGTCCCCAATGAAAATCAAGGCCTTAAAATTTACAGAAGCCTCTTTAACAGACATAACATTTACATTTTTTATCCGAATTTGATGAAATTTTCTAGGATTGTCCAGATTAGCGAGTAGACGGTCCCCTATGAGGGTAGTGGAAGGTACTTAGAGATTGATGTTTTGAGATTAACTACTATGCATCGGATCATCTATAGCTTTTCCAAGTCGAATTGAGAATTTTCCAAACCAAATTGAGAATTTTCCAAACCAAATTGAGAAATTCCCAAACCAATTTGAGAATTTTCCAAACCAATTTGGGAATTTTCCAAACCAACTTGAGAATTTTCCAAACCAATTTGAGAATTTTTCAAACCAAGAATATTATAAATAAGAAAGAAGAAGGGAATCATCCAAACCAAAGTCCCAATTTTTCAAAGCAAATCAAAACTTATAATTTTTAATAAAATTACACGATACATCGTTAAAAGAAAGAAATTCGCATTTTTTCATGAGAGAGAAAAAAAAAAGAAATCACATTTTCCATGTTTTTGAGAAAAATTAGGTAATGTGACACATCATCATACAGGAGCTGATGCGACAGGTCTGGGTAGGAGAGCAGTTGTTCATGAGTCTGCGTACCTGATTACTTCCTAGGTTAAAAAACAAACAACAACAAAGTTTTCGGGTCGTGTCTATTTTAATTCGGATTCTCAAATTTGTTTGGAAAATTCTCAAATTGGTTTGGAAAATTCTCAAATTGGTTTGGAAAATTCTCAAATTGGTTTGGAAAATTCTCAATTTGGTTTGGAAAATTCTCAATTCGACTTGGAAAAGCTATATATAATCGGGTTATGGATACGAGGAAGCTATGTGCCACACCCACTTGGCAGACGTTTTTTATATGCCAGAGTTTTTGGTGGTCCATGTTCATCCATTGGGAGTGCCAAGCTTTCCAGATTGCAGTTTTAATGACGGAGCAATAATCAGAACGAATGTGGAGTTGGGATGACACTGGAAGAATCTCACTTGCTTGTTTGGCGGCACGACCAGCTTCTTCCTTCCCTATTATTCCTACGTGGCCCAGAACCCAAAAAAAAACTATTGATATACCATTCGTATGGTGATGGTGTATGAAAGATCTCTCTAAAGTGATAGTGAATAGTCAAGAGTTGATGCGAGAATGAATATATTTCATGAAACTAGGATGCTCAATATGATTGTGTAATAACGTAACAACGACAACTATAACTTATGATGCAACATCTCCTCCCCCTTTAGGAACCTTGTGCCTTTCGCATGTGATCAGCGTGCACCCGACGCTCCACTCCATCTATGATGACCACATACGATAAAGGTCCCATTTTCTTTTTCACTGTGGCTTCTGAAAACGTTTTGTCCTCTCTTCGACGTTTTACCCACACCGTTTCCCCCTCCAGAAATTCCTTGAGTGGAATTCGATCGTGCTGCAGCTTTTGTTTCACCATTTCTTCGTCCAATCTTCCTGCAAGATCTGGCTTTAACAACGAGATCTTGGTTCGCAGCTGTCTCCCTAACAACAATTCTGCAGGCGTTCGCGTTGTAGTCCTATGGCTTGTTATCCTGTATGAAAACAGAAACTGGTTAAGCCGACTCCGCATGTCTTGCTCACTACTCCTAGTTGATCCAAATCGGTGCTTGAAGGTTCTGACCATTCTTTCTGCTAATCCGTTGGATCTAGGATGGTAAGGTGTGGTCAATACGTGCCTGACATTGTTGCGCCTACAAAATGC
Organism: Apolygus lucorum; assembly: GCA_009739505.2. Classification (NCBI taxonomy): domain Eukaryota; kingdom Metazoa; phylum Arthropoda; class Insecta; order Hemiptera; family Miridae; genus Apolygus; species Apolygus lucorum. The sequence goes on from CM019175.2 coordinate 11,282,579, forward strand.
CTTGAAGTTTTCGGAAGTCCACTGTGGCCCATTGTCTGAAACTACAACCTTAGGTAGCCCAAACCTCGCAAATATGTCATCTAAAACTGCCAAGGTTTTTTCGGTTGTAATCTGTTTCATTGGGACAATCTCCACCCATTTTGACATTGCATCCACCATTATGAGCCAATTATGACCCTCAAACGATTCCGCAAAGTCGACATGCAACCGTGACCAAGGTTCTGTTGGCACATTCCAGGAATACAAAGGCGATTCCGGGTCCCATGGCCTGTTTTCTTGGCAGGGCTTGCACGTCCTCAGGAATTCCTCAATTGTCTTGTCAATTGCTGGCCACCAAATGTGCATTCTTGCAATTGACCTCATGGCAGAAACTCCAGGATGCCCTTCGTGTAAAATGTGCAGAACATCATTTTGGAGGGTCGTAGGAACCACAATTCGACCTTTCCACAGTAGAATGCCTTCCTCATACGATAGTTCTTCCTTCTTTTCGAAGAATGTCCACAAATCCTCAGCCAAATACTCCTTACTTGGCCATCCCTGCTGTATGTACCTTGTTATTTTATTCAACTTTGGGTCTTCCTCTATTCTTGCTTTCAACAATCTTTTTGATACCCCTATATCTTTCAATTTTGTTTGTGCAATTTTTCTTCCGTATTCGTTTTTGCATTCCTCTTTTGTAATTTTCTGTGGTAATCGTGATAACGCATCTGCAGGGCTGTTGTCTTTTCCTGGGATAAATTCAATGCTGTAGTCAAACTCCATAAGCGTGAGAGCCCATCTGCTAATCCGACTAGAAGCTAGTTTTGGCAGTTCTGCTTTCTCCCCGAATAAGTAGGTTAACGGCTTGTGATCGGTTTTCAGAATGAACCTCCTTCCATAGAGATATCGTTCAAACTTCCTTACTGCATGAACAATTCCCAAGGCCTCTCGATCTATGACTGAATAGCGCTGCTCTGCCTTATTCAATGTTCGTGATGTGAATGCTATCGGCTTCTCAGGTCCATCCGGATACCGATGACAGAGCACACCACCCACCCCTGTTTCACTTGCGTCAGAGTACAGTATCAGCGGTAACGATGGGTCATAGTGAACTAATGTATCGGCCGATGATAATATCCCTTTTAGTTCCTGTACTACTTTGCTATGATGTTCAGTCCAGTTCCATCTGGCTCCTTTTTGTAGTAAACTATACAACAATGCACAACGCCCTTGCAATCTGGGGATAAACTTTTGATAATAGTTAATGCTACCCATGAATGATCTGAGTTCTTTCAAATTTGAGGGTTCAGGCATCTGTCGTATAGCTTGGATATGATCGTCAGTTGGATGAATCCCAAATCTATCGAATCGATGTCCCAAGTATACTACAGAGTCCTGGAGCCATTTGCATTTAGCTAGCTGCACTCTCATTCCCGCCTTGCTAAGCCTTTCCAGTACTATATCTATCTTCCTTAAATGAGCCTCTCTGTCTTTTGCAGTGATTATTATGTCGTCCAGATAACACTGTATCCCTTCAATTCCCGAAAGCACAATGTCCATGATTTTCTGAAACTTTGCAGGTGCTGAACTAATTCCAAATGGCATTTTTCTGTACCTGAAAAATCCCTTGTGTGTTGATATCACAAGGTATCGTTTTGAATCTTCCGCTACTGGAAGTTGCAAGTAAGCATCTTTCAAGTCAATCAGTGAGTATTGCTCTCCTCCTGATATAGACACGCATGCCTCTTCAAATGTAGGAAGTGGGTGCCTATCCATAACTATGCATTTGTTGATGGTTACCTTAAAATCTGCGCAAAGCCTAATTTTGCCATTTGGCTTTGGTGCTATAACCAAAGGTGAAGCCCATTCAATATTTGTAGTAGCTGGATCAATCTGTTCTATTACTTCTTCTCCTAATAGTCTATCCAGTTCTTTTTCTACAGCAGGTTTCAAAGCAAAAGGAACTGGCCTAGGTTTGAACACTTTAGGTGTTGCATTTGGTTTCAAAACTATTTCAATATGATGACCCTTTATATTTCCCGTTGAAGAACTGAATAACTCTGGGTAACGTGACAGAATATTTTTAATCTCAACTGGAATATTGTTTGAATTAATTGTTGGAGTAATGGGAGATGTAGAACGAGGAGTCCCAATCTTGGTGGCGCAAACTTCAGCTCCTGGTGGTAGAGGGAGTTCAAATTTCAGGACCCAATCCAGCCCAAACAGTGGAATGTCGTGCTTTTCAACAACTATCAGTGGTAGCTTACATTCTCGTCCAAATGCAGATACACTAACTGTTGTCATTCCTAGTGTTTTTACCTCCAAGTTAGTGTAAGCTATTAAGTTTGGGTAGGGTGTTAAATCTGGCATACCAATTTGTTGCCAAACTCTTTTGCTGATTACGGAGTGATGAGCTCCGGGATCATATAACATTTTTATTTTGCATCCATTGAGACTCACTGACAACATTACCTTGGTGCCTGTACGTGCAAGTTGACGAATGCCCAACTCTGATCCAGAGTCACTTTCAGATCTTGAACTGTTTCTGTTCCCGTCTTGTTCCTGAATCCTGTTCACGATCCTCCTCTTCTCCTTCTTCTCAGGAAAGACTTTCGCTCTGCCGTGCTTGAAACAAACTAGCGAAAAATGGTTTTTTCCTTCACACAAATTACAAGTCTTATTCAAGGCAGGACATGCACTGCTGTCCCTGTGAACTTTCCTTCCACACTTAAAACAGTGTTGCCCTCTTATCAATACGTATTCAATATCTGAATGTTTATGGGCGTTTGGATTTTCCTTAATTTTATTGATTGAAAGCTTCTTCTCCATCATATTTTCCAACCGTTTCTGCTCTAACCTACCCCTTTCCAGGCGAATAGCCAAAGATTCCACTTCTGCTAATGTATGATCATTGCTTGGGAATGCTTTTAAAAATTCACATTGCCACGTACTTTCATTGATACCCACAATGATCTGGTCTCTCACGCGCTCTTCTAGAGATGTGCCGAATTGACATTTGCCAGCTAAGGCTCTTAGGTCGTTGATAAATTTTGCAACATCTTCCTCTTCTGACCTACATTGCTTGGCGAATGTGACTCGATCTGTTGTTACAGTGTAGTGTCTATTGTAGAATTTATTTATGACTCCAACCAATTCGTGATATGATTGTTCTGTTACCGCGGCTGGTCTAAAATAATCTATCAACATTTTGAATGCTTGATCGCCTATTTTCGTGAGGAACAAATCCCTTCGATCTTCCTCTCCTACAATCCTAGCTATCTTCAATTCCAACTCAAAATAGGGTAGATAGTACTCCCAAGATTGATTTGCCGGATTGAACGGCCTTATGTCGACCTTAATCCTATGCATTGATCTTACATCAGGATGGTCATCTCCTCCTGCGCCATGATCCTCTTGTACGTCCTCTTGACGTGACCCCCGACCTCTTCTTCTACTACTCATACCTAATCAACTTTTCTCCTCGTACGCCAATGAAAGATCTCTCTAAAGTGATAGTGAATAGTCAAGAGTTGATGCGAGAATGAATATATTTCATGAAACTAGGATGCTCAATATGATTGTGTAATAACGTAACAACGACAACTATAACTTATGATGCAACAGTGTACTCTATTAAGTATATCAATAATTAAGGGGTGCGAGTCCACTCCATGATTTATGGCTTGGAGAGCGCTCAACGAGTCTGAACAAACTATGAGTCTTTCGCAATTGAGTGTGAATCGCAAAAGAGGCCTAATCTCCGTTTAAATGTCAGCTGACCAAAATGCGATCGATGTTTTTCTTCATGTTGGATGGTTGGTGGCTTTGCAGACGAGTGATCTATACATAGAAAAATAATAAACCATTGTGTAATAATTTGCAGCGTTTTTGTTGCACAAGGAGAGTGGGGAACTTGGTCCGATCAAGGGGTTAAGGAAATTTATACAGCAATTGAGTCTTATTTCCATTCAAAGTTCGTTTCAACGAGTTCTCGAAGGAGTTTTTACTCGCAAGGGCTGACCCGATGTCCGGCGGGGGGGGGGGGGGGGGGTACCGTTATGTAATAGCGTAGCGGTGCCCCCCCTGGTGAGAGGCATCTTCCACTTCGAGTTCTTCGAGTACAGTCGAGGGTCGAATACGTCGACCTTACGGTGGTCTGGAATGATATTACATTGTGGTTGTGGACTTTTTATAATTTTTTTTTTTCCAGATAAGTGGGGGTTTTTGGTTTAATATTATCAATAAAATGAACCTTTGGAATCGACCCAGAAATATTTTTTTAATCCCCCCCCCCCCCTCGAAATTTGTTGGTTTACGTTTCAAGGTACGTAGAATCCGAAACGCTGCAAATTATTACACAATGGTTTATTTTTTTCAGGGTGTCTACACTTAAAATGGGCATAACTTCAGGGTTCGATTCTACAAGGTATTTCCAACTAAAAATGTCTCCTAGCAATTTTCTTTTAACCCACTCAAAATTCCTTTTTTTTCACTTTGAAGTTTTTTTCGCGTTTTCGACCTTAAGGCACTGATATGATCATAACTTTCATATTTCTCCTGAAAAATCAAATCTGACTACACCGTTAGAAAGAGCGTTAAATTCCTAAGCTACCTAGAGCAAAATCAAAATATTTCAGCAGTAAAATAGTTTCAAAAAATCAAGTCAAAAAGCAAACTTTAAATTTTTTTGAAACTTGACTTTCTTCGACCAAAGTTTTCACTCTAAATCTCTGCCCATTTCGATGGACGCTCTTCGGAGAAAACATGCACAAATAGTCAGCTTTCCAACGGTCTATCAATTTTTCTTTTTAAAATTCAAATTAGGAGAGTAAATCAAGTTTGAATGCCAAAAAACCTGTGTTTTACAGGAAAATCCAGTGTTTTAAGCGGTTTCTGCTCCCCCTCGACCTCAAGATGGCTTGACGATTTTGGTATCATTTTCTCTGTAATTTTTTTACGCTGAATCCAATGGTGATACTTCCGAATGATTCTGACGGCTAGAAAGTGGATTTTTCGAAGAAAACCTTCGATTTTTGTACATGAAATACGCATTATTCGTAGATATAGTAGTGAGCATCAATTAACACCTTCCTACTCAATAAAAACACCGAATTTCTAGCTGATTGAAGTTTTTGTTGGGTAGAAAGGCTTTTTGACTTGATTTTGTGACACTATTTCACTGCTGAAAGATTTTGATTTTGCACTAGGTAGCTTAGGAATTTATCGCTCTTTCTAACGGTGTAGTCAGATTTGATTTTTCAGGAGAAAAAAGGAAGTTATGATCATATCAGTGCCTTAAGGTCGAAAACGCGAAAAAAAACTTCCAAGTGAAAAAAAAAGGAATTTTGAGTGGGTTAAAAGAAAATTGCTATGAGACATTTTTTGTTGGAAATACCTTTTAGAATCGAACCCTGAAGTTATGCCCATCTTAAGTGTAGACACCCTGTAGATGTTCTTGTCTTGGAATACCATATCAACTCCATTCCACTATTGGCTACGGTGTCGAGACGAGATATCTAAATATGTTGAAGTAGTTTGATGAATTTACAAAAAACAATTAGATACAAAATCTTTAATTACAAAAAAATAGTTGAGTTCCAATAGTGGAACGACCATTCCACCACTGGTACTCTCAACGAAAATTTTGTGCCAATAGTGGGAATGGTTGATATGTCGAAAAAAACTAATGATAGAGAACGATATTTTTGCTTCCGAGTCTACCAAGGTAGCGGAAGCTTTGTTTTCACTTTTCAAGGTCGAAAAAAAAAGTTCTCCAAAATCAAAATTTTCACTCGCGTTTTGCGTTTTAGAACTTTTTGAACAATTTTGGTTCCGTGTCTGTCTGTCTGTCATGAATTCCTTGTAACGCGCATAACTATACGAAGTTATTGTCCGATTTCAATGAAATTTTCAGGGATTGTGCGGGTTGGTGTGTAGACGGTCCCCTATGAAAATCATCATTCCCGGACTGATAGAAGCGACTGCGCATGCGCAAACGTGAATTCCTTGTAGCGGCCATTACTTCTACATTTTCCATCCGATTTTAATGAAATTTTCAGGGATTGTGTGGGTTGGTGTGTAGACGGTCCCCTATGAAAATCATTACCTTCGGACTGATAGTAGCCACTGCGCACGCGCAAACGTGAATTCCTTGTAACGGCCATAACTTCTACATTTTCCATCCGATTTCAATGAAATTTTCAGGGATGTTACAGATTAACTTGTTTTGATGTTTTGAGATTAACTACTATGCATCGGATCATCTATACAATCGGGTTATGGATACGAGGAAGCTATGTGCCACACCCACTTGGCAGACTTTTCTATTTAAAGCAGAAAGACCCTTTTTTTAGGACGTCCCACAGTAAGACTTGGGCGTCCTTATGCGACCGATCTGAGGTGAAGGAGGACAACACTCAACAGAAAAAAAAAGTCTGCCAAGTGGGTGTGGCACACAGCTTCCTCGTATCCATAACCCGATTATATTGTAAAGGACACTACATCAACCTAATAATTTATAATTATTATCATGTGTCTAGTTTTGGTAACTAGCATCAATAAAACTTCACTTGAGTTTTCCAATTCGTACAACGCGGTCATATTTTTATAACATTATATAAAATAAGCAAAAATCATCACACTGGTGGCAGCAATGGTCATCCCACGCTCCGGAGAGTTTGGTGAGGGGGAAGGTGTTCGAGATAGCTTGAATGATGAAAAAGCTGATTTGATAGAACAGCTCCGAGAAGAATGCTTTGTGTCACTTACTGAATTTCGACATACAATGTGGGAGGATTTTCTCAATTATTTGAATGAATTCAAGACTTCGATGGACTTACAAACAAGAGATAGAGGTTCTTGTAATTGTTGCAAGTCAAACTATGTTGAGGCAAAATTATTTACTCCTAAGTTGTATGATGGAAAAGTTGACTGGGAAGCGTATAAACTGCAGTTTGAGTGCGTCGCCCAGAAAAAATGATTGGAATGACGATACCAAGGCTCTGGCACTTGTGCAAAGCCTGACTGGTCCAGCTCTTGAAGTCCTGCCGCTAATACAAGAGCCCCGCTCGTATGCCAACATTATTGAAACCCTTGAAAAACGTTTTGGTCACGGAAATCAAACCCAACGGTATATGACGATGTTGATGACCAGGAAACAACAACCCAAGGAAGATGTTCCTTCATACCACCACGCAGTTCAAATGCTCGCACATCGTTCTTGGGGTGCAAATTACAGAGCAGGTCCTGTAGAAGAAATGGTAGTGTACAACTTCGTTCAAGGACCACGGGACCAGTCATTGAAAGAGAAGGTTCTTGGTGAATAGCCAAAAACATTAGACGAGGCATTGAATGTTGCCCTTCGGTTTGAAACTGCTGCTCAGGTTTCCCAAGCGTCAATTCCAGTGCGACCTGTTGAGGCCCTGGAAGTATCTGGGACAAACAGGCAGATGCAACCAAACGAGGCATCCAAGAAAGTTCAAAAACATCAGTCAGGCAAGATTCGACTTCGTCAGATATATCCAAATGTGAAGTTGCTATGTTGGAGGTGCTCAATCCCTGGACATGCTACTTGGCAATGTCCTTCTCCACCTATAAACGTATTGGCACAGAACATGCTCAATACTAATGCCAATTGGGTACCACAGCCAGTAGCCTATCCTCTTCCGATGTCGGAAAACTTGTGGAGGTCGGAATGAAGGGGCACACTCCGACTAATCCTGATTGGCCCCAGACTTCAAATGATCAGACAGAGTTACTGATATACCGGACTGCAACTGACACGTCTCTGGTGTTGAGAGGCCGGGCCAATGATGTCCCATGTGATTTTATTGTTGATACAGGAGCAACAAAGACCATAATAAACTCAACTCTCACGAATGTGATGAAACTGAATGTCCAACCCTCGAAACGAGCACAGTCGTTACGATCAGTGTCTGGTGAGCTGATTCCAGTAAAGGGTCAGGCAGTGATTTCACTGAACCTTGGGGATGGAGTTTCCCGCCAACACTCAGTTCTGGTAGCTGAGATTCACGAGGACTGTATTCTTGGACTTGACTTCCTAGAAGAACATAAGTGCCTGATTAACCCTGCTGAAAAAGTTGTAGTTGTTAATGGAAAGTCGCTAGGAACAACCATGGAGTTAGCTTATAGTGTTTCAGTTGAAGATGAGGATGGCTTTCAGGAAATCAGTCCATTGGAGGAATCAACGAGAGAAGTACCACAAGATGGTGAAATGCCGGGCCATATCCAAAATCTAGCTATAGCAGCTAAGGCTAACCTAACCGATTCAGAAGGAATTGTTGTCTCTGGTTTGCTCAAGGAGTTCAGTGATGTCTTTGCCAAAGGAGGAAAGGACCTTGGTTGTATTTCTGGCTATACACATACCGTGAACGTTGGTGACCAACGGGATTTACTCCTGCCGAGCTGAACTTCGGTAGGGCACTGACACTGCCAGTCCATTTACTCTCTGGCTATGTCCCAGGAATGAAGTCAAAAGCTGACTATGCCAAGCAACTTCAAGAACATCTAGTACAAACCCATGAGTTAGCTAGACAAAAGCTATTGGCTGCATCCAATGAAGCAAAAAGAAGGTACGACGTGAAAGCTGTGTCACCCCGATACAAGATTGGAGATCGTGTCTGGTTTTTCTGGCCTCGACGTGCAGTGGGACGCTGTCCAAAGCTTCAGTGCCCATGGGTTGGACCCTGCGTTGTGATGAAACCCATATCTGACGTCGTGTTTCGGATTCGACCTCCGAATGGCCGGCCACGAGTTGTTCATGCCGACAGATTGGTTCCATACGCGAAAGAGGAGAAGGGGGATGATGTAAAGGACACTACATCAACCTAATAATTCATAATTATTATCATGTGTCTAGTTTTGGTAACTAGCATCAATAAAACTTCACTTGAGTTTTCCAATTCGTACAACGCGGTCATATTTTTATAACATTATATAAAATAAGCACAAATCATCACAATATAATGATCCGATGCATAGTAGCTAATCTCAAAACACTAATCTTAAAGAACCTTTCACTACCCTCATAGGGGACCATCTACACGCTAATTTGGTCAATCCTAGAAAATATCATCAAATTCGGATGAAAAATGTAAATGTTATGGCTGTTACAAGGATTTACGTATGCGCATGCGCAGAGGCTTCTGTAAATGTTAAGGCCTCGCTTTTCATTGGGGACCATCTACAACCTAATCCGCGTAATCCCTAAAAATGTCAACGAAATCGGGTATAAAATGTGGAAGTTATGGCTGTTGCGAGGAATTCACGTTTGCGCATGCGCAGTGGCTACTATCAGTCGGAAGGTGATGATTTTCATAGGGGACCATCTAAATACTAATCTGTGACATCCCTGAAAATTTCATTGAAATCAGACGGAAAATGTAGAAGTTATGGCCGTTACAAGGAATTCACGTTTGCGCATGCGCAGTCGCTTCTATCAGTCCGGGAATGATGATTTTCATAGGGGACCGTCTACACACCAACCCGCACAATCCCTGAAAATTTCATAGAAATCGGACAATAACTTCGTATAGTTATGCGCGTTACAAGGAATTCATGACAGACAGACAGACAGACACACAGACACGGAACCAAAATTGTTCAGAAAGGTCTAAAGTGGAAATTTTGATTTTGGAGAACTTTTTTTTTTCGTCCTTGAAAAGTGAAAACAAAGCTTCCGCTACCTTGGTAGACCCGGAAGCAATAACCACACACTAATCCGTTTTAGACCATTCTGAATCCAAATCCGCGAAAAAAAAAACCATAGGTGTATGTCTGTGTGTGTGTGACAAAATCTTGTGTCGTCTGCACAGGCCTTAGTTCTCAACCGATTGTCGTGGTTCTTTTTTTGTTCGACGCGGAAAACTATCTACTTGTGCACTACGTCGCCAGAATTTTGAATTTTGCTTTTTAAGGGGGGGAAAGGGGGGGTTAATGCTCAAAAAACGTGCGTTTTCGGGCATAATCCTGTAAAATCTTCCCAGGCCTCAATTTCCAACCGTTTTGAGTGTTTGTTTTGTTCGACTCATAAATCTTCCAAATTACACACTATTTCACCAGAGTATCAAAATTCGCAAGAGGAGGGGGAGAGTGGGGGATAATATTCACAAAAACGCTGCAAATCATTGCTCAAAGGTTTATTATTTTCTGTATAGATCACCTGGCTTCGGAGCTCACTCAGCTGATCAGTGATCTGAAGAGTGAAGAAGCCTTTGAGCAATGATTTGCAGCGTTTTTTACCTACCAACTTTTTTTTACCTACCAGCTAGGTACTACCTACCACACCATACTGGCTTCACACCTTCACAATCAAGTTTATTAGAAAGAACTAAACGCTTCACACTCGATTGGAAAAATAGAAAGCTTCATATGGAAATTTGATTACTGGTTACGCAGAAGGCAAAACTGTATACAAATCGAAGAAATGAACAGCGATCGCATTTTAGTCCGATAAAATTTGAATGGAGATTAGACCTCTTTTGCGATTCACACTCATGATTCTGTTTTATCGAAGGAAAACCTTCAAGCACTCGTAGGGACCGAACGGTTTGTCCTACAGAGCTCCGGGTGGTCTCAAAAATTTTTAAAAATTCAATACTATTTAAAATTGGTGAAAAAACGATACCTTTATTTCGAGCTAGGGCGCTCTTGAAAATTTCAACCCTTAATTTTTACCCCTTGGAAGTGACCTACATCAACCAAAAGCTTCGCGGCACAGCTAGACCCCAAATGGAGCCCATATACCAAATTTGAACAAAATCGGTCCAGTGTTGCTAAGAAAAGTGCCGCGTACGGCGGACGGACGGAAATTTTTTTATTCGATTTTTGTATTCTACGTACCTTGAAACCTAAAACATCAAATTTTAAGGGGGGGTTAAAAATTTTTTTTCTTGCTCGATTCCAAAGGCTTATTATTGAAAATAATAAACCAATATCCGATTTTTCAATATTTCGGTTCCTTTATAGCTTACTAATAATTAGTAAGCTATAAAGGAACCGAAATATTGAAAAATCGGAGATACAATTATTGTAATTTATAGATTTATATTGTACAATTATAGATACAATTATTGTATCTAAGCTTTGAAATTGAGGAAAAATTCTCATTATACCTCCGGATTTTCATGAATTATTCTCTGTCCCACCATGGAACTAATCGTAGTGCCACCATGGTGCCAGGGCACCATAAACCGCATATTTCATCGGTTTTTTAAAGTTTTTTTTTTTTTGTGTTTCACCTTGAATACGGAATTGAACTTTAAAGGACTGCCTACCAAAACAAATAGATGAAAGTTCAACGTTACGAAGTATTACCAATTTTGTGCCAGACTGGCACCATTGGCGGGGGGGGGGGGGGGCTCGAATTCGCGTGTTGGGTGTCGTAGATCATGGTTTTTCAAATGCTCCCCTCAAATTTGAGGCTCCCACGCGGCTAGAAACGATATGGTGGATAAGGGTGAGGGGGGGGATCACTATTTTTTGCTTATAATTCTTAGGTAATAAATTACATCGAGTGAACAGTTTTTTCGCTTACCAACTGGTATTGATTGACCCAATACTTATCCAATGGGACGTCCCCTGGAATGCATGCATTACTAAACAATATGTTTTAGGAGTGCTCTCCTTTCCCACCTTGAAAATCCGCCCCCCCCCCCCCTGACCCCATCGCCCCCCCTAAAACGGCCCTGCATATCGACGTCTAGAATGATTATTGCCATGTTTCCAGTAAGTTAATTTAAAACCATACCATTTTGGGCGTTTTGTACATTTTTGTTTTTGAGTAGTGGGAGTAAAAGAAGACGGTTTTCGTTTGTATCTCATTAAATAGCCACACCATTTTGGGCGTCAAATTTCAAATTGCCGTGTTTCCAGTCGGTTGTGTCTCCACAGGTGGTGACTCAATCTTGAGTTTAGAATTTTGTGGGTCACCTGTGATAATCACAACAACTTACTGAATTTAAAGTAGATGTGACTGATGTGTGATCATACTGGAGGCTGAAGGAACCTCAAAAATTGACGTTAAAACCTTATTATACCCATTTCTCTGGTCAACGTTCCACCACTGGTGCTCATTCCACCATTGGTGCTTTTAAAGCACGTTTGAAAGAAGACTCTTCAAATAATAAACCGATGTGTAATAATTTGTCGGAGTCTCTGCTCGGAGAAAACGTGATTCCGTGACGGTAATCGTCATTACGGAGGAGAAAAAAAAATTATATTAAAAAAAAAAAATCAAGCAGCCGTAACGGGAACGACGAGGGAGAAAGAAATTCCTGACTTGGATGGAACTTGAAAGAATCGAAAGTGGTTTCTGCGTTGTTATACAGGAGGCAGTTGGAGGGAGGAGATGAGATTCTTGAGCCCTGACGGTTGTTTTCTGTTTGGGGAGAGATATCGATATAGAAAGTGCAGTTTAGAAGCTTCTCTTCTGAGTGGGGCCTTCCGAGGAAGAGGGCAACGTCCTGAGGGCCGACCTCGCCGGAACAAGGTAGTCCGTGCCTTACCGGACGCGGAATTCTCTCTACGTAGAGAAACCTCGCTGTTTACACATCGAATGGCAAACGCCAGGGAATCCACGATTTTGGTTTATTATTTTCAAAAATGAGCCTTTGGAATCGACCAAGAAATTTGTTTTTAAAACTTCGTTCTACAGAGCTCTGAATGGTCTCATTCGATTCTAAAAATCAATACTATCTTGAATTGAGGGAAAAACAATACCTTAATAAATCGACATTTTTTGAGCTAGGGCGTTTTGAAAATTTCAACCCTTAGAAGTTACTTACATAGCATGTGTGGTCTCTACAAATTCTTTCAAACGGGGGACTCTTCCTCAAAATTATGAACAACTGCTCAAAATTTGAAGAAAAAAAAGTGGTTTATTCAGTTAAATAATTGTAATTATGTAATTACAGCGAAATATGTAAGATAAAAGTAGGATTAACTGGTTCAAAATTGCTTATTTAAACATTTCTTCTTGAAGAACATCAATATATAGCATTTCCAAGTCAAATTCAACCTTATCCATGTCAAATTCAACCTTTTCCTAGTAAAATCCAACCTTTTCCAAGTCAAATCCAAGCTTTTCCAAGTCTAATCCAAGCTTTTCCAAGTCTAATCCAACCTTTTCCAAGTCTAATCCAACCGTTTCCAAGTCAAATCCAACCTTTTCCAAGTCAAATTCAACTTTTTCCTAGTCTAATCCAACCTTTTTCAAGTCCAATTTAACCTTTTCCTAGTCTAATTCAACCTTTTCCAAGTCAAACCCAACCTTTTCCAAGTCAAATTCAACCTTTTCCAAGTCAAATTCAACCTTTTCCAAGTCAAATTCAACCTTTTCCAAGTCAAATCCAACCTTTTCCAAGTCAAATTTAACCTTTTCCTAGTCTAATTCAACCTTTTTCAAGTCAAATTCAACCTTTTCCAAGTCAAATCCAACCTTTTCCAAGTCAAATTCAACCTTTTCCAAGTCAAATCCAACCTTTTCCAAGTCAAATTCAACCTTTTCCCAAGTCAAATCCAACTTTTTTCAAGTCAAATCCAACCTTTTTCAAGTCAAATTCAACCTTTTCCGAATCAAATTCAACCTTTTCCAAGTCAAATCCAACTTGTTCACCATTATTAGGGAAACGACGAAAAATATGCACTAAATGTAGTACCAAATGCTTGTCTATGATTGGGGACTGGACTGAAAACAATACTCCAAACGCAGTAGGTACCTGTACCTACATAAAACAAAACCATGTTTTATTTTTTTTTAAATCAACAAAAATATAAAATTTAGAAAAAAAATACATTTTTTTTAAGAAAAACTTTCTTCACTTCTTTACATAATTACTTAATACTTTGAAAGTTTTAAAATTAAAATTTTACTTGTAGACAGTCTATTTTTGATTTTTTTACGTAAAAAAATGTACAGGTAGGTACTTTTGTGAAACACGATTAGGTACTTGTAATAAATTAACAAAAAATATGACATCAGTGGAGAGGCTGTCCAACTGATGCTTGAGGGAGCAAGTTAAATTTGACTTGAAAATGCTTTAAATTACATTTTTTGTTGATTTCTGTTTTATTAAAACATGATTTTGTTTTATGTACAGGAAGGCTACCTACTGCGTTTGGAGTATTGTTTTCAGTCCAGTCCCCAATCACAGACAAGCATTTGGTACTACATTTAGTGCATATTTTTCGTCGTTTCCCTAATAATGGTGAAAAAGTTGGATTTGACTTGGAAAAGGTTGAATTTGACTTGGAAAAGATTGAATTTGACTTGGAAAACGTTGAATTTGGCTCGGAAAGGTTGAATTTGACTTGGAAAAGATTTGAATTGACTTGGAAGAGGTTGAATTAGACTTGGAAAAGGTTGAATTTGACTTGGAAAAGGTTGAATTTGACTTGGAAAAGATTTGAATTGACTTGGAAAAGGTTGAATTTGACTTTGAAAAGGTTTGAATTGACTTGGAAGAGGTTGGATTAGACTTGGAAAAGGTTGAATTTAACTTGGAAAAGGTTGAATTTGACTTGGAAAAGGTTTAATTTGACTTGGAAAAGATTTGAATTGACTTGGAAAAGGTTGAATTTGACTTGGAAAAGGTTTGAATTGACTTGGAAGAGGTTGGATTAGACTTGGAAAAGGTTCGATTTGACTTGGAAGAGGTTGAATTAGACTTGGAAAAAGTTGAATTTGACTTGGAAAAAATTTGAATTGACTTAGAAAAGGTTTAATTTGACTTGGAAATGCTTTATTACCCTAAAAAAAATATTTAAAAACGTATGGATCCGATGCCTATTTTCAATAATAAATTAATGTAGACACCCAGTTTAATTGAATATAACTCATAATTATATTTTAATCGATAAATAAAATGATAAAAATAAATCAATTATGAGTAAAAACTTAATAGTAATAATAATAAATTCATGTAGATACCCAGTTTAATTAATTATAATTTATATTATTTATTGTTAATCAATTAATTAGTGAAAATATGTGAATTAGAAATAAATGTTATAAATTAGTAGAATCCAGTTTAATTAAATAATAAATATTAATGTAAGAACTCAGTTAAATATCAGAAAAGAAATTATGTCGAGATTTTCCGCACTAGATTGAGGCCGTTGAATAGCTTCAGTTTTTTTTAGAAAGTTCTTCAATAATAAACCGAAATTACGATTCCAAATGAGAAATTTGGTCGCTCCAAGAAAATCCCGCCTCGTAGTTAGGTATGAGAAGTGTGCAGGAGTTATGCGAGCTGACGGAGTCGATATCGCACAGCGCGGGCGGCCGTCTGTCGGTCTGAAGGCGAGGTCCCGTGTGAAAGTCGGTCCTTCTCACCGCCCTTCCACGCTGGACGTCCCCACGGAATGTGAGTCAACGTGCCGTGCGAAAAAAAAACGGAGAAAATTGGGTTTCATGAGGCGCATTCCGAAAGGGGCTTTTGCCTCAATCAAAGAGGCCATTCATGCAGCACGAGCTAATGAGCGAATTTTCATTTTTAAAAATTGTGTGGTTGATGGTATACATTTATTTGAAAAGATGAATTTTGTTTTACAGTCTTCAGGGATCGTTTCAGAATGTTACAAACGGATTTCAGTGACAAAAAAAAAAAAAAAAAAAAATCCACTGATGCAGCATGAGTGAATGAGCGAATTTTCATAGAAAAATAGTGTGGTTAATGGAAAAAAAAAATTTTGTTGACAAGATGAGTTTGTTTTACAGTCTTCTGTGATCGTTTCAAAATGCTCCAAAATGGATTTCAGTGGGGGGAAAAATTCTTCAAAAAGTCCACTCATGCTGCATGAGTTAATGAGCGAATTTTTATAGAAAAGTAGTGTGGTTAATGAAAAAAAAAATTCTAATAGATGAGTTTTGTTTTACAGTCAGGGATCGTTTCGGAATGTTCCAAAACGGATTTCAGTGGGGGAAAAAATTCTTCAAAAAGTCCACTTATGCAGCATGAGTCAGTGAGCGAATTTTCATAGAAAAGTAGTGTGGTTAATGAAGAAAACATTTTTTTCTAAAAGATGAGTTTTGTTTTACAGTCAGGGATCGTTTCAAAATGTTCCAAAACGGATTTCAGTGGGGGAAAAAAATTCTTCAAAAAGTCCACTTATGCAGCATGAGTGAATGAGCGAATTTTCATAGAAAAGTAGTGTGGTTAATGAAAAAAAAAATTCTAAAAGATGAGTTTTGTTTTACAGTCAGGGATCGTTTCAGAATGTTCCAAAACGGATTTCAGTGTAGAAAAATTTCTTCAAAAGTCCACTGATGCAGCATGAGTTAATGAGCGAATTTTCATAGAAAAATAGTGTGGATAATGGAAAAAAAAATTTTTTGTTGACTAGATGAGTTTTGTTTTACAGTCTTCCGGGATCGTTTCAAAATGTTCCAAAACGGATTTCAGTGAGGGAAAAAAATTCTTCGAAAAGTCCACTTACGCAGCATGAGTTAATGAGCGAATTTTCATAGAAAAGTAGTGTGGTTAATGAAGAGGAAATTTTTTCTAAAAGATGAGGTTTGTTTTACAGTCAGGGATCGTTTCAGAATGCTCCAAAACGGATTTCAGTATAGAAAAAATTTCTTCAAAAAGTCCACTCATGAGTTAGTGAGCGAATTTTCATAGAAAAGTAGTGTGGTTAATGGAAATTTTTTTTTTTTTTTTTTTTTTTGAAAAGTTGAGTTTTGTTTTACAATTAGGAATTGTTTCAGAATGTTCCAAAACAGATTTTAGTGAAGAAAAAAAAATTCTTCAAAAAGTGCACTCATGCAGCATGAGTTAATGAGCTTGTGGGCGAGGCACATAGCACGAATCGTTTGAATTATACGATCAACCTTTTGGTAGAATTTGAAAGAAAAAACTCAAAAATACCCCCATAATGGAGTACGCACACGTATTTTGTTGGCTACAGTACTTTAGATGTGCGAACGACGATATGTACCTACTTATACCACCTATCTTAAAGAAAAACGCCAATTCTCTTCCACGTTGATGAAACTTTCGATTTTGAAAGACACAAATTTGTTTGAATCCGCTATATTTTTGCTTCAAATTCTCATTTTTGTAGTAATTTTGTTGATTTTTTTTCCCCAGTTCGGAGCCTGTTATGCCGATGATACCCCTCGGACTGAAAGAAACCAAGGAAATCGACTTTTCCGAACCGTTTAAAGTGAGTCATCACCAGTACCTAGCCATTTTCATTAGGTAGTCTACTGTGTTTTTTATGGCAATTTTGTCCTCTCTGGTTCGCCACAATGGGGTATTTCGGTGGGCCCTGATATTCAGGGTTTTGACCTCAAATTTGGATTCAGCACCCTTGAAAACCTACATACTCCAACTTTTAACCCAATGGTACTATAACAAGTGGTAGAAAAATTAATTAAAGAGATCACACGTTCGAAAAAAGGCGGGCCGCCATAAATGCACACACACTACACCGCGCGTGTGTGAGTAGTATTTTGTAGTATCCAAGAGGTCCTCCAGGGTTTCATCTCTTCTCTGTGCATGGATACTTTTTCGAAGACAGTTGGCTAGCTACTTCACGATTGGCTAGCTACGTCACACCATTCAAATCTTCAACTTTCCTTAGCTTCTCTGATTTTTTAAAAACAATTTCTCGACAAACAGACCGGATTACTTTTGAAAAAAAATTTTTTTTAATTGACTGAAATACCCCATTCTGGAGTCCTCCTGTGAACGGTTCTAGTTCCAACTTTCGGCCGCTAGGGTGCAGCAGGAGGCCGAAGAACTGGCTCTTTGTCGCCCTCAGATCCTGATATCGGTCATGTGGTTATTCTCATGTTTTCTTGATATGACAGTATTGAGGAAATGAATTACGTGAATTTAATATTGAGTGAATTTAATACTAGGAAAATTACTCTATATGACTAACTCGAAAATTTATATCTGGAAATTTGACTCCCACGTGCCCTTAACTGCGAAAAAACTGCAGTCCAGATTTTGAGGATCGTCGATTGTTTTTGACGTCCTGTGAAGGTGTCTACTCAGATCACCCGCATTTAAGCGAATTTATTCCCTTCAAGCTGACAATTGGCTTGTAATTTATAGCGTTCTTTCTCATGTTTGTCAAATTAACAACGTTTAATTGAATTTCACCTTTTCCAGGACTTTATTTTAGAACACTACAGCGAAGAAGGGAACAAATACACGAAAGCCATCAGCGACTTCATGGATCTGCGACAAGCGATGAGGTGAGAAACCCGATAATTACGAGGGCGAAATGAGGGAAAATTGGGATGTCCAGAGACCTGGAAAACCGGGAATACTCGGAGAATTTGATAATTCAGCCGAAAAAAAACCTGGAAAAAGCGTGGAGGTTCTGGCAGTCGAGTATGGTTTAAAACCGCGTCAGGTGAAAATATTCGTCAGGCAAACACCTTGACCAGTCTTGGAGGAATGAATAATAATGAAAAACGCAGCATATTATTATACAAAGGTTTATTATTTTTCTGTGTGGATCAAGCGCCAGCAAGAAGACAGATTTGCTATTGTCACTACCCACCAACCAGGTTTTCGATTCATAATCGAGTTCATTTAGATGAAATAAATGCTTCAAACTCCATTCAAATAAATAAAGAACACATATAGTGGTAGCCATTACTTTGTAGTTACAGCTGGGTGAGGGGAGGATTAAGAAGGCTGGTCCTCGTTTTATAGTTTACTCGAGTACTTTCGCCGGGTAGGCATCATCATAGTGCCAAAGAATAATTCCCAAGTAGGGAGCTTTGGTGACCCAATTGCACCATATAAGGATGACCACATCTACAACATGCAAAAAATGCACAAGGAAAATACCAAAAATTTTGGAATGAAGAATAAGGCAAACCAAGAGAGGAATCGCAAGTTTCCCACCCCTAAGCAGCAATTTCGCAAGCCCCTATGACAAATGGAAATTCAGCCGAATGATTATTACCATGTATAACCAAGGGAAAAGTGAACCCCATCCACTAGACAGTTAAGCTCCTGATGATGCCTACCCGGCGAAAGTACTCGAGTAAACTATAAAACGAGGACCAGCCTTCTTAATCCTCCCCTCACCCAGCTGTAAATAAAGAAGGAAGTGTAACCCATGGCTCATCTTCCAATTTTCCCTGCTTTCAAGGTCACGAAACAGCTACTCAATTGTTTGCCTTTGCTTATGCTATTGTAGTGGGATATAGGAATATTAGTCCCCGCACTGACCACCCGCCTACTCGCCGATCGTCTTTTCACATCCAAAACAGTCCCGAAAAATGCATTTTTTTATCTGCTTGCCTTGCATCGCTGGTCCCCGCGGTAGATCACATATCCACAATCGATCGTAGTTACCGATCTCTACAACTCGCTGGTGTGTTTCGGGCTAGTATTGTAGGCAAAATACGTACTTATTCCATTCTCCTATTTCATCCAACTTCCTTGTTTATCATGAAATAGTCCCTAAATTGTACAAAAAATTTCCGAAGTCGGCTAAATATCACTTCCAAAAAATGGAACTATAGGAGAATCTCAACAAAAATTAAATTTTTTCAATTTGCATATTTTTAGTAAGGCAAACAGTGTTTGCTATGCTTGCCTGGAGGAGACGCCAATGACGGTTTTACTAGTATTTTGCAATATTATACAGGGTGTCCCATGTTAAGAACCGAAAAACTTCGGGAGTCGATTCTACAACTAATTTAAGTACGAAAATGTCTCTTAGCAATTTTGTTTTAACCTCCTGTTTTTCCGAGTTTTTTTTGTAGGTAATTTAAAGATTTATTTCGTGAGTTCGACCTTACGTCACCAAAATTACCATAACTGCCTCAATTTACCTTGAAAATGTAAAAATAAGGGCACCGTTGGAAAAGCCGTCAAATTTCCCGTCTTTATAGCGCCATCAAAACTATTTTCCGGGTCCAGGTGGGTGAAAAATCAAGCTGTACTTGATATAATTTTTAGTAAATTGGAAAATTTTCCTATTTTTTCTTTTGACTGTTAGGTTTTTTCTATCCCATGGTTTTTCACGTACCTCGTCACCAAAAAATGCGCAAAGATCTTAGCTTTTCAATGGTATAATTAAAACATATTTTACAATAAAATTTAAGTGAGAAATTAATGTTTGAAGGCGGAAAAAACGTGCATATTAGTTTATTATTTTCAATAATGAACCTTCGGAATCGACTAAGAAAATTTGGTATGTAGGCTCCATTTGGGGTCTACTTGTGCCTTGAAGATTTTGGTTGATGTTGGTCACTTCTAAAGTTTGAAATTTTGAAAACGCCCTAACTCAAAAAATGTGTTTATAAAGGTATTGTTTTTCCATAAATTTAAGATAATACAGTGGCGGCTGGTCAGGGTAGGCAAGGTAGGCACCGCCTAACCTGCAATCTATACTTAAAAAACGCTTAATTGAAAAAAAATATTTTAATTAAAAAAATAAAAATAAATAAAATTTTTGAAAAAAAGTTGAGTTTCTTTTCTACATTAAATTAATTATTCTTCGAAGTTGCTGAGTAATGGTTATAGAACTCAATCTCACTTTGCTCAATGGGAAATAAAGTCAACTTGAAAGTGGAATGAACCAGCAGAAAGGAACCGTCCTATGAACCGTTCTATGAACCAGCAGAAAGGAACCGTTCTATGAACTACACCCCCCTTCCCCCCGCCATAAGAGCGAGGAACAAAGGCTCCTTAGGCGAAAGCGCGTTTTCGCCTGACATGCCATTCATCAGAAAAAGAATCCATTGATAAAGAATAGGCTAAGATAGACGATCCCCTCCCACTAGTTAGGCGATGGGAGCTTGGAGGGAGTTTCGCCTTTCCCGATTTCGCCCTCCCCTCTAAGCCAACCCCAGTGTTAACTTCTCCCAGAGTTGACAACCCTACTGATAAATCCGTATATCTACGAATTTTTGGTTCTCATCCCAAATAACCGATTTTTCATCAAAATCAAGGGATTTTTTGACTTGATTCATTTTTGAACTCTCGAGCTTTGTATAGTATTTATAAAACGTAAGGATTTTCACTCTTAATCTCGGATTTTTTCAAGGGTTAATTAGGCTTGAGTATGGAGAAATCTACCATAGGGTTGGCAACTCTGTACTTCATGCCTTCTTCGTATTTACCCTTCCCCTCCTTTCTTATCAGAACTCGGTCTGAACTTTTTGCCCTTTGCCTTCGACTGTTTACCTTCCGTTTTAATTTTCTCGGTGGCATTCGCGTTTGTGATCGTGATATCGTGATGGATGTTATTTTAGCCCTGCTTGATCAGCCATTCTCGCGATGGAAAGAAGAAGATAAGCAAATCTTGGTGAGAAATGGACGGCCAATTCCGCAGGTT